>SZWC01000038.1:29581-143462 GCA_023375785.1 Penium margaritaceum | reverse complement strand
TGACTTGTGCACACACAACTTGTGCACACACGACTTGTGCACACAGGACTTGTGCACACAGGACTTGTGCATACACGACTTGTGCACACACGAATTGTGCACACACGATTTGTGCACACATTACTTGTGCACACATGACTTGTCCACACATGACTTTTGCACACACGACTTGTCCACACATGACTTGTACACACACGACTTGTGCACACACGACTTTTGCACACACGACATGCCCACACACGACTTGTCCACATACAAGTTGTGCACACACAAATTGTACACACACGACTTGTGCACGCCCGACTTGTGCATACAGAACTTGTGCACACACGACTTGTGCACACACGACTTGTGCACACAAGACTTGTGCACACACGACTTGTGCACACACGACTTGTGTGTACATGACTTGTCCACACACGACTTGTGCACACACGACTTGTGCACACACGACTTGTGCACACACGACTTTTCCACACACGACTTGTGCACACAAGACTTGTGCACACACGACTTGTGCACACACGACTTGTGTGTACATGACTTGTCCACACACGACTTGTGCACACACGACTTGTGCACACACGACTTGTGCACACACGACTTTTCCACACACGACTTGTGCACACACGACTTGTGCACCCACGACTTGTGCACACGTGACTTGTCCACACACGACTTGTCCACACACGACTTGTACACAAACAACTTGTGCACACACGACATGTGCACACACGAGTTTTCCACACACGACTTGTCCACACACGACTTGTCCATACACGAATAGTCCACACAAGACTTGTGCACACAAGACTTGTGCATACACGACTTGTGCACACACGACTTGTGCACACACGGCTATTCCACACACAGCTTGTGCACACACGACATGTGCACACACGACTTTTCCACACACGACTTGTGCACACACGACTTGTCCACATACGACTTGTCCACACACGACTTGTCCACACATGACTTGTCCACACACGACTTGTCCACACACGACTTGTCCACACACGACTTGTACACAAATGACTTGTGCACACACGACTTGTACACACACGACTTGTGTACACACGACTCGTTGCGCCCTCGTTGCGCCCTAGTTGCACCCTAGTTGCGCCCTCATTGCGCCCTAGTTGTCCCCAGTTGCACCCTAATTGCGCCCTAGTTGCGCCCTAGTTGCGCCCTCGTTGCGCCCTAGTTGCACCCTAGTTGCGCCCTCATTGCGCCCTAGTTGTCCCCAGTTGCACCCTAATTGCGCCCTAGTTGCGCCCTAGTTGCACCCTAGTCGCGCTCTAGTTGCGCCCTAGCTGCGCCCTAGTTGCGCCCTAGTTGCACCCTAGCTGCGCCCTAGCTGCGCCCTTGTTGCGTCCTAGTTGCGCCCTAGTTGCGCCTAGTTGCGCCCTAGTTGCGCCCTAGCTGCGCCCTAGTTGCGCCCTAGTTGCACCCTAGCTGCGCCCTAGCTGCGCCCTTGTTGCGTCCTAGTTGCGCCCTAGTTGCGCCTAGTTGCGCCCTAGTTGCACCCTTGTTGCGCCTTAGTTGTACCCTAGTTGCGCCCTACTTGCATCCTACTTGCGCCCTAGTTGCGCCCTACTTGCACCCTAGTTGCGTCTTAGTTGCACCCTAGTTGCGCCCTAGTTGCGCCCTTCTTGCGCCCTTATTGCACCCTACTTACACCCTATTGGTGCCCTACTTGCGGCCCAGTTGTGCCTCAGTTGGGCACTAGCTACGCCCTAATTGTGCCCTAGTCACAGAAATCAAAGCCGGGTCACAAAAACCAAAGCCGGGTCACATAAACCAAAGCCAGGTCACAGAAACCAAAGCCGGGTCAAAGAAACCAAAGGCGGGTCACATAAACCAAAACCGGATCACTGAAACCAAAGCCGGGCCACAGAAACCAAAGCCGGGTCAACAAACCAAAGACGGAGCACACAAACCAAAGCCCGTTCATACAAACCAAAGCCGGGTCACAGAAACAAAAGCCGGGTCACAGAATCCAAAGCCGGATCACAGAAACCAAAGCCGGGTCACACAACCAAAGCCAGGTCACAGAACCAAAGCTGGGTCACAGAAACCAAAGCGGGGTCAGAAAAACCAAGCCGGGTCACAGTAACCAAAGCCAGCTCACAGAAACAAAAGCCAGATTGAAGAAACCAAAGCCGGGTCACAGAAACCAAAGCCGGGTCACAAACACCAGAGCCGGGTCACATAAACCAAAGCCGGGTCACAGAAACATAAGTCGGGTCACATAAACCAAAGCCGGGTCAGAGAAACCAAAGCCGGGTCACAGAAACCAAAGCTGGGACAGAGAAACAAAAGCCGGGTCACAGAAACCAAACCCCGGTCACAGAAACCAGAGCCGGGTCACAGAAACCAAAGCCGGGTCACAGCAACCAAAGTCGGGTTACAAAAACCAATGCCGGGTCACAGAAACCAAAGCTGGGTCAGAGAAACCAATGCCGGGTCACAGAAACCAAAGCCGGGTCAGAGAAACCAAAGCCGTGTTACATAAACCAAAGCCGGGTCACAAAAACCAAAACCGGGCCACAGAAATCAAAGCCGGGTCACAGAAAACAAAGCTGGGTCAGAGAAACCAAAGCCATGCCACAAAAACCAAAGCCGGGTCACATAAAACAAAAGAGGTCACAGAAACCAAAGCTGGGTCACAGAAACCAAAGCCGGGTCACAGAAACCAAAGCCGGGTCACACAAACCAAAGCCCGGTCACATTAACCAAAGCCGTGTCACACAAACCACAGCCGGGTCACAGAAAGCCGGGTCACAGAAGCCAAAGCCGGGTCACAGAATTCAAAGCCGGGTCACAAAAACCAATGCCGGGTCACAGGAACCCAAAACGGTCTCATAACCCAAAGCCGGGTCACACAAAACAAAGCCAGGTCACATAAACCAACGCCGAGTCACATAAAGCAAAGACGGGTCACAGACACCAAATCCAGGTCACAAAAAACAACGCCGGGTCACGAAAACCAAAGCCGGGTCACAGAAACCAAAGCCAGGTCACAGAAACGAAAGCCCGGTCATAGAAACCAAAGACGGGTCACATACACCAAAGCCGGGTCAAAGAAACCAAAGCAGGGTAAACCAAAGCCGGTACACAGAAACCAAAGCTGGACCAAAGAAACCAAAGCTGTGTCAGATAAACCAAAGTCGGGTCACGGAAACCAAAGCCGGGTCACAGAAACCAGAGCCGGGTCGGAGAAGCCAAAGCCGGGTCATAGAAACCAAAGCCGGGTCACAAAAACCAAAGCCGGGTCACAAAACCAAAGCCGGGTCACATAAACCAAGCCGGGTCACATAAACCAAAGCTCGGTCATAGAAACCAAAGCCGGGTCACAGAAACCAAAGCCGGGTCACATAAACCAAAGCTGGGTCACGGAAACCAAAGCCGGTCATAGAAACCAAAGCCGGGTCACAAAAACCCAAGCCCGTTCACAGAAACCAAAGTCCGGTCATAGAAACCTAAGCCGGTCAAAGAAACCAAAGCCGGGTCACGGAAACCAAAGTCGGGTCACAGAAACCAAAGCCGGGTCACTGAAACCAAGCTCGGTCAAAGAAACCAAACCCGAGTCACAGAAACCAAAGCGGGGTCACAGAAACCAAAGCCGGGTCACAGAAACCAAAGCCGGGTCACAGAAACCAAAGCCGGGTCAGGAAAAGCAAAGCTGGGTCACAAAACCAAAGCCGGGTCATAGAAACCAAAGCCGGGTCACACATACCAGAGCGGGGTCACATAAACAAAAGCCGGGTCATAGAAACATAAGTCGGGTCACATAAACCAAAGCCGGGTCAGAGAAACCAAAGCCGGGTCACAGAAACCAAAGCTGGGACAGAGAAACAGAAGCCAGGTCACAGAAACCAAACCCCGGTCACAGAAACCAAAGCCGGGTCACAGAAACCAAAGCCGGGTCACAGCAACCAAAGTCGGGTTACAAAAACCAATGCCGGGTCACAAAAACCAAAGCTGGGTCACAGAAACCAATGCCGGGTCACAGAAACTAAAGACGGGTCACAAAAACCAAAGCCGTGTCACATAAACCAAAGCCGGGTCACAAAAACCAAAGCTGGGTCACAGAAACCAATGCCGGGTCACAGAAACTAAAGACGGGTCACAAAAACCAAAGCCGTGTCACATAAACCAAAGCCGGGTCACAAAAACCAAAACCGGGTCACAGAAACCAAAGCCGGGTCACAGAAAACAAAGCTGGGTCAGAGAAACCAAAGCCATGCCAAAAAAACCAAAGCCGGGTCACATAAACCAAAGGCGGGTCACATAAACCAAAGGTGGGTCACATAAACCAAAGCCGGGTCACAGAAACCAAAGCCGGGTCAAACAAACCAAAGCCCGGTCATATTAACCAAAGCCGTGTCACACAAACCACAGCCGGGTCACAGAAAGCCGGGTCACAGAAGCCAAAGCCGGGTAAAAAAAACCAAAGCCGGGTCACAGAAACCAATGACGGGTCACAGGAACCCAAAACGGTCCTATAAACCAAAGCCAGGTCACAGAAACCAACGCCGAGTTACATAAAGCAAAGCCGGGTCACAGACACCAAACCGGGTCACAGAAAACAACGCCGGGTCACAAAAACCAAAGCCGGGTCACAGAAACCAAAGCCAGGTCACAGAAACGAAAGCCCGGTCATAGAAACCAAAGACGGGTCACATACACCAAAGCCGGGTCAAAGAAACCAAAGCTGGGTCAGAAAAACCAAAGCCGGGTCACAGAAACCAAAGCCGGGTCACAGAACCAAAGCCGGGTCGGAGAGGCCAAAGCCACGTCATAGAAACCAAAACCGGGTCACAAAAACCAAAGCCGGGTCACAAAACCAAAGCCGGGTCACATAAACCAAGCCGGGTCACAGAAACCAAACCTCGGTCATAGAAACCAAAGCCGGGTCACAGAAACCAAAGCCGGGTCACAAAAACCAAAGCTGGGTCACGGAAACCAAAGCCGGATCACAGAAACTTAAGCCGGGTCACACAAACCCAAGCCCGGTCACAGAAACCAAAGTCGGGTCACAGAAACCTTAGCCGGTCAAAGAAACCGAAGCCGGGTCACAGAAACCAAAGTCGGGTCACAGAAACCAAATCCGGGTCACTGAAACCAAGCTGGGTCAAAGAAACCAAAGCCGGGTCACAGAAACCAAAGCGGGATCACAGAAACCAAAGCCGGGTCACAGAAACCAAAGCCGGGTCACAGAAACCAACGCCGGGCCACAAAAAGCAAAGCTGGGTCACAAAACCAAAGCCGGGTCATAGAAACCAAAGCCGGGTCAGAGAAACCAAAGCCGGGTCAAAGAAACCAAAGCCGGGTCACAGAAATCAAAGCCGGGTCACAGAAACCAAAGTTGGGTCACAGACACCAAAGCCGGGTCACAGAAACCAAAGGCGGGTCACAAAAACCAAAGCCGGATAACAAAAACCAAAGCCGGGTCACAGAAACCAAAGCCGGGTCACAGAAACCAAAGCCGGGTCACAGAAACCAAAGCTGGGTCACATAACTTTATGTCGGGTCTTAGAAACCAAAGCCGAGTCACATAAACCAAAGCCGTGTCACAGAAACCAAAGCCAGGTCACATAAACCAAAGTCGGTCACAGAAACCAAAGCTGGGTCACAAAAACCAAAGCCGGGCCACATAAACCAAAGCCGGGTCACAAATACCAAAGCCAGGTGACATAAACCAATGCCGGATCACATAAACCAGGACCAGGTCACAAAAACCAAAGCCATGTCACATAAACCAAAGCAAATTCATAAAAACCAAAGCCGAGTCACATAATCGAGAGCCGGGTCACAGCAAACCAAAGCCAGGTCACAAAAACCAAAGCTGGGTCATAGAAACCAAAGATGGGTCAGAGAAACCAAAGCCAGGTCACAGAATCTAATGCCGGGTCACTGAAACCAAAGCCGGGTCACTGAAACCAAAGCCGGGTCACAGAAAACAAAAGCCGGGTCTTAGAAACCAAAGGCGGGTCACAGAAACCAAAGCCAAGTCACTTAAACCAAACCGGGTCACAGAAACCAAAGCCGGTCCACACACACCAAAGCCGGGTGACATGAACCAAAGTTGGGTCACAGAAACCAAAGCCGGGCCACAGAAACCAAAACTGGGTCACAGAAACCAAAAGCGGATCACATAAACCAAAGCCGGGTCACAGATACCAAAGCCGGGTCACAGAAACCAAAGCCAGGTCACAGACACCAAAGGCGGGTCACAGAAACCAAAGCCGGGTCACACAAACTAAAGCTAGGTCACAGAAACCAAAGCCCGATCACAACAACCAAAGCCGGGTCACAGAAACCAAAGCCGGGTCACAGAAACCAAAGCCGGGTCACAGAAACCAAAACCGGGTCACAAAACTCAAAGTCGGGTCACAGAAAACAAACCTGGGTCATAGAAACCAAAGCCATGCCACAAAAACTGAAGCCGGGTCACATAAACCGAAGCCGGGTCACAGAAACCAAAGCTCGGTCACAGAAACCAAAGCCGGGTCACAGAAACCAAAGCCGGGTCACACAAACCAAAGCCCGGTCACATAAACCAAAGCCGGATCACATAAACCATAGCCGGGTCACAGAAAGCCGGGTCACAGAAGCCAAAGCCGGGTCAGAGAACCCAAAGCCGGATTACAGAAACCAATGCCGGGTCACAGGAACCTCAAACGGTCCCATAAACCAAAGCCGGGTCACACAAAACAAAGCCAAGTCACAGAAACCAACGCCGAGTCAAAGAAAGCAAAGCCGGGTCACAGACACCAAAGCCGGGTCATAGAAACCGTTTTTGACTCGTGTTATGGTTGGTCAACGTTGACCACCCATATTGAAATTCTCTCATCATGGTCAGTGACATATGCCTAGTTTGGTTGTTTGGTGTGCATATTAGCCACACCGTGCCACTACGTATTGAAGTTCCTTGTCCTTTATAGTCGATACATAGGGTTCCCAAACCATTGTCTCTCCCTCTAACCATTTGTGACTCGTGTTATGAGTTTTCAATGTTGACCACAAATAGGGGACTTCTTCGGTCATAGTCAGTGACATATGCATCCTTTGGTTGGTCACTGTGCACGCTAGCCACATCGTGCCACTACTTGTTGAAAATCTGTCTACTTGCTAGTTGATGACTAGTGTTCCCAACCCATGGTTTCCCCCACTGACCAGTTGTGACTCGTGCTATGAGTTTTCAACGTTGACCACACCCTGTGAAATCTGTTTGGTCATGGTTTGCGACACATGCCTACTTTGGTTTGTTACTTTACATGGTTACCACGCCATGTCATTACGTACCGAAGGACTTTGTGCTTTCTTGTTGACAGCTAGTGTTCCCAAACCATTGTTAGCCCCCTCTGACTTTCTGTGACCCGTGTTGTGAGTTGTAAATGTTGACCACATGAAGTGAAATTCTTTGTTCACGGTCAGTCACATATGCATACTTTGGTTGGTCACTGTGCATTGTAGCCACACTGTGCCACTACATATTGAAGGTATTTGTACTCGCTAGTCCATAACTAGTATTCACAAGCCATTGTTGTCCACTCTGACCATTTGTGACTCGTGTTATGAGCTGTCAATGTTTACCACACTTAGTGCCATTATTTGGTCATGGTCAGTGACATATGCACACTTTAGTTGGTCATCGTGCATGGTATCCACACCGTGCTACTACTGACTGAAGGTCGTTGTACTTGCTAGTTGAGAACTGATATTCCCATAGCATTGTTTCCTCCCCTGACCGTTTTTGACTCGTGTTATGGTTGGTCAACATTGACCACCCATGTTGAAATTCTCTGGTCATGGTCAGTGACATATGCCTAGTCTGGTTGTTTGGTGTGCATATTACCCACACCGTGCCACTACGTATTGAAGTTCCTTGTCCTTTCTAGTCGATACATAGGGTTTCCAAACCATTGTTTCTCCCTCTGACCACATGAAGTGAAATTCTTTGTTCATGGTCAGTGACATATGCATACTTTGGTTGGTCACTGTGCGTTGTAGCCACACTTTGCCACTACATGTTGAAGGTATTTGTACTTGCTAGTCGATAACTAGTGTTCACAAACCATTATCTTCTACCCTGACCATTTGTGACTCGTGTTATGAGTTGTCAAGGTTTACCACACTTAGTGTCATTATTTGGTCATGGTCAGAGACATATGCCTAATGTGGTTGGTCATCGTGCATGGTATCCACACTGTGCATTACCGTATTGAAGCTCCTTGTGCTTGCTATTTGATACCTGGTGTTCCCAAACCATTGTTTCCCCCTCTGACCATCTGTGACTCGTGGTTTGAGTTGTACATGTTGACCACACATAGTGGATTTCTCCGGTCATAGTTAGTGACATACGCATCCTTTGGTTGGTCACTGTGCACGCTAGCCACACCGTGCCACTACTTGTTGAAAGTATTTCGACTTGCTAGTTGAAAACTAGTGTTCCCAACCCATGGTTTCCCCCACTGACCATTTGTGACTCGTGTTATGAGTTTCCAACGTTGGCCACACACTGTAAAATCCGTTTGGTCATGGGTTGTGACATATGCCTACTTTGGTTTGTCCCTGTACATGGTTACCATGCCGTGTCCCTACGTATCAAAGGTCCTTTTGCTTTCTTGTTCATAGCCAGTGTTCCCAAACCGTTGTTAGCCCCTCTGATAATCCGTGACTCGTGTTGTGGGTTGTCAACATTGACCACATGAAGTGAAATTCTTTGGTCATGGTCAGTGACATATGCATATTTTCGCTGGTCAATATGCATTGTAGCCACACTCTGCCACTACATATTATAGGTACTTGTACTTGCTAGTCGATATCTAGTATTTAGAAAGCATTGTCTTCCACTATGACCATTTGTGACTCGTATTATGAGCTGTCAAAGTTTACCACACATGGTGACATTCTTTGGTCATGGTCAGTGACATATGCATACCTTGGTTGGTCATCATGCATGGTATCGACACCGTGCCACAGCGTATTGAAGGTCATTGTGCTTGCTAGTTGATACCTGGTGTTCCCAAACAATTGTTTCCCCCTCTGACTATATTTGACTTGTATTATGAGTTGTCAACGTTGACCACACACAACGGATTTCTTTGGTCAAAGGCAGTACACATGCCTATTTTGGTCGGTCATTGTGCATGGTAGCCACACCGTGCTACTACTGATTGAAGGGCGTTGTACTTGCTAGTTGAGAACAGATATTCCCATAGCATTGTTTCCTCCCCTGACCGTTTGTGACTTGTGTTATGGTTGGTTAACGTTGACCACCCATATTGAGATTATCTGGTCATAGTCAGTGACATATGCCTAGTTTGGTTGTTTGGTGTGCATAGTAGCCACACCGTGCCACTACGTATTGAACTTATTTGTTCGTTCTAGTCCATGCATAGGGTTCCCAAACCATTGTCTCTCCCTCTGACCATTTGTGACTCGTGTTATGAGTTGTCAAGGTTTACCACACTTAGTGCCATTATTTGGTCATGGTCAGTGACATATGCCTACTTTGGTTGTCATCGTGCATGGTATCCACACCGTGCCACAACGTATTGAAGATCCTTGTGCTCGCTTTTTGATACTTGGTGTTCCCACACCACTGTTTCCCCCTCTGACCATTTGTTACTCGTATTATGAGTTGACAATGTTGACCACACACAGCATATTTCTTTGGTCAAAGGCAGTACATATGTGTACTTTGGTCGTTCATTGTGCATGGTAGCCACACCGTGCTACTACTGACTGAAGGTCGTTGTACTTGCTAGTTGAGAACTGATATTCCCATAGCATTGTTTCCTCCCTTGACCGTTTTTGACTTGTGTTATGGTTGGTCAACGTTGACCACCCATATTGAAATTCTCTCGTCATGGTCAGTGACACATGCCTAGTCTGGTTGTTTGGTGTGCATATTAGCCACACCGTGCCACTACGTATTGAAGTTCCTTGTCCTTTCTAGTCGACACATAGGGTTTCCAAACCATTGTCTCTCCCTCTGACCATTTGTGACTTGTGTTATGAGTTGTCAATGTTGACCACAAATAGTGGACTTCTTTGGTCATAGTCACTGACATATGCATCCTTTGGTTGGTCACTGTGCACGCTAGCCACACCGTGCAACTTCTTGTTGAAAATATTTCTACTTGCTAGTTGATAACAAGTGTTCCCAACCCATGGTTTCCCCCACTGACCAGTTGTGACTCGTGCTATGAGTTTTCAACGTTGACCACGCACTGTGAAATTTGTTTGGTCATGGTTTGTAACACATGCCTACTTTCGTTTGTTACTATACATGGTTACCACGCCGTGTCATTACGTACCGAAGGTCTGTGTGCTTTCTTGTTGACAGCTAGTGTTCCTAAAACATTGTTAGCCCCCTTTTACTATCTGTGACCCGTGTTGTGAGTTGTAAATGTTGACCACATGAAGTGAAATTCTTTGTTCATGGTCAGTCACATATGCATAATTTGGTTGGTCACTGTGCATTGTAGCCACACTGTGCCACTACATATTGAAGGTATTTGCACTTGTTAGTGGATAACTAGTATTCACAAACCTTTAGATTCCACCCTGACCATTTGTGACTCTTGTTATGAGTTGTCAAGGTTTACCACACTTAGTGCCATTATTTGGTCATTGTCAGTGACATATGCCTACTTTGATTGGTCATCGCGCATGGTATCCACACCATGCCACAACACATTGAAGCTCCTTGTGCTTTGTATTTGGTACTTGGTGTTCCCAAACCATTGTTTCCCCCTCCAACCATCTGTGACTCGTATTATGAGTTGTCAATGTTGACCACACACAGGGGGTTTCTTTGGTCAAAGGCAGTACATATGCCTACTTTGGTCGGTAATTGTGCATGGTATCCACACCGTGCTACTACTGACTGAAGGTCGTTGTACCTGCTAGTTGAGATCTGATATTCCCATTGCATTGTTTCCTCCCCTGACCGTTTTTGACTCATGTTGTGGTTGGTCAACGTTGACCACCCATATTGAAATTCTCTGGTCATGGTCAGTGACATATGCCTAGTTTGGTTATTCGTTGTGCATATTACCCACACCGTGCCACTACGTATTGAAGTTCTTTGTCCTTTCTAGTGGATACATAGGGTTCCCAAACCATTGTCTCTCCCTCTGACCATTTGTGACTCGTGTTATGAGTTGTCAAAGTTTACCACACTTAGTGACATTATTTGGTCATGGTCAGTGACATATGCCTACTTTGGTTAGTCATCGTGCATGGTATCCACACCGTGCAACAACTTATTGAAGGTCATTGTGCTTGCTAGTTGATACCTGGTGTTCCCAAACCATTCTCTCCCCCGCTGACCATTGGTGACTCCTATTATGAGTTTTCAACACTGACTACACTCAGCGGATTTCTTTGGTCAAAGGTAGTACATATGCCTGCTTTGGTCGGTCGTTGTGCATGGAAGCCACACCGTGCTTATACTCATTGAAGGTCGCTGTACTTGCTAGTTGAGAACTGATATTCACAGACCATTGTTTCCCCCTCTTACCGTTTGTGACTCGTGTTATGGTTGGTGAATGTTGACCACCGATATTGGAGTTCTTTCATCATGATTGGTGACATATGCCTAGTTTGGTTGTTTGGTGTGCATAGTAGTCACACCGTGCCACTATGTATTGAAGTTCTTTGTCCTTTCTAGTCGATGCATAGGGTTCCCAAACCATTGTCTCTCCCTCTGACCATTTGTGACTCGTGTTCTGAGTTTTCAATGTTGACCATACATAGTGGACTTCTTCGGTCATAGTCAGTGACGCGTGCATCCTTTGGTTGGTCACTGTGCACGCTAGCCACACCGTGGCACTACCTATGAAAAAGCTTTCTACTTGCTAGTTGATATCTAGTGTTCCCAGCCCATGGTATCCCCCACTGACCATTGTGACTCGTGTTATGAGTTTTCAGCGTTGACCACACACTGTAAAACCTGTTTGGTCATGGGATGTGACACATGCCTACTTTGGTTTGTCACTGTACATGGTTACCACGCCGTGTCATTACGTATCGAAGGTCTTTGTGCTCTCTTGTTGACAGACAGTGTACCCAAACCATTGTTAGCCCCCTCTGACTATCTGCGACCTGTGTTGTGAGTTGTAAATGTTGACCACATGAAGTGAAATTCTTTGTTCATGGTCAGTGACATATGCATACTTTGGTTGGTCACTGTGCATTGTAGCCACACTGTGCCACTACATATTGAAGATATTTGTACTTTCTAGTCGATAACTATTGTTCACAAACCATTATCTTCCACCCTGACCATTTGTGACTCGTGTTATGAGTTGTCAAAGTTTACCACACTTAGTGCCATTATTTGGTCATGGTCAGTGACATATGCCTGTTTTGGTTGGTCATCGTGCATGGTATCCACACTGTGCTACAACGTATTGAAACTCCTTGTGCTTGCTATTTGATACCTGGTGTTCCCAAACCATTGTTTCCCCCTCCGACCATTTGTGACTTGTATTATGAGTTGTGAACGTTGACCACACACAGCGGATTTCTTTGGTCAAAGGCATTACGTTTGCCTACTTTGGTCGGTCATTGTGCATGGTATCCAGACCGTGCTACTACTGACTGAAGGTCATTGTACTTGCTAGTTGAGAACTGATATCCCCATAGCATTGTTTCCTCCCCCTGACCGTCTGTGACTTGGTCTATGCTTGGTTAACGTTGACCACCCATAGTGAAGTTCTCTGGTCATGGTCAGTGACATATGCCTAGTTTGGTTGTTTGGTGTGCATATTAGCCACACCGTGCCACTACGTATTGAAGTTCTTTTTCCTTTCTAGTAGATACATAGGGTTCCCAAACCGCTGTCTCTCCCTCTGACCATTTGTGACTCGTATTATGAGTTGTCAAAGTTTACCACACTTACTGACTTGCCACTGTTGTTGATGTTCTTGTTGCTTACGGTTGCTTGTAGGACCTGGCTGCAGTTTGGAACGATGGGCCTATTGATTTTGTGAGACAGGCAGCAAGGGCTAGGACCCTTGCTGGTAGGGTCTTTGGGTGATCAGCAGTGCAGCATGTACAGTAGCAGGAGAAGGGTTGGGCACTGTGGACTGAAGTCTTGATTGATACAAAGTACAATTATGGTACATGAAAAATCCTAGGCAAGCTAGGCTAGCACAGCTCCTGGTCCACAGAGGGGCAACGCCTTGCTAAGCCCTCTAGGCCGTCGTGACAAGGGTCTTGGCGTAGTCTCCTGGTTGACTGGCCTCCAGGGTAGCCTCCACCCAGGTTGGCAGGCCTTGCTAGGCTTACAGGGGCCTTGGAGGGATCTCCAGCAGAGTCTTGGTCTGGGCTCCAGAGTGTGAGGCTTGAGCAGAGCTGACTGCTTGCATAATGCTGAGATGGATGTGAAGTGAGAGGAGCTTCGCCTTTTATACCCGTGGATCTGGAAAGTTGACCACCTGAAAGAGAAGCTTCCTTTAGGTGATTCAGGTTTTCTGCCTCTTGGAGAAGCTTCTTTTGAGGTGAAGCTTCCTGGTAAGTCAGAGTTACTACTGGCATCCCTGCTACCATAAGGAGAAGCTTCCTCCTTGAGGAAGCTTCGTGAGGTCTTCAGGTGAAGTTTCCCAAAGAGGTTGCTTGCTCTTCAGGCTTTCCTCTGAAGACCGTTGATGTTTCCATGGTGTTGCATCAGATCCCTCGATCAGGAGTCTCCTGATGCTCGTACCAGATTGGCCCATGAAGATTGAAAGGCCCAGACTTCATGCATGTGGCTGATGATGCAGTGTAGGCCTCATGGTCAGGGTGCATGATTCCTGCCCAGTCAGCTAGAGGACTCCTTGACCAGGGTAGTNGAGTTACTACTGGCATCCCTGCTGCCATAAGGAGAAGCTTCCTCCTTGAGGAAGCTTCGTGAGGTCTTCAGGTGAAGTTTCCCAAAGAGGTTGCTTGCTCTTCAGGCTTTCCTCTGAAGACCGTTGATGTTTCCATGGTGTTGCATCAGATCCCTCGATCAGGAGTCTCCTGATGCTCGTACCAGATTGGCCCATGAAGATTGAAAGGCCCAGACTTCATGCATGTGGCTGATGATGCAGTGTAGGCCTCATGGTCAAGGTGCATGATTCCTGCCCAGTCAGGTAGAGGACTCCTTGACCAGGGTAGTTGTGTAGTGCTGCACAGTAAGTAGGTACCCTCCCTCCCAGAGCTAACTAGAGGCATGCGGAACCCTCTTGCGCATACCAACACACTATATTACAAACCAGGCCCTTTAGGCTGCTTCAAGGCTGGTTGCCAGAATTCATCTGGCCTATACAGGAGAGAATTCCCAGTAGGCGTGGACTCGGGAATTCAGCATAAAATCCGTAGCTTTCCATATAGTACTCCAAATGTAGTGCCGTCTTCACCATATCGGAGCTTGACACTTGCGGAGTAATTGCACCACTCAACAGGGCCCAGTATGTTTGAGTAAGAGCTCCTACTTGGAGTTCCACATCAATGGCTGTACCTCCAAGCTCCTCTTCCTCTCCTATTCTTATGATACTCCCTTTCTTTCCTTGTGCCCCTTATGCAACTTCTCGTTGCATCCCGATGTTGTCGCTATTTTTGCTTTTTCCACTACTTGTCGCCGCTCTCCGTCGCTAATACTTGCCGCTGCCTTCCGGCGCTTGCATGTGCACATCGTGCTTGCTACTGCTTGTCATGGCTTTTCATTAGTACCTCTATAGTCGTTGTTGTCGCTGCTCTCTGCCGCTTGTTCTTGCTTGTAGATGTGGGCTTTGAATGGAGGGACCTTACACATTGGCATATGGACCGAGTACCTCCTCTCGCATGTCAATGCCAATTGATGAAGAGAGCAATGTCAAAGCACAAACGAGGGGAACACTTGCTCTCCAACCAATGATATCAAATTCATCTCACATGAATATCATCACCATGCACACTCCTCTGATTTTGAAGCACAACCCATCTAGTTTTGCTACGTGATATGTACGACGCGGTGGCTGTGTGACCTGTGAAACATCGCAAACCCGCCTCTTACAGCATATCTCTTCCCTCCTTAAGAAAATGGTTGTAGTTACACAACGCAAGGGTTTCAGATTCTCATTGATGCAAGAACGAGGGGTGCTTTGACCAATGATATCGACTTGAAGCCGCATGATGATCATCATCATGCAGACACCTCATTCTTACATAAGATGCCATCCCTTCAATGTAGTTGTGTGCTATGTGCAAACTTCAAATCTGTAAATGTGATACGTGGTACTTTGCAAACCCGTATTTTTGTGCATTATGCTTCTCTTTGCCCGAGAAGGTTTGTTCTTCCTCCCCGTAAACCGGTGAGGTCCTTTACATGCATGCCTCCCCATCATTTGGTATCTGCTACATCGACACACAAACGAGGGGAAAGCATATCCTTGAACCAACGATATCGCCTTGACACTGCATGATGAGCATTGTTGTACACCTCTCCCATAAACATGTGCAGAGCCCCACCTCTAGTTCTTCTGGATGATGTGTATTGGAAAACTACCACTTACAATGTAACGTGTGGTTCTTCGTAACTCGATCATTTCAATGGATGTTTTGCAGAGATAACGTGACTGGTTGCAAGAAGGGTGTGTTATTTCTTACCGAATACCATGCATGCTTGGACATCGTTTCAAACCTGCAATTGCTGAAAAAGTTCAGCTTTGCTCAAATGCACCAAAAGAAAACTAAGGTTTACTACTTAGCATACACAAATGTGGACCGCTACATCCAGCAATTTGCTTTCCAAATCACTGTTTGAGCATCGGCTTTCCTACGTTATAGTTCTGTTGACCTAGAATAATTCAACACTGCAATACTTATGATGACGAGCTTGACCAACGAGTCACGCTAGCCTTTGCAAACTCGACGGCTGATATGAAGCTTGGTAATCCGCATTGTTGCGATTACCAAAACTACTACTTCTGAGGTCATCAACCATCAAGCTGGGTTTGTTGCGGTACATCAACAGTCAAAACGGGTAGATTTGCATGAATCGATCATGAAAACCAGTAGATTTACATTAATGAATCATCAAAATGGGTAAATCTGTATAAATTGGCTATCGACTGTGAAAACTACTACTCGTGACTTCACTGACCATCCAACTCTGTCCATGATTTGTATGCTGGGAGCATATCACTACAATTTTTGACCTGTTTTTGATTTTTGTCTGGGTGTACTATTTAAATCACCTTTGCTGTTTTCAAAACTTGTCCAAGTATATGTGGTGAGAAAGAACTTCATTGGCCTTTGAAATCTAACATTGAAAGTGGAATAATAGTTTGAGAGAAAATCTACAATCCTTTTCAACCGTGACTTGTAAATGTATCTAACTTGCATATCTCAAGTCAACATCGTTGTCTGCATCCCCATCATACTCTTCATGTAAATCTGGGTCGTCACTACCATATCCACGGCTGATGATGTCATCCTAGGGTGCCGTAATTGGAAACATTACATGTTTTTTGTTCTTGTGGAAACTCCACCATGCAAAAACTGTACGAAACATGTGCATCACATTGTCCGTAGTGTGTGTCAATCTCTGCACTGTTAAGTCACAGATGAAGCGGTTGACTTGTTCTTTGGCCAATGTGTTCACACCTTCTCAACAGCATGAATGAGTTTTTTTCAATCTTCCCTTTTCTGTGGTCACATCCACATTGGTGAACACGAGTAATGAGCTTACGTAGAAGGCGAGAGTACATGTCTGGACTGAATCCTATTGAGCATTTGTGCTTGGCAGCATCCATGTATCCAAAGTGGAACGGATCATAGAGGGAACGGTTTCTTGTGAGAAGCCATGGCTTCCATCCAAGGATGTATGCATAGATTTTTTAGGGGTTGTCAAAGAAGACAAAAGACGACAAGCTATGGTGGCGGAATCTTGTCAAGAAGGTGGTGAACATGTTGTTTTGTGACTCCTTGTTGAACATGCTGTGAAATCCGTAAATGATAAGATTTTGACAGAAGAATTTAAACATCAAAGAGGTTACCTTCCCGTTTCTCCTGACAGATCTCTCACTAGTGCACTTTGCATCCGCTGATGCAAGGATGCTTCTCCCATCAGAGGTCTCAAGTCCCTCGTAATGCGGTCGCAAGTATTAGACAGGAAAATGTGGATAGAACACGGTAGGAACATCCTCTTGAGCAATGAAGGGTGGAAATGGTGCATGAACCTGCACATTAAAGATAAGAATAAGGTGACGTACATCCAAATTGGGATGAAAATGCATTACAAAACAGGACGTTCACATACACAGTAGCTTACATCGACATGGGGCTCCCAGGTGTCTTGTAGTTTGGCCATAATGCTTAGGAGACAAGTGTGCACCGCATTATTTAGTTCCCACCACAATTAAGGCGTCATGCTCCTCTTGTTCTCAGTGATAACCGGCATTGTGTAGAAATCAATGGAAGATGCAATTATGGGCATTGCATCCACCAAATTCTTCCAACGTTCCATGTCCATGACGTGTATGTACTCCAAGAAGCAAATGAGGTGCACATTGGCGTCAGATTCTATGAGGGAGATTTTGGTGCCAAACGTCCGCAAAGCTTTCAGGTGTTTGAAATCCGGAGGAATGACCAGGCACTGCATTACAAAGAACAATTGTCATTCTTGTGCTCGTTTACCATCCGTCATGTGAAGTAAAGTGGCACTCGTATCACATTTCTTACTGTTTGAGCTTCTTTAGGAGCTCTAGAAGGGATTTATCTCTCCACCACAATATTTTGCACAAGTGCAGCCACGTTGCCAGCACCACAAAGTTCTCATCTCTGCAAGAGCTTTTCTAGATTGGCCCGGGTGAAGTAGTCATTTTGCAGTTGGCGCAGTGCAACACATTTGAACAATTTCCTTGCCTCCAAGTCTCTTACAAGTCGTTTGAATGTTTTTCTCTTATGCACTTTGTGAATTAGTCCCGGTTGGGTGAAAAGAATGCCTGCCGTGTTCAGACCATTGTGATTTCCAAAGCAGTCCCATCACACACAAAGATTATTGGATATGGACCACATGTAGAGCAATAGGTTCCTTGTAAACCGGGCGCGATGTGCTAGCCTCAACCGGATGGTGTAGGCACCAACCGGTGGCAAAGGCGACCAAAGGGAGGCGGGTGCACACTTCCCAGGTTTGCGGAAGCATAGGGTCATCTTGGGGGAGTACCAGAACACTGGCATAGTGGGAGTAAACTGTACTTGTTATCCAAATGTCAAAATACTAGATTATATGTACACTATGACACATCCTAGGCAACCCGGGGTCACCGAGCGATGCGGGACCCTGTACAGGCCAAATATGAGCATTATTGCCTTTGCATCATGTAGCTCATCTTCCCAGATTTCCAATGCACCAAGAATCGCATTATTGTGTGGAGGAACGGCCAAGATATGGCCGCTTCCGTGAACCACGGCAATCTGCCGCTGGCAACACCAGTAGCGACGGTGACGGCCGCCCGAAGCGCCTTTTCTGGTAATAACACACCGGGGCACCATTCCGAAGTGCCCTTGGCCCTCAATGATCCTTGACTCAATGACTATTTGGGCCCCAAGGCGCGCTTCGGCCTTGTTGGGTCCTCCGAGGGTCAAGCCGTGGTCCTTGGGGACGATTTCCCGTCACCTTTTTCCTCTCGGCCGATCCAACCTTTAGCCGGGCTTCCTCAACTCTTGATGGATCAACCACGTTCTTGGGTCAATCTTACACGGGTTTTCCTGTAGATTCCAAATCCATGTTTGTATTGTATATTCAAGGAAGCCACAAACCGTAATCAGTGCCATTGGCACTGTCCGGCTTACACTACCCCTCCCTTTAGGAGCGAGCCGTCCCCCTTTGCTCTTGGCACTCCTGGAGGATGGCATTCACCCCGCCAACATTGAAGTTGCGGACAGGATCCCATGAGTTGTGGGCTGTGTCGTAGCCCTGCCACTTCTCCAGGTAGTCCCATCCATGGCCACGACGACGGTGGTCGAAGATGGCCTCCACTTCAAACTCTTGCTCGTCCTCGATGACCACCAGAAGGGGAGGCTTGGAACTGCGGCCCAGAAATTGCTCGGCCGGATCGTGGTAGAGCTTGAGCTTGGAGATGTGGAACACGTTGTGGACAGGCATGGAAGGCAGAAGAGCCAATTGCGCCACCACGGGTGTCTGTATTTTGAGCACCTCGAACGAACCAAGCCACCGGGGTCTCAGCTTGTCCGACCAGACCCCGCGAAGTTTGACATGCATGCTGTTAAGAAGCACACGGTCACCGACCTTGAGCGTTGCAAGGATGCGTCTGCGGTCCGCTTGCACTTTCTGCTGCTCTTGCGCCGTGAGCAATGCATGCCGCGTTGCTGCCCAAATCTGCTTGAAGTCACGTGCGGTAGACTCCACCGTGGGCAGGTTGCTCGCGGCATGCAAACTGAGGGGTGTGGAGGGCACCGTCCCTTTCACCACCTCAAATGGCGCCTTGCCACTGGAGGTGGACGTGGCAGAGTTGCACGCCAGCTTAGTGACCGGCAACCGCTGGTCCCATGCCGTCTCTTCCGGATCACCCATTGTACGAAGGAATTGCTCCAGCGTCTAGTTTGTCCGCTCCGTTTGCCCATCATTTTGGGGATGAAAACTGGTTGATAGCTGCACCTTGCTGCTGTACCGCTCCATGAGTGCTTGCCAGAACTTACTCGTGAAGCGCGGGTCACGGTCGCTCACAATGGACCGCAGTACACCATGTAAATGCACCACGTGCTCGAGGAACAGCCGAGTCGTGCTCTCTGCAACCACCATATCACGTGTCGCGATGAAGTGCGACATCTTGCTGAAGCGATCCACCATCGCCAACACCGCATTGTGACCTGCCACTGTCTTGGGCAAGCCCATGATGAAGTCTATGGAGGTGTCTTGTCACGGCTGCTGAGAGATGGGCAAGGATTGGAGGAGACCTGGGGAGTCTGTCCTCCGCGCCTTGTGGCGTTGGCACACATAACAGCACCGGCAGAATTCAGCCACCTCCGACGACATGGTGGGCCACCACAAGAAGTAGGCTACCGTCTTCAAGGTCTTGTGGACGGAGAAGTGGCCGCTCGGGCCACTGTCATGGCGCTCCTCCAAAATCAGCTGCCAAAGCGCCAGCACCATGGGAACCACCACCTGCTACGTGCCGCGCCGTTGCCAATACGACGCCTCAAAGAAAAATCTCCGAGCTTTGTACTCCCCATGCGCCTTGTATCCCTCCGTGAAGAGCTTCACAAGGAAAGCATCCTTGTGGATGGTGAGAGACGCGGCCCGCATCATCAGGTCAGGTCGCGGTGAGAGTGCGTCAGCTGGGTTGATGCGACCCGGCCGATACACGATCTCGTAGTTGTAGTGCGACTCCAGGTATTCCACCCGACGGGCTTGCTGCCGGCTCAGGTGCGGCTGCATCTTCAAGTACTTTAACCCATGGTGGTCGGTGTAGACCATCCATTTCCGCGCCTTGAGGTAGCACTGCTAGTTCTGGAAGGCTGCGACCATGGCGAGCATCTCTTTGTCATGGGTGGCAAAGTTCAGCTCCGCCCCGTGCAACTTGTGCGAGTAGTAGGCGACCGGCTATAACCCATGGCCAAAATCCTGCAAAAGGATCCCACCAATGGCCAGGTCCAATGCATCCATTGCCATTTCAAACTCACGACCGTTGTCGGCCAAGTGCAAGGCCGACGTGGAGGTCAGAGCCCTTTTGAGATTCTCAAAGGCTTCTTTTTCGCTAACTTCCCAACTCCACTCACGATCCTTGCGAGTGAGATTGGAGAGTGGTGCTGACACTCTTGCGTAGCCAAGGATGAACCCGCGGTAGTAGTTGCAAAAAACCAAGGAACACTTGCACATCATGCACATTGCACAACTTTGGCCACTCTTGCACTGCCGACACTTTGCGCGGGTCCATGGTAATCTGTCCATTGCCAATGATGTGTCCAAGAAATTCAAATTTACCCACCGCAAACTCACACTTAGAGAGTTTTGCAAAGAACTTCTCCTTCCTTAAAATTTTGAGGACCTTCTTCACATGTTCCTTATGCTCTGCTATTTTCCTGCTGTACACAAAGATGTCATCAAGGTAAACCACCACGAAGTCCTCCAAATACGGCCTGAAGATGTTGTTCATTGCCGCCATAAAGGTGGCCGGCGCATTGTTCAACCCGAAAGGCATCATGTGGAACTCGTAGTCACCATAGTGGGTGTGCAATGCCGTCTTTACCACATCTTCTGCTGCGATGCGGATCTGGTGGTAGCTGGAACCGAGGTCAATCTTTGTGAAGAAGCAAGCCGCACGGAGCTGATCGAAGAGCTCCTCGGCTCGTGAAATCGGGTACCGATTCTTGATGGTCAACTCGTTCAACGCCCGGTAGTCCATGTACATGCGCATCTCCCTCATCGTTTTTTGCACAAACATGACAAGTACAGCATAAGGAGACGAGGAACGGTGGATGAAGTCCTGCTCCGTCATCTTGTTCAGCTGCTTCTTGAGCTCCTACAGCTGCGCGTCACTCATGCGGTACATTGTACGAACAGGCGGACGTGCTCCAGGTTTGAGGTCAATGCGATGGTCCACGTCCCGCTTCGATGACAAACCCACCGGGAGGGTATCGGGGAACATGTCCTCGAACTCTGTACACACCTTTCAAAGCCTCTCGACCACCGCGACAAAATTGCAGTGGGCCCCCGGCTGCTCAGGAGTCACTCCATGCGCCACTGTAGGCGCCACGTCCTCTGGTTCGTCGAAACCGTCCTCCACGTCTCGAACGAATGCCAAAAAATGTGCTCCTTTTCCCGAATCGGGTGCTTGAGCTGCACCAAGTTCAGCATAATAGGCGCTGATTCCTCTTTGCGAGGCACCGACTGTTGCGGTGCTTCCTCTCCACAAGTCTTCTCCTCCACGGCCTCTTCCTCGGACCACGTAGCAAGGGAATACTCCTTGTCCCCGAGCTTGACTGAGACACTGTGTGCCTTCCAATTGACGACAGGGTTGTACTTGTGGAGGAAGTCACGGCAAAGGATCACATTGTAATCCTTCATCAGGCACACCTAGTACATGGTCGTTATGCGAAGCTTCTCCACGCGAATGGAGAGGGGAAGGGCCAGGTACCCCACTTCATTTGTGCCTTCCACTTGGTTAGCAGTCCGCTTCTTGCTTGTGAGCACAAGGCCCCACTTCCAAGCACACTCTATGCTCATGAAACTGTGGCTCGTGTCACAATCCAGCAGACTCCCCACCTTCCCCTTGATGCCTTTCACACAGCGGATTTCTTCAGTCAAAGACAGTAGACATGCTTACTTTGGTTGGTCATTGCGCATGGTAGCCACACCGTGCTACTACTGACTGAAGGTCGTTGTACTTGCTAGTTGGTATCTAGTATTCCCAAACCATTGTTTCCCCCTCTGACAATTCGTGACCCATATTTTGGGTTGTCAACGTTGACCACACATAGTAAAACTATTTGGTCATGGTAAGTGGCACATGCCTAATCTGGTTGGTCATTGTGCATGGTAGTCATACCGTTCCACTACTTGTTGAAAGTATTTGTAGTTGCTAGTCAATAAATAGCAAAAGGTTTCTCCCTTTGACACCAGGTCAGTTTTTTTGTTGATTTGTTACGCGTAGGTGTCTTCGCTGGAATACTCCCTCCCCACCCCCTAGAGGGATGTTCCGTGGACGCCCTGGAGGACAGAGTTGGGACCACATTATGACACCCCCCTACCCCCCCCCCCTCCCCCCACAGCTTATGCTCAAAGGTAGAGTTGAGGTATCACAACACGCCCGCCCCCCCCCCCCCCGCCCCGAGGTCGCGAGCCTATTCTTTAGTGCGCGTACGAGGATTCAAACCCAGGACCTACCGCTCCAGAATCTAACTCTATAAGCACTAAGCCAGCGCACATGGTGTCCATATGATGTCCAAATGACATGATAAGGGTTCCTATGGGTAAAGGGCATAAAGTAAGGGGGTGTAAGATGAGAGGGTAGCTTTTAAAAGTATGAATGATACCAAAGTTAGTTTAATAAAAAAAATTGACATAGACAAAATTTCAATTTTTGCAACTTTGAGCTTGAATAACCTTTCAACAATTCCTCCGATTGACCAGCCGTAAGAAGGAAAGTTGACTACACACAGTGAAACTCTTTTTATGATATTCAGTGACACAAGCATACCTTGGTTCGTCATTGTGCATGGTAGCCACACCGTGCCACCACTTATCGAAGGTCTTTGTACTTGCTAGTCGAGACCGAGTATTCCCAAACCATAGTTTCTCCCTCTACCCATTTTTGACTTGTATTATGAGTTGTGAACGTTGACCACACACACTAAACTTCTTTGGTCATGAGCAGTGATGTATGCCTACTTGGATAGGTCATTGTGCACGGTAGCCACACCGTGCCAATACATACGAAATTTTTTTGTACTTGCTAGAAGATACATAATGTTTTGAAACCATGTTTTCCCCCTCTGACCATTTGTGACTCATGTTATGGGTTGTGAACGTTGACCACCATTATTGAAATTCGTTGGTCATGGTTAGTGACATATGCCTAGTTTGGTTTGTCACTGTACGTGGTTACCACTCCATGTCACTACGCTTTAAGGGTCTTTGTGCTTTCTAGTTGATAGCTAGTGTTCCCAAACCATTGTTACCCCCTGTGACTATCAGTGATCCGTGTTGTGAGTTGTCAATGCTGACCACATGAAGTGAAATTCTTTGTACATGGTCAGTGACACATGCATACTTTGGTTGGTCACTGTGCATTGTAGCCACACTGTGCCACTACATATTGAAGGTATTTGTACTTGCTAGTCGATAACTAGTATTCACAAACCATTATCATCCATCCTGACCATTTGTGACTCGTGTTATGAGCTGTTAAGGTTTACCACACTTAGTGCCATTATTTGGTCATGGTCAGTGACATATGCCTATTTTGGTTGGTCATCATGCATGGTTTCCACACTGTGCCACAACGTATTGAAGCTCCTTGTGCTTCCTATTTGATACTTGGTGTTCCCAGACCATTGTTTCCCCCTCTGACCATTTGTGACTCATATTATGAGTTGTCAACATTGACCGCACACAGCGGATGTCTTTGGTCAAAGGCATTACGTTTGCCTACTTTGGTCGGTCATTGTGCATGGTAGCCACACCGTGCTACTACTGATTGAAGGGCGTTGTAATTGCTAGTTGAAAACTGATAGTCCTGAACCATTGTTCCCCCCTCTGACCATTTGTGACATGTGTTATGGTTGGTGAACGTTGACCACCCATATTGAAATTCTTTGGTCATGGTCAGTGACATATGCCTACTTTAGTTGTTTGGTGTGCATAGTAGCCACACCGTGCCACTACGTATTGATGTTCTTTGTCCTTTTTAGTCGATACATAGGGTTCCCAAACCACTGTTTCTCCCTTTGACCATCTGTGACTTGTGTTATGAGTTTTCAATGTTGACCACGCATAGTGGACTTCTTCGGTCATAGTCAAAGACATATGCATCCTTTGGTTGGTCACTGTGAACACTACCCACACTGTGCCACTACTTGTCGAAAATCGTTGTACTTGCTAGTTGATAACTAGTGTTCCCAACCCATTGTTTCCCCCCCTGACCATTTGTGACTCGTGTTATGCGTTTTCAACGCTGACCACACACTCTGAAACCCTAATTTGGGTTGTCACTGTACATGGTTACCACGCTGTGTCACTACGCATCGAAGGTCTTTGTGCTTTCTTGTTGATAGCTAGTGTTCCCAAACCATTGTTACCCCCTCTGAATATCTATGACTTGTGGTGTGTGTTGGCAACATTGACCACATGAAGTGAAATTCTTTGTTAATGGTCAGAATGTCAGCATACTTTGGTTGGTCACTGTGCATTGTAGCCAGACTGTGCCACTACAAATTGAAGGTATTTGTACTCATTAGTCGATAACTTGTACTCAAAAACCGTTATCCTCCACCCTGACCACTTGTGACTCGTGTTATGAGTTGTCAACGTTTACCACACTTAGTGCCATTATTTGGTCATGGTCAGTGACATATGCCTACTTTGGCTGGTCATCGTGCATGGTATCCACGCCGTGCCACAAACTATTGAAGCTCCTTCTGCTTGCTTTTTCATACCTGGTGTTCCCAAACCATTGTTTCCCCCTCTGACCATTTGTGACTCGTATTATGAGTTTTTAACGTTGACCACACACAACGGATTTCTTTGGTCAAAGGCAGTACACATGCCCACTTTGGTCGGTCATTGTGCATGGTAGCCACAACGTGCTACTACTGACTGACTGTCGTAGTACTTGCTAGTTGAGAACTAATATTACCATAGCATTGTTTCCTCCCCTGACCGTATTTGACTCATGTTATGGTTGGTCAACGTCGACCACCCATATTGAAATTCTCTAGTCATGGTCAGTGACATATGCCTAGTTTGGTTGTTTGGTGTGAATATTAGCCACACCATGCCACTATGTATTGAAGTTCATTGTCCTTTGAAGTTGATACATAGGGTTCCCAAACCATTTTCTATCCCTCTGATTATTTGTGACTCGTGTTATGTGTTTTCAATGTTGACCACACATAGTGGACTTCTTCGGTCATAGTCAGTGACATATGGATCATTTGGTTGGTCACTATGTACGCTAGCCACACCGTGCCACCACTTGTTGAAAATCGTTCTATTTGCTAGTTGATAACTAGTGTTCCCAACCCATGGTTTCCCCCACTGACCAGTTGTGACTCGTGCTATGAGTTTTCAACGTTGACCACACACTACGAAATCCGTTTGGTCATGGTTTGTGACACATGCCTACTTTGGTTTGATACTGTACATGGTTACCACGCCGTGTCATTATGTATCAAAGGTCTTTGTGCTTTCTCGTTGACAGCTAGTGTTCCCAAACCATTGTTAGCCCCCTCTGACTATCTGTGACCCGTGTTGTGAGTTGCAAATGTTGACCACATGAAGTGAAATTCTTTGTTCATGGTCAGTGACACATGCATACTTTGGTTGGTCACTGTGCATTGTAGCCACACTGTGCCACTACATATGGAAGGTATTTGTACTTGCTAGTCGATAACTAGTACTCACAAACCATTATATTCCACCCTGACCATTTGTGACTTGTGTTATGAGTTGTCAAGGTTTACCACACTTAGTGCCATTATTTGGTCATAGTCAAAGACATATGCCTACTTTGGTTGTTTGGTGTGCATATGAGCCACACTGTGCCACTACATATGGAAGGTATTTGTACTTGCTAGTCGATAACTAGTACTCACAAACCATTATATTCCACCCTGACCATTTGTGACTTGTGTTATGAGTTGTCAAGGTTTACCACACTTAGTGCCATTATTTGGTCATGGTCAGTGACATATGCCTACTTTGGTTGGTCATTGTGCATGGTATCCACACCGTGCCACAACGTATCGAAGCTCCTTGTGCTTGCCTTTTGATTCTTGGTGTTCCCAAACCATTTTTTCCCCCTCTGACCATTTGTGACTCGAAGTATGAGTTGTCAATGTTGACCACACACAGCAGATCTCTTTGCTCAAAGGCAGTACATACGCCTACTCTACTCGGTCATTGTGCATGGTTGCCACGTCGTGCTACTTCTGACTGAAGGTCTTTGTACTTAATAGTTGAGAACTGATATTCACATAGCATTGTTTCCTCCCATGACTGTTTTTGACTCGTGTTATGGGTGGTCAACGTTGACCACCCATATTGAAATTCTCTAGTCATGGTCAGTGACATATGCCTACTTTGGTTGTTTGGTGTGCATATGAGCCACACTGTGCCACTACGTATTGAAGTTCCTTGTCTTTTGTCGTCAATACATAGGGTTCCCAAACCATTGTCTCCCCCTCTGACCATTTGTGACTCGTGTTATTAGCTTTCAATGTTGACCACACATAGTGGACTTCTTCGGTCATAGTCAGTGACATATGCATCCTTTTGGTTGGTCACTGTGCACGCTAGCCACACATTGCCACTACTTGTTGAAAATATTTCTACTTGCTAGTTGATAACTAGTGCTCCCAACCCATGGTTTCCCCCACTGACAAGTTGTGACTCGTGCTATGAGTTTTCAACGTTGATCACACACTGTGAAATCTGTTTGGTCATGGTTTGTAACACAAGCTTACTTTGCTTTGTTACTGTACATGGTTACCACGCCGTGTCATTACGAATCGAAGGTCTTTGTGCTTTCTTGTTGACAGCTAGTGTTCCGAAACCATTGTTAGCCCCCTCTGACTATCTTTGACCCGTGTTGTGAGTTGTAAATGTTGACCACATGAAGTGAAAATCTTTGTTCATGGTCAGTCAGACATGCATACTTTTTGTTGGTCACTGTGCATTGTAGCCACACTGCGCCACTATATAGTGAAGGTATTTGTACTTGCTAGTCGATAACTAGTATTCACAAACCATTATATTCCACCCTGACCATTTGTGACTCCTGTTATGAGTTGTCAAGGTTCATCACACTTAGTGCCATTATTTGGTCATGGTCAGTGACATATGCTTCATTTGGTTGGTCATCGTGCTTGGTATCCACACCGTGCCACAACGTACTAAAGCTCCTTGTGCTTGATTTTTGATACTTGGTGTTCCCAAACCATTGTTTCCCCCTCTGACCATTTGTGATTTGTATTATGAGTTGTGAATTTTGACCACACACAGCGGGTTTCTTTGCTCAAAGGCAGTACATATGCCTACTTTGGTCGGTCATTGTGCATGGTTGCCACGCCGTGCTACTACTGACTGAAAATCTGTACTTTCTAGTCGAGAACTGATATTCCCATAGCATTGTTTCCTCCCTTGACCATTTTTGACTCGTGTTATGGTTGGTCAATGTTGACCACCCATATTGAAATTCCATGGTCATGGTCAGTGACATATGCCTAGTTTGGTTGTTTGGTATGCATATTAGCCACACCGTGCCACTATGTATTGATGTTCCTTGTCCTTTCTAGTCAAAACATAGGATTCTCAAACCATTATCTCTCCCTCTGACCACTTGGGTCTCGTGTTATGAGTTGTCAATGTTGACCACACATAGTGGACTTCTTCGGTCATAGTCAGTGACATATGGATCCTTTGGTTGGTCACTGTGCACGCTAGCCACACTGTGCCACTGCTTGTTGAAAATCTTTGTACTTGCTAGTTTATCACTAGTGTTCCCAACCCATGGTTTCTCCCACTAACCAGTTGTGACTCGTGCAGTGAGTTTGCAACGTTGACCACACACTGTGAAATCCGTTTTGTCATGGTTTGTGACAAATGCCTACTTTGGTTTGTTACTGTACATGGTTACCACGCCGTGTCATTACGTTTCGAAGGTCTTTGTGCTTTCTTGTTTACAGCTAGTGTTCCCAAACCATTGTTAGCCCCCTCTAACTATCTGTGACTCGTGTTGTGAGTTGTAAATGTTGACCACATGAAGTGAAATTCTTTGTTCATGGTCAGTCACATATGCCGACTTTGGTTGGTCACTGTGCATTGTAGCCACACTGTGCCACCTCATATTGAAGGTATTTGTACTTGCTAGTCGATAACTAGTATTCACAAACCATTATATTCCACACAGACCATTTTCGACTCGTGTTATGAGTTGTCAAGGTTTACCACACTTAGTGCCATTATTTGGTCATAGTCAAAGACATATGCCTACTTTGGTTGGTGATCGTGCATGATATCCACACCGTGCCACAACTTATTGAAGCTCCTTGTGCTTGCTATTTGATACTTGGTGTTCCCAAACCATTGTTTCCCTTTCTGACCATTTGTGACTCGTATTACGAGTTGTCAATGTTGACCACACACAGCGGGTTTCTTTGGTGGAAGGCAGTACATATGCCTACTTTGGTCGGTCATTGTGCATGGTATCCACACCGTGCTACTACTGACTGTCGGTCGTTGTACTTGCTAGTTGAGAACTGATATTCCCATAGCATTGTTCCCTCCCCTGAGGGTTTTTGACTCGTGTTATGGTTGGTCAACCTTGACCACCCATGTTGAAATTCTCCAGTCATGGTCAGTGACATATGCCTAGTTTGGTTGTTTGGTGTGCATATTAGCCACAACGTGCCACTACGTATTGAAGTTCTTTGTCCTTTCTAGTCAATACATAGGGTTCCCAAACCATTGTCTCTCCCTCTGACCATTTGTGACTCGTGTTATGAGTTGTCAAAGTTTACCAAACTTAGTGACATTATTTGGTCATGGTCAGTGACATATGCCTACTTTGGCTGGTCATCGTGCATGGTATCCACACCGTGCCACAACTTACTGAAGGTCATTTTGCTTGCTAGTTGATACCTGGTGTTCCGAAACCATTGACTCCCCCTCTGACCATTTGTGACTCCTATTATGAGTTGTCAACACTAACCACATACATCAGATTTCTTTGGTCAAAGGTAGTACATATGCCTACTTTGGTCGGTGATTGTGCATGGTAGCCAAACCATGCTTATACTGATTAAAGGTCGCTGTACTCGCTAGTTGATAACTGATATTCACAGACCATTGTTTCCCCCTCTGACCGTTTGTGACTCGTGTTATGGTTGGTGAATGTTGACCACCCATATTGGAATTCTTTCATCATGGTTGGTGACATATGCCTAGTTTTGTTTTTTGGTATGCATAGTAGCCACACCGTGCCACTACCTATTGAAGTTCTTTGTCCTTTCCAGTCGATACATAGGGTTCCCAAACCATTGTCTCTCCCTCTGACCATTTGTGACTCGTGTTATGAGTTATCAATGTTGACCATACAAAGTGGACTTCTTTGGTCATAGTCAGTGACGTGTGCATCCTTTAGTTGGTCACTGTGCATGCAAGCCACACTGTGCCACTACTTGTCAAAAATATGTGTACTTGCTAGTTGATAAATAGTATTCCCAACTCATGGTTTCCCGTACTGACCATTTGTGACTCGTGTTGTGAGTTTGCAACGTTGACCACACATTGTGAAATCTGTTGGTCATGGTTTGTGACACATGCCTACTTTGGTTTGTCACTGTACATGGTTACCACGCCGTGTCATTACGTATCGAAGGTCTTTGTGCTTTCTTGCTAACAGCTAGTGTTCCCAACCCATTGTTAGTCTCCTCTGACTATCTGTGACCCGTGTTGTGAGTTGTAAATGTTGACCTCCTTAAGTGAAATTATTTGTTAATGGTCAGTGACATATGCATGGTTTGGTTGGTCACTGTGCATTGTAGCCACACTGTGCCACTACATATTGAAGGTATTTATACTTGCTTGTCGATAACTAGTATTTACAAACCATTATCTTCCACCCTGACCATTTGTGACTTGTGTTATGAGTTGTCAAGGTTTACCACACCTAGTGCCATTATTTGGTCATGGTCAGTGACATATGCCTACTTTGGTTGGTCATCGTGCATAGTATTCACACCATGCCACAATGTATTGAAGCTCCTTTTGCTTGCTTTTTGATACTTGGTGTTCCCAAACCATTGTTTCCCCCTCTGACCATTTGTGACTCGTATTATGAGTTGTCAATGTTGACTACACACAGAGGATTTCTTTGGTCAAAGGCAGTACATATGCCTTCTTTGCTCAGTCATTGTGCATGGTGGCCACAACGTGCTACTACAAACTGATGGTCGTTGTTCTTGCTAGTTGATATCTGATATTCCCACAACATTGTTTCCTCCCCTAACCGTTTTTGACTCGTGCTATGGTTGGTCAATGTTGACCACCTATATTGAAGTCTCTGGTCATGGTGAGTGACAGATGCCCAGTTTGGTTGTTTGGTGTGCATACTAGCCACACCGTGCCACTACGTAATGAAGTTCTTTGTCCTTTCTAGTCAATAAATCGGGTTCCCAAACCATTGTCTTTCCCTCTGACCATTTGTGACTAGTGTTATGAGTTGTCAATGTTGACCACACTCAGTGGACTTCTTCGGTCATAGTCAGTGAAATATGCATCCTTTGGTTGGTCACTGTACACGCTAGCCACACCGTGCCACTACTTGTTGAAAATATTTCTACTTGCTAGTTGATAACTAGTGTTCCCAACCCATGGTTTCCCCCACTGACCATTTGTGAATCGTGTTATGAGTTTTCAACATTGACCACACAGTGTGAAATCCGTTTGGTCATGGTTTGTGGCACATGCTTACTTTGGGTTGTCACTGTACATGGCTACCACGCCGTGTCAGTACGTATCAAATGTCTTTGTGCTTTATTGTTGACAGATAGTGGTCCCAAACCATTGTTAGCCCCCTCTGACTATCTGCGACCCGTGTTGTGAGTTGTAAATGTTAACCACATGAAGTTAAATTATTTGTTCATGGTCAGTGACATATGCATACTTTGGTTGGTCACTGTGCATTGTAGCCACAGTGTGCCACTACATATTGAAGGTATTTGTACTTGCTAGTCGGTAACTAGTGTTCACAAATCATTATCTTCTACCCTGACCATTTGTGAATCGTGTTATGAGCTGTCAAGGTTCACCACAATTAGTGCAATTATTTGGTCATGGTCAGTGACATATGCCTACTTTGGTTGGTCATCGTGCATGGTATCCACATGGTGCCACAATGTATTGAAGCTCCTTGTGCTTGCTATTTGATACCTGGCGTTCCCAAACCATTGTTCCCCCCTCTGATAATTTGGGACTCATATTATGAGTTGTCAACGTTCACCGCACACAGCGGATTTCTTTGGTCAAAGGCATTACATTTGCCTACTTTGGTCGGTCATTGTGCATGGTAGCCACACCGTGCTACTAGTGACTGAAGGTCGTTGTACTTGCTAGTTGAGAACTGATATTCCCATAGCATTGTTTCCTCCCCTGACTGTTTGTGACTCGTGTTATGGTTGGTCAACGTTGACCACCCATATTGAAGTTCTCTAGTCATGGTCAGTGACATATGCCTAGTTTGGTTGTTTGGTGTGCATATTAGCCACACCGTGCCACTACGTATCGAAGTTCTTTGTCCTTTCTAGTCGATACATAGGGTCCCCAAACCATTGTCTCTCTCTCTGACCATTTGTGACTCGTGTTATGAGTTGTCAATGTTGACCAGACATAGTGGACTTCTTCGGTCATAGTCAGTGACATACGCATCCTTTGGTTGGTCACCGTGCACGCTAGCCACACCGTGCCACTACTTGTTGAAAATATTTCGACTTGCTAGTTGATAACTAGTGTTTCCAACCCATGGTTTCCCCCACTGACCGTAGCTGACTTGTGTTATGAGTTCCCAACGTTGTCCACACACTGTAAAATCCGTTTGGTCATGGTTTGTGACATATGCCTACTTTGGCTTGTCCTTGTACATGGGTACCAGGCCGTGTCCCTACGTATCAAAGGTATTTGTGCTTTCTTCTTGATAGCCAGTGTTCCCAAACCGTTGTTAGACCCTCTGAATATCCGTGACTGGTGTTGTGAGTTGTCAACATTGACCACATGAAGTGAAATCCTTTGGTCATGGTAAGTGACATATGCACACTTTTGTTGGTCATTATGCAGTGTAGCCACACTGTGCCACTACATATTAAAGGTATTTGTACTTGCTAGTCGATAACTAGTATTCACTAATCATTATCTTTCACCCTGACCATTTGTGACTCGTGTTATGAGTTGTCAAAGTTTACCACACTTAGTGCCATTATTTGGTCATGGTCAGTGACATATGCCTGTTTTGGTTGGTCATCGTGCATGGTATCCACACCATGCTACAACGTATTGAAACTCCTTGTTCTTGCTATTTGATACTTGGTGTTCCCAAACCATTGTTTCCCCCTCTGACCATTTGTGACTCGTAGTATGAGATGTCAATGTTGACCACACACAGCGGGTTTCTTTGGTCAAAGGCAGTACATATGCCTACTTTGGTCGGTCATTGTGCATGGTATCCACACCATGCTACTACTGACTGAAGGTCGTTGTACTTTCTAGTTGAGAACTGACATTCCCATAGCATTGTTTCCTCCCTGACCATTGTTGACTTGTGTTATGGTTGGTCAACGTTGACCACCCATATTGAAATTATCTGGTCATGGTCAGTGACATATGCCTAGTTTGGTTGTTTGGTGTGCATATTACCCACACCGTGCCACTACGTATTAAAGTTCTCTGTCCTTTCTAGTCGATACATAGGATTCCCAAACCATTGTCTCTCCCTCTGACCATTTGTGACTTGTGGTATGAGTTGTCAATGTTGACCATACACAGTGGACTTCTTTGTCATAGTCAGTGACGTGTGCATCCTTTGGTTGGTCGCTGTGCACGCTAGCCACACCGTGCCACTACTTGTCGAAAACCTTTCTACTTGCCAATTGATAACTAGTGTTCCCAGCCCATGGTATCCCACAATGACTATTTTTGACTTGTGTTATGAGTTTTCAACGTTGACCACACACTGTGAATTCTGTTTGGTCATGGGTTGTGACACATGCCTACTTTGGTTTGTCAGTGTACATGGTTACCACACCGTGTCATTACGTATCGAAGGTCTTTGCGCTCTCATGTTGACAGATAGTGTTCCCAAACCATTGTTAGCCCCTTCTGACTATCTGCGACCAGTGTTGTGATTTATAAAAGTTGACCACATGAAGTGAAATTCTTTGTTCATGTTCAGTGACATATGCATACTTTGGTTGGTCACTGTGCATAGTAGCCACACTCTGCCACTACATATTAAAGGTATTTGTACTTGCTAGTCAATAACTAGTGTTCACAAACTATTATCTTCCACCCTGCCCATTTGTGACTCGTGTTATGAGTTGTCAATGTTTACCACACTTAGTGCCATTATTTGGTCATGGTCAGTGACATATGCCTACTTTGGTTGGTCATCGTGCATGGTAACCACAGTGTGACACAAGGTATTGAAGCTCCTTGTGCTTGCTATTTGATACCTGGTGTTCCCAAACCACTGTTTCCCCCTCTGACCATTTGTGACTCGTATTATGTGTTGTCAACGTTGACCACACACATCGGATTTCTTTGGTCAAAGGCATTACATTTGCCTACTTTGGTCGGTCATTGTGCATGGTAGCCAAACCGTGCTACTACTGACTGAAGGTCATTGTACTTGCTAGTTGAGAACTGATATCCCTATAGCATTGATTCCTCCCCTGACTGTTTGTGACTCGTGTTATGGTTGGTCAACGTTGACCACCCATATTGAAGTTCTCTGGTCATGGTCAGTGACATATGCCTAGTTTGGTTGTTTGGTGTGCATATTAGCCACACTGTGCCACTACGTATTGAAGTTCTTTGTCCTTTCTAGTCGATACATAGGGTTCCCAAATCATGATCTCTCCCTTTGACCATTTGTGACTCGTGTTATGAGTTGTCAATGTTGACCACACAAAGTGGACTTTTTCAGTCATAGTCAGTGACATACGCATCCTTTGGTTGGTCAGTGTGCACGCTAGCCACACCGTGCCACTACTTGTTGAAAAAATTTCGACTTGCTAGTTGATAACTAGTGTTCACAACCCATGGTTTCCCCCATTGACCATTTGTGACTTGTGTTATGAGTTTCCAACGTTGACCACACACTGTAAAATCGGTTTGGTCATGGTTTGTGACATATGCCTACTTTTGTTTGTCCATGTACATGGTTACCACGCCGTGTCCCTGCGTATCGAAGGTCTTTGTGCTTTCTTGTTGATACCTAGTGTTCCGAAACCGTTGTTAGCCCCTGTAAATATCTGTGACTCGTGTTGTGAGTTGTCAACACTGACCACATGAAGTGAAAGTCTTTGGTCATGGTCAGGGACATATGCATACTTTGGTTGGTCATTATGCATTGTAGCCACACTGTGCCACTACATATTGAAGGTATTTGTACTTGCTAGTTGATAACTAGTATTTAGCTACCATTATCTTCCACTCTAACTATTTTTGTCTCGTGTTATGAGCTGTCAAAGTTTACCACACATGGTGACATTCTTTGGTCATGGTCAGTGACATATGCATACCTTGGTTGGTCATCGTGCATGGTATCGACACCGTGCCACAACGTATTGAAGGTCATTATGCTTGCTAGTTGATACCTGGTGTTCCCAAACAATTGTTTCCCCCTCTGACTATTTGTAACTCGTGTTATGAGTTGTCAACGTTGACCACACACAGCGGATTTCTTTGGTCAAAGGCAGTACACATGCCTACGTTCATTGGTCATTGTGCATGGTATCCACACCGTGCTACTACCGATTAAAGGGCGTTGTACTTGCTAGTTGAGAACTGATATTCCCATAGCATTGTTTCCTCCCCTGACCGTTTGTGACTCGTGTTATGGTTGGTCAACGTTGACCACTCATATTAAAATGATCTTGTCATGGTCAGTGACATATGCCTCGTTTGGTTGTTTGGTTTGCATAGTAGCCACACCGTGCCACTACGTATTGAACTTATTTGTCCTTTCTAGTCCATGCATAGGGTTCCCAAACCATTGTCTCTCCCTCTGACCATTTGTGACTCGTGTTATGAGTTGTCAATGTTGACCACGCATACTGGATTTCATCGGTCATAGTCAGTGACGTATTCATCCTCTGGTTGGTCACTTTGCACACTAGCCGAACCGTGCCAGTACTCTTTGTGCTTTCTTGTTGACAGCTAGTGTTCCCAAACCATTGTTAGTGGCTTCTGACTATCTGTGACCCGTGTTGTGAGTTGCAAATTTTGACCACATGAAGTGAAATTCTTTGTTCATGGTCAGTGACATGCATACTTTGGTTGGTCACTGTGCATTGTAGCCACACTGTGCCACTACATATTGAAGGTATTTGTACTTGCTAGTCGATAACTAGTAATCACAAACAATTATATTCCACCCTGACCATTTGTGACTCGTGTTATGAGTTGTCAAGGTTTACCACACTTAGTGCCATTATTTGGTCATGGTCAGTGACATATGCCTACTTTGAGTGGTCATCGTGCATGGTATCCACACCGTGCCACAACGTATTGAAGCTCCTTGTGCTTGCTTTTTGATACTTGGTGTTCCCAAACTATTGTTTCCCCCTCTGACCATTTGTGACTCGTAGTATGAGTTGTCAATGTTGACCACACACAGCAGATTTCTTTGGTCAAAGGCATTCCATTTGCCTACTTTGGTCGGTCATTGAGCGTGGTATCCACACCGTGCTACTACTGACTGAATGTCGTTGTACTTGCTAGTTGAGAACTGATATTCCCATAGCATTGTTTCCTCCCGTAACCATTTTTGACTCGTGTTATGGTTGGTCAACGTTGACCACCCATATTGAAGTTCTCTTGTCATGGTCAGTGACATATGCCTAGTTTGGTTGTTTGGTGTGCATATTAGCCACACCGTGCCACAACATATTGAAGTTCTTTGGCCTTTCTAGTTGATACATAGGGTTCCCAAATCATTGTCTCTTCCTCTGACCATTTGTGACTCGTGTTATGAGTTGTCAATGTTGACCACACAAAGTGGACGTTTTCAGTCATACTCAGTGACATACGCACCCTTTGGTTGGTCACTGTGCACGCTAGCCACACCGTGCCACTACTTGTTAAAAAACGTTCAACTTGCTAGTTGAAAACTAGTGTTCCCAACCCATGGTTTCCCCCATTGACCATTTGTGAATTGTGTTATGAGTTTCCAACGTTGACCACACACTGTAAAATCCTTTTGGTTATGGTTTGTGACATATGCCTACTTTGGTTTGTCACTGTACATGGTTACCACGCCGTGTCATTACGTATCGAAGGTCTTTGTGCTCTTTTAATGACAGATAGTATTCCCAAACCATTGTTAGCCCCCTCTGACTATCTGCGACCCGTGTTGTGAGTTGTAAATGTTGACCACATGAAGTGAAATTCTTTGTTCATGGTCAGTGTCATATGCATACTTTGGTTGGTCACTGTGCATTGTAGCCACACTCTGCCACTACATATTGAAAATATTTGTATTTGCTAGTCAATAACTAGTGTTCACAAACCATTCTCTTCCACCCTGACCAGTTGTGACTCGGTTTATGAGTTGTCAAAGTTTACCACACTTAGTGCCATTATTTGGTCATGGTCAGTGACATATGCTTACTTTGGTTGGTCATTGTGCATGGTATTCACACCGTGCCACAAGGTATTGAAGCTCCTTGTGCTTGCTATTTGATACCTGGTGTTCCCAAACCATTGTTTCCCCCTCTGAGCATTTGTGACTCGTATTATGAGTTGTCAACGTTGACCACACACAGCGGATTTCTTTGGTCAAAGGCATTACACTTGCCTACTTTGGTTTGTCATTGTGCATGGTAGCCACACTGTGCTACTACTGACTGAAGGTCGTTGTACATGTTAGTTGAGAACTGATATCCCCATAGCATTGTTTCCTCCCCTGACCGTTTGTGACTCGTGTTATGGTTGGTCAAGTCGACCACCCATATTGAAGTTATCTGGTCATGGTCAGTGACATATGCCTAGTTTGGTTGTTTGGTGTGCATATTAGCCACACTGTGCCACTACGTATTGAAGTTCTTTGTCCTTTCTTGTTGATACATAGGGTTCCCAAACCATTGTCTCTTACTCTGACCATTTGTGACTCGTGTTATGAGTTGTCAATGTTGACCACAGATAGTGGACTGCTTCGGTCATAGTCGGTGACATACACATCCTTTTGTTGGTCACTGTGCACGCTAGCCACACCGTGCCACCACTTGTTGAAAAACGTTTGACCTGCTAGTTGATAACTAGTGTTCCCAACCCATGGTTTCCCCCACTGACCATTTGTGACTCGTGTTATGAGTTTCTTACGTTGACCACACACTGTAAAATCCGTTTGGTTATGGTTTGTGACATATGCCTACTTTGGTTTGTCCCTCTACATGGTTACCACGCCGTGTCCCTGCGTATCGAAGGTCTTTGTGCTTTCTTGTTGATAGCCAGTGTTTCCAAACCGCAGTTAGCCCATCTGAATATCTGTGACTCGTGCTGTGAGTTGTCAACATTGACCACATGAAGTGAAAGTCTTTGGTCATGGTCAGTGACATATGCATACTTTGGTTGTTCATTATGCATTGTAGCCACACCGTGCCGCTACATACTGAAGGTATGTGTACTTGCTAGTCGGTAATTAGTATTTAGAAACCATTATCTTCCACTCTGACCATTTTTGACTCGTTTTATGAGGTGTCAAAGTTTGCCACACATGGTGACATTCTTTGGTCATGGTCAGTGACATATGCATACCTTGGTTGGTCATCGTGCATGGTATCGACACCGTGCCACAACTTATTGAAGGTCATTGTGCTTGCTAGTTGATACCTAGTGTTCCCAAACAATTGTTTCCCCCTCTGACTATTTGTGACTCGTATTATGAGTTGTCAACGTTGACCACACTCAGCAGATTTCTTTGGTCAAAGGCAGTACACATGCCTACGTTCATCGGTCATTGTGCATGGTAGCCACACCGTGCTACTACTGATTGAAGGGCATTGTACTTGCTAGTTGAGAACTGATATTCCCATAGCATTGTTTCCTCCCCGATCGTTTGTGACTCGTGTTATGGTTGGTCAACGTTGACCACCCATATTGAAATTATCTGGTCATGGTCAGTGACATATGCCTAGTTTGGTTGTTTGGTGTGCATAGTAGCCACAATGTGCCACTACGTATTGAACGTATTTGTCTGTTCTAGTCCATGCATAGGGTTCCCAAACCATTGTCTCTCCCTCTGACCATTTGTGACTCGTGTTATGAGTTGTCAATGTTGACCACGCATATTGGATATCATCGGTCATACTCAATGACGTATTCATCATTTGGTTGGTCACTGTACACGCTAGCCAAACCGTGCCACTACTCTTTGTGCTTTCTTGTTGACAGCTAGTGTTCCCAAACCATTGTTAGCCCACTCTGACTATCTGTGACCCGTGTTGTGAGTTGCAAATGTTGACCACATGAAGTGAAATTCTTTGTTCATGGTCAGTGACACGTGCATCCTTTGGTTGGTCACAATGCATTGTAGCCACACTGTGCCACAACATATTGAAGGTATTTGTACTTGCTAGTCGATAACTAGTACTCAGAAAGAATTATATTCCAACCTGACCATTTGTGACTCGTGTTATGAGTTGTCAAAGTTTACACACTCTGTGCCATTATTTGGTCATGGTCAGTAACATATGCTTACTTTGGTTGGTCATCGTGCATGGTATCCACACCGTGCCACAACGTATTGAAGCTCCTTGTGCTTGCTTTTTTATACTTGGTGTTCCCAAACCATTGTTTCCCCCTCTGACCATTTGTGACTCATAGTATGAGTTGTCAATGTTGACCACACACAACAGATTTCTTTGCTCAAAGGCAGTACATATGCCTTTTTTGGTCGGTCATTGTGCATGGTTGCCACGCTGTGCTACTAGTGACTGAAGGTTGTTGTACTTGCTAGTTGATAACTGATATTCCCATAGCATGTTTTTCTCCCCTGACAGTTTTTTACTCGTGTTATGGTTGGTGAACATTGACCACCCATATTGATATTCCCTGGTCATGGTCAGTGACATATGCCTAGTTTGGTTGTTTGGTGTGCATATTAGCCACACCGTGCCACTACGTATTGAAGTTCTTGTCATTTCTAGTCAATACATAGGATTCGCAAACCATTGTCACTCCCTCTGACCATTTTGGACTCGTGTTATGAGCTGTCAATGTTGACCACACATGGTGGACTTCTTCGGTCATAGTCAGTGACATGCATCCTTTGGTTGGACACTGTGCACGCTAGCCATACCGTGCCACTACTTGTTGAAAATCTTTCTACTTGCTAGTTGATAACTAGTGTTCCCAACCCATGGTTTCCCCCACTGACCATTTGTGACTTGTGCTATGAGTTTGCAACGTTTACCACACACTGTGAAATCCGTTTGGTCATGGTTTGTGACACATGTCTACTTTGTTTTGTTACTGTACTTGGTTACCATGCCGTGTCATTACGTGTCGAAGGTCTTAGTGCTTTCTTGTTGACAGCTAGTGTTCCCAAACCATTGTTAGCCCCCTCTGACTATCTGTGACCCGTGTTGTGAGTTGTAAATGTTGACCACATGAAGTGAAATTCTTTGGTCATGGTCAGTGACATATGCATACCTTGGTTGGTCACTGTGCATTGTAGCCACGCTGTGCCACTACATATTGAAGGTATTTGTACTTGCTAGTTGATAACTAGTACTCACAAACCATTATATTCCACCCTGACCATTTGTGACTTGTGTTTTGAGTTGTCAAGGTTTACCACACTTAGTGCCATTATTTGGTCATGGTTAGTGATATATGACTACTTTGGTTGGTCATCGTGCATGGTATCCATCCCGTGCCACAACGTATTGAACATCCTTGTGCTTGCTTTTTGATACTTGGTGTTCCCAAACCATTGTTTCCCCCTCTGACCATTTCTTACTCGTATGATGAGTTGTCAATGTTGACCACACACAGCATATTTCTTTGGTCAAAGGCAGTACATATGCCTACTTTGGTCGTTCATTGTGCATGGTAGCCACACCGTGCTACTACTGACTGAAGGTCGTTGTACTTGCTAGTTGATAACTAGTACTCACAAACCATTATATTCCACCCTGACCATTTACGACTCGTGTTATGAGTTGTCAAGGTTTACCACACTTAGTGCCATTATTTGGTCATGGTCAGTGACATATGCCTACTTTGGTCGTTCATTGTGCATGGTAGCCACACCGTGCTACTACTGACTGAAGGTCGTTGTACTTGCTAGTTGAGAACTGATATTCCCATAGCATTGTTTCCTCAACCCGAGCGTTTTTGACTCGTGTTATGGTTGGTCAACGTTGACCACCCATATTGAAATTCTCTCGTCATGGTCAATGATATATGCCTAGTTTGGTTGTTTTGTGTGCATATTAGCCACACCGTGCCACTACGTATTGAAGTTCCTTGTCCTTTCTAGTCGATACATAGGGTTTCCAAACCATTGTCTCTCCCTCTGACCATCTGTGACTCGTGGTATGAGTTATCAATGTTGACAGAAAATAGTGGATTTCTTCGGTCATAATCAGTGACATATGCATCCTTTGGTTGGTCACTATGCACGCTAGCCACACCGTGCAACTACTTCTTGAAAAAGTTTCTTCTTGCAAGTTGAGAACTAGTGTTCCCAACCCATGGATTCCCCCACTGACCAGTTGTGCCTCGTGCTATGAGTTTTCAACGTTGACCACACACTGTGAAATACGTTTGGTCATGGTTTGTGACATATTCCTCTTTTGGTTTGTTACTATACATGGTTACCACGCCGTGTCATTACGTATCGAAGGTCTTAGTGCTTTCTTGTTGACAGCTAGTGTTCCCAAACCATTGTTAGCCCCCTCTGACTATCTATGACCCGTGTTGTGAGTTGTAAATGTTGACCACATGAAGTGAAATTCTTTGTTCATAATCAGTCACATATGCATACTTTGGTTGGTCACTGTGCATTGTGGCCACACTGTGCCACTATATATTGAAGGTATTTGTACTTGCTAGTCGATAACTAGTATTCAAAAACCATTGTATTCCACCCTGACCATATGTGACTCATGTTATGAGTTGTCAAGGTTCATCACACTTAGTGCCATTATTTGGTCATGGTCAGTGACATATTCCTACTTTGGTTGGTCATCGTGCATGGTATCAACACCATGCCACAACGTATTGAAGCTCCTTGTGCTTGCTTTTTGATACTTGGTGTTCCCAAACCATTGATTCCCCCTTTGACCATTTGTGACTCGTATTATGAGTTGTCAAATTAGACCATACACAGCGGGTTTCGTTGCTCAAAGGCAGTACATATGCCTACTTTGGTCGGTCATTGTGCATAGTTGCCACGCCGTGCTACTACTGAGTGAAGGTCGTTGTACTTGCTAGTTGAGAACTGATATTCCCATAGCATTGTTTTCTCCCCTGACCGTTTTTCACTCTTGTTATGGTTGGTCAACATTGACCACCCATATTGAAATTCCCTGGTCATGGTCAGTGACATATGCCTAGTTTGGTTGTTTGGTGTGCATATTAGCCACACCGTGCCACTGCGTATTGAAGTTCCTTGTCCTTTCTAGTCAATACATAGGATTCCCAAACCATTGTCTCTCCCTCTGACCATTTGGGACTCGTGTTATGAGCTGTCAATGTTGACCACACATGGTGGACTTCTTCGGTCATAGTCAGTGACATATGCATCCTTTGGTTGGTCACTGTGCACGCTAGCCACACCGTGCCAATACTTGTTGAAAATCTCTCTACTTGCTAGTTGATAACTAGTGTTCCCAAACCATGGTTTTCCCCACTGACCAGTTGTGACTTGTGCTATGAGTTTGCAACGTTTACCACACACTGTGAAATCCGTTTGGTCATGGTTTGTGACACATGCCTACTTTGGTTTGTTACTGTACATGGTTACCACGCCGTGTCATTACGTGTCGAAGGTCTTCGTGCTTTCGTGTTGACAGCTAGTGTTCCCAAACCATTGTTAGCCCCCTCTGACTATCTGTGAACCGTGTTGTGAGTTGTAAATGTTGACCACATGAACTGAAATTCTTTGGTCATGGTCAGTGACATATGTATACCTTGGTTGGTCACTGTGCATTGTAGCCACGCTGTGCCACTACATATTGAAGGTATTTGTACTTGCTAGTCGATAACTAGTACTCAAAAACCATTAAATTCCACCCTGACCATTTACGACTCGTGTTATGAGTTGTCAAGGTTTACCACACTTAGTGCCATTATTTGGTCATGGTCAGTGACATATGCCTACTTTGGTTGGTCATCGTGCATGGTATCCACACCGTGCCACAACGTATTGAAGATCCTTGTGCTTGCTTTTTGATACTTGGTGTTCCCAAACCCTTGTTTCCCCCTTTGACCATTTGTGACTCATAGTATGAGTTGTCAATGTAGACCACAAACAACATTTTTCTTTGGTCAAAGGCAGTACATATGCGTACTTTGGTGGTTCATTGTGCATGGTAGCCACACCGTGCTACTACTGACTTAAGGTTGTTGTACTTGCTAGTTGAGAACTGATATTCCCATAGCATGGTTTCCTCCCCTGACCGTTTTTGACTTGTGTTATGGTTGGTCAATGTTGACCACCCATATTTAAATTCTCTCGTCATGGTCACTGACATATGCCTAATTTGGTTGTTTGGTGTGCATGTTAGCCACACAATGCCACTACGTATTGAAGTACCTTGTCCTTTCTAGTCGATACATAGGGTTTCCAAACCATTGTCTCTCCCTCTGACCATTTGTGACTCGTGTTATGAGTTTTCAATGCTGACCACACATAGTGGACTTCTTCGGTCATAGTCAGTGACATATGTATCCTTTGGTTGGTCACTGTGCACGCTAGCCACACGGTGCCACTACATGTTGAAAATCTTTCTACTTGCTAGTTGATGACTAGTGTTCCCAACCCATGGTTTCCCCCACTGACCAGTTGTGACTCGTGCTGTAAGTTTTCAACGTTGACCAGACACTCTGAAATCCGTTTGGTCATGGTTTGTGACACATGCCTACTTCGTTTTGTTATTGTACATGGTTACCACGCCGTGTCATTACGTATCGAAGGTCTTTGTGCTTTCTTGTTGACAGTTAGTGTTCCCAAACTATTGCTAGCCCCCTCTGACTATCTGTGACCCGTGTTGTGTGTTGTAAATGTTGACCACATGAAGTGAAATTCTTAGTTCATGGTCAGTCACATATGCATGCTTTGGCTGGTCACTGTGCATTGTAGCCACTCTGTGCCACTACATATTGAAGGTATTTGTACTTGCTAGTCGATAACTAGTATTCACAAACCATTATATTCCACCCTGCCCATTTGTGACCCGTGTTATGAGTTGTGAAGGTTTATCACACTTAGTGCCATTATCTGGTAATGGTCAGTGACATATGCATACCTTGGTTGGTTATCGTGCATGGTATCGACACCGTGCCACAACGTATTGAAGCTCCTTGTGTTTGCTAGCTAATACTTGGTGTTCCCAAACCATTGTTTCCCCCTTTGACCATNTGCATTGTAGCCACACTGTGCCACTACATATTGAAGGTATTTGTACTTGCTAGTCGATAACTAGTATTCACAAACCATTATATTCCACCCTGCCCATTTGTGACCCGTGTTATGAGTTGTGAAGGTTTATCACACTTAGTGCCATTATCTGGTAATGGTCAGTGACATATGCATACCTTGGTTGGTTATCGTGCATGGTATCGACACCGTGCCACAACGTATTGAAGCTCCTTGTGTTTGCTAGCTAATACTTGGTGTTCCCAAACCATTGTTTCCCCCTTTGACCATTTGTGACTCGTATTATGAGTTGTCAACGTTGACCACACACAGCGGATTTCATTGGTCAAAGGCAGTACACATACCTACTTTGGTCGGTCATTGTGCATGGTAGCCACACCGTGCTACTACTGACTGAAGGTCCTTGTACTTGCTAGTTGAGAACTGATATTCCCATAGCATTGTTTCCTCCCCTGACCGTTTTTGATTCGTGTTATGGTTGGTCAACGTTGACCACCCATATTTAAATTCCCTGGTCATGGTCAGTGATATATGCCTAGTTTGGTTGTTTGGTGTGCATATTAGCCACACTGTGCCACTACGTATTGAAGTTCTTTGTCCTTTCTAGTCGATACATAGGGTTCCCAAACCATTGTATCTCCCTCTGACCATTTGTGACTCGTGTTATGAATTGTCAAAGTTTACCACACTTAGTGGCATTATTTGGTCATGGTCAATGACATATGCCTACTTTGGTTGGTCATCCTGCATGGTATCCACACCGTGCTATAACTTATTGAAGGTCATTGTGCTTGCTAGTTGATACCTGGTGTTCCCAACCCATTGTCTCCCCCTCTGACCAGTTGTGACTCGTAGTATGAGTTGTCAACATTGACCACACACAGCGGATTTCTTTGGTCAAAGGCAGTAGACAAGCCTACTTTGGTCGGTCATTGTGCACGGTAGCCACACCGTGGCACTACTGACTGAAGGCCATTGTACTTGCTAGTTGGTATCTAGTATTCCCAAGCCATTGTTTCCCCCTCTGACAATTCGTGACCCATATTATGGGTTGTCAACGTTGACCACACATAGTAAAAATAGTTCGTCATGGTAAGTGGCACATGCCTAATCTGGTTGGTCATTGTCCATGGTAGCCACTCCATTCCACTACTTGTTGAAAGTCGTTGTACTTGCTAGTCAATAAATGGCAAACGTTTCTCCCTTTGACACCAGGTCGGTTTTTGATGATTTGTTACGCGTTGGTGTCTTCACTGGAATACTCCCTTCCACCCCCCTAGAGGGATGTTCCGTGGACGACCTTGAGGTCAGGTTTGCGACCGCATTATGACACCCCCCTTACCCGCCCACAGCGTAGGCTCAAAGGTAGAGTTGAGGTATCACAACACGGCCACCCCCCCTCCCCCTAGGTCGCGAGCGTATTCTATATTGCGCGTACAAGGATTCAAACCCAGGACCTACCGCTCCAGAATCCAACTCTATAAGCACTAAGTCAGCGCACATGGTCTTCATATGTTGTCCAAATGACATTATAAGGGTTCCTATGGGTAAAGGGCATAAAATAAGGGGGTGTACGATTAGAGGGTAGTTTTCAAAAGTATGAATGATAACAAAGTTAGTTTAATCATAAAAATTTGATACAGACGGAATTTCAAATTTTGCAACTTTTAGCTTGAATAACCTCTCAACATTTTCTCCGATTGACCAGCCGTAAGAAGGAAAGTTGACTACACACAGTGAAACTCTTTTTATGATATTCAGTGACACAAGCATACTTTGGTTGGTCATTGTGCATGATAGCCACACCGTGCCACCACTTATCGAAGGTCTTTGTACTTGCTAGTCGATACCGAGTATTCGCAAACCATTGTTTCTCCCTCTGCCCCTTTTTGACTTGTATTATGAGTTGTGAACATTGACCATACACACTAAACTTCTTTGGTCATGAGCAGCGATGTATGCCTACTTCGATAGGTCATTTTCCACGGTAGCCACACCGTGCCAATACATAAGAAAAATATTTGTACTTGCTAGATATACATAGTGTTTTGAAACCATGTTTTCCCCCTCTGACCATTTGTGACTCATGATATGGGTTGTGAACGTTGACCACCCTTTTTAAAATTCTTTGGTCATGGTTAGTGACATATGCCTAGTTTGGGTTGTCACTGTACGTGGTTACCACGCCGTGTCACTACGTATTGAAGGTCTTTGTGCTTTCTAGTTTATAGCTAGTGTTCCCAAACCATTGTTATCCCCTCTCACTATTAGTTATCTGTGTTGTGAGTTGTCAATGCTGACCACATGAAGTGAAATTCTTTGTTCATGGTTAGTGAAATATGCATACTTTGGTTGGTCACTGTGAATTGTAGCCACACTGTGCCACTACATATTGAAGGTATTTGTACTTGCTAGTCAATAACTAGTATTCACAAACCATTATCTTCGACCATGACCATTTGTGACTCGTGTTATCAGTTGTCAAGGTTTACCACACTCAGTGTCATTATTTGGTCATTGTCAGTGACATATGCCTACTTTGGTTGGTCATCGTGCATGGTATCCACACCGTGCCACAACGTATTAAAGATCCTTGTGCTTGCTCTTTGATACTTGGTGTTCCCAAACCATTGTTTCCCCCTCTGACCATTTGTTACTCGTATTATGAGTTGTCAATGTTGTTGGCCTGAGGGTGAGTGTGCACCCTGGAGGGTCCCTAGCAGTGGCTGGTTCACACCACCAACTATTTTTGGAGAGACTGAAACTATGGAGGCAACTGGTTCCAAGGATGGCAAAATCTGGTCAGAGATTGAGGCAATAGTTTTGGCCTCAATTGACTGGGAATGTACACTTGATCAAGGCTCACAAGCAGTGGAATTGTATAGCCACTGATCTAAGCTTTCCAGAATACCAAAGCATGCCAGATTTGGAGCTTCCTAGCAGAGTCTATGGCTTCTAGAGTGCTCCTTGGTAGGCTGTCCTTTTCCCACCTAGGAAGGCATCCCTTCCCTCCTCTAGAAGCTTCTGCCCTTTCCTAGATTCCTCAGCTTGCTTCTAGTAGGAGGGAAGGTGTCCAGAAGACCAAGACACCTCTAGATGCCTTGTATGACAAGTCACCCTTTCTAGAAGGTGTGCCACCTTCCTGGACCCTCACCTTGCCTTCTAGAAACTTAAAGAGGAACTCTAGAGGTTGAGCTAGCTTCCTGGCATCTATTTTCCACCTCCCTTGAGGCAGGGCAGAATTTCATCTTGTGGGACTTGAACCCGGGCCCCTGCCTCTAGAGGTGGACACCATTAACCACTAAGCCACTAAGGCTTATCTTTTTGGTGTTCCTTTTTGGAGTCACTCCTGCCATGGTGAGGAGCATCATTCCAACAATCTCCCCCTTGCGCATCACCCATGGAAGTCGTCCATGCTCAACCTATAACTGAGGAGACTTTCCCCTCATGGGAGGCGAGCTTACATTTTATTGCTCCCTCCCACTCAGCCCCATCCTTCTTGTGCAGTGCCTCCTTGAGGTTCCTCTTGCGCGAAACCAGTCCAAATGCCCTTGTCGGCATCATATCTTTTTGTCCTTCTTCGCACACGGCTGCTTGTGCGGGGCTCTTGAGGCGGTTGTTGTTGTTGCTGTCCCCTTTCAGCGCCATCCTCTCCAAGCGCCTGCTCCCCCTCTCTTGGAGACCTTGGAGACATCGATCGACTCCCCGCCTCCACGTCCCTCTGCGATGCTTCGGATTCTTCGTCCGAGCTGGCCGGAACATATTCTGCCGGTTGCACATGCCTCGGGCGATCCTCTCCGGCTGGTGCTGCTGCGAGGACGTCACCCTCATCCACGTCCTCCGGCGTCTCCCTCTCAAGGAGTGGCATCCACTCCCCCCTCTTGGAGAGACCTGCCTCCTTGTCTGTCCAACGGCTTTTCTCGTCAAATGTGACGTCGCGAATCCGCACAATCTGCTGCCTCCTTGGGTCAAAGAGTCGATACGCCTTGCTTCCGGTCTCATATCCAAGGAAAATACACCGGCGGGTACGCGGGTCCAGCTTGCTCCATCCCTCACGTGCCTGCACCATTGCATGTGCAACACAACCAAACGTGCGGAGGTGACCCACCGCCGGCTTCCTCCCGCTCCAGACTTCTTGTGGCGTCTTCCACACATTTATCTCCTTGTCCTCCAGCGGCTTGGTCGGCATAAGATTCATGATGTACGCTGCTGTCCTTGCCGCCTCCGCCCAATACCGTTGTGTAAGGCCAGCGTCGCTCAACATGGATCGCACCATGTTAAGGATTGTGCGATTTGCTCTCTCTGCGATGCCATTCTGTTGTGGGGAGTATGGAGTTGTTTTTTTCCACTCAATCCCCTTGCTCTTCATCCACCCAAGGCACCCCGCATATTCACCGCCGTTGTCACTCTGGAACGCATTCACCTTCAGCTCTGTTTGCCGCTCCACATCAGCCACAAACTCTTGTATGCACGCAAGGACCTCACTCTTCCGCTTCATTGGGTAGAGGTAGAGTTTCCGGCTGTGGTCATCGATGAAGGTGAGGAAGTAGCGAGCTCCGCCGATAGAGCTCTCAAGCGGTCCACACACATCTGTGTATACCACGGCCAGTTTTGCCAATCCACGCGTCCCCTTGGCGACAAACGGCTGCCGAGTTGATTTGCCAATGATGCATGGCTCACACACGGTCTCATTGGTTCCATCAAGGCCGCTGATTTGGAGACCACGCACCACTTCCCTCTTAGCCATCTCCTTCACTGTTGATGGAGAATTGTGGCAGAGTCGGCGGTGCCATAGGTCCAGGTCTCCTCCATCCTTCGTTGCAAGGTTGGCGGCGTTGGACCCCACCCGGCTGCTGAGGATCTTTGCGCGTAGCAGGTACAAGTCCTCCTCCCTCTTGGCACGCGCAATCACCTCACCTTTGCCCTCTTTGCGGATGACGGCCTCCTTCTTTGTGAAGAGCACCTCAAGTCCCTTGTCGGTAAGGCGGCTGACGGAGAGCAGGTTTGCCCCAAAGTTAGGCATATGCAGCACATCGTAGATTGTGCTCGTGACAGGTTCCCCTTCGAAAATTGACTCAATGCGGACGTTACCCTCACCGGCGGCCACCTCTGTTTTTCCATTGGCCACCGTCATGCGTCTCTCCGAGGTGCCGTAGGTGACAAATGCCGCCCTGTTGCATTGCGTGTGGCGGCCTGATCCGGAGTCGATGACGGCAACTCCCGGATCCTTCAAGTTGCTGGAATTATACGCCATAAGGGCGTGCTCATCTTTCTTCCCGCCCCGCTGCGACCGATCTGTTTTCTTCTTAGGACAGTTGAGCGCGTAGTGGCCCTCCTTGCCGTAGTTGAAGCACTCCCCCTTCTTGTCACCCTTCTTAGTGCCCTGTTTGGCACCCTTCCACATGTCGCCTCGGCCTCCACTTTGAGGATGAACCGTGTAAGCTGAAGTTGATGCCGCTGCACTCTCTCGACTGCCACGTCGCATCCACTCATTGCGCACGTACTCAGCAACCTTTGGGTACTTCAACTCGTTGGAAGGCCANCCACCAAGGACTGTGATCATGGGACTCCAACTGTCTGGCAAGGCCAGAAGGAGGATCATAGCTTGCAACTGAGAGTCGACCTCCCAACCCGTGGCCACGCACTCCGCTGCGAGGGACTCAATCTGCTGCATGATCTCCATGATGCTGTCGCCTTCGTAGGCTCGGAGGGTGACGAGCCGTTTGAAGATGAAGAGCTGGTTGGCAAGTTTTCTTGACTGGTAGATGGAGCAGAGTTTTGACCATGCGTCCGCTGCCAGGGTGCATCCTTGGATGTGCCCAAGTTGTGGTGGGCATAACGCGGACACAAGGAGCGCCAACGCCTTTTTGTTGCACTTCTTGTATGCCTCCGTCACCTCTGCCGTTGGAGTCTCCGGCGGAGCAGTCTCATCACGTTTTACAAGCTCAAGCAGTCCCTTGTCATCAAGGAAGACCTCAAACTGCCACCTCCACAAGGCGAATCCTGTCCCATCAAACTTAAGGACAATGCTGCTGCTCTCTTGCTCGCTGGTTGCCATGTCTTGCTGTTGGAAGCGTGAAATCAAGCTGGCTTTGAACCCCTTAGAGGTGTGGACCCATAACCCTTTGTTGGCCTGAGGGTGAGTGTGCACCCTGGAGGGTCCCTAGCAGTGGCTGGTTCACACCACCAACTCTTTTTGGAGAGACTAAAATATGGAGGCAACTGGTTCCAAGGATGGCAAAATCTGGTCAGAGATTGAGGCAATAGTTTTGGCCTCAATTGACTGGGAATGTACACTTGATCAAGGCTCACAAGCAGTGGAATTGTATAGCCACTGATCTAAGCTTTCCAGAATACCAAAGCATGCCAGATTTGGAGCTTCCTAGCAGANTAGTAGGAGGGAAGGTGTCCAGAAGACCAAGACACCTCTAGATGCCTTGTAGGACAAGTCACCCCTTCTAGAAGGTGTGCCACCTTCCTGGACCCTCACCTGGCCTTCTAGAAACTTAAAGAGGAACTCTAGAGGTTGAGCTAGCTTCCTGGCATCTATTTTCCACCTCCCTTGAGGCAGGGCAGAATTTCATCTTGTGGGACTTGAACCCGGGCCCCTGCCTCTAGAGGTGGACACCATTAACCATTAAGCCACTAAGGCTTGTCTTTTTCGTGTTCCTTTTTGGAGTCACTCCTGCCATGGTGAGGAGCATCATTCCAACAAATGTTGACGACACACAGCACATTTCTTTGGTCAACGGCAGTAAATATGCCTACTTTGGTCCTTCATTGTGCATGGTAGCCACACCGTGCTACTACTGACCGAAGGTCGTTGTACTTGCTAGTTGAGAACTGATATCCCCATAGCATTGTTTCCTCCCCTGACCGTTTTTGACTCGTGTTATGGTTGGTCAACGTTGACGACCCATATTGAAATTATCTCGTCATGGTCAGTGACATATGCCTAGTTTGGTTGTTTGGTGTGCATATTAGCCACACCGTGCCACTACGTATTGAACTTCCTTGTCCTTTCTAGTCGATACACATGGTTCGCAAACCATTGTCTCCCCGTCTGACCATCCGTGACTCGTGTAATAAGTTGTCAATGTTGACCACAAATAGTGGACTTCTTCGGTCATAGTCAGTGACATATGCATGCTTTGGTTGGTCACAGTGCACACTAGCCACACCGTGCCACTACTTGTTGAAAACCTTTCTACTTGCTATTTGATAACTAGTGTTCCCAATCCATGGTTTCCCCCACTGACCAGTTGTGACTCTTGCTATGAGTTTTCAACGTTGACCACACACTGTGAAGTCCGTTTGGTCATGGTCAGTGACACATGGTTACCACGCCGTGTCATTAGATATCGAATGTCTTTGTGCTTTCTTGTTGAAAGCTAGTGTTCCGAAACCATTGTTAGGCCCCTCTGACTATCTGTGACCCGTGTTGTGAGTTGTAAATGTTGACCAAATGAAGTGAAATTCTTTGTTCATGGTCAGTCACATATGCATACTTTGGTTGGTCACTGTGCATTGTAGCCACACTGTGCCACTACATATTGAAAGTATTTGTACTTGCTAGTGGATGACTAGTATTCACAGACCATTATATTCCACCTCAACCATTTGTGACTCGTGTTATGAGTTGTCAAGGTTTACCACACTTAGTGCCATTGTTTGGTCATGGTCAGTGACATATGCCTATTTTGGTTGGTCATCGTGCATGGTATCCACACCGTGCAACAACATATTGAAGGTCATTTTGCTTGCTAGTTGATACCTGGTGTTGCCAAACCATTGTCTCCCCCTCTGTCCATTGGTGACCCCTATTATGAGTTGTCAACACTGACTACAGACAGCGGATTTCTTTGGTCAAAGGTAGTACATATGCCTGATTTGGTCGGTCATTGTGCATCGTAGCCACACCGTGCTTATATTGATTGAAGGTCGCTGTACTTGCTAGTTGAGAACTGATATTCACAGACCATTGTTTCCTCCTCTGACTGTTTGTGACTCGTGTTATGGTTGGTGAATGTTGACCACCCATATTGGAATTGTTTCATCATGGTTGGTGACATATGCCTAGTTTGGTTGTTTGGTGTGCAAAGTAGCCACACCGTGCCACTACGTATTGAAGCTCTTTGTCCTTTCTAGTTGATACATAGGGTTCGCAAACCATTGTCTCTCCCACTGACCATTTGTGACTCGTGTTATGAGTTGTCAATGTTGACCATACATAGTGGACTTCTTCGGTCATAGTCAGTGAAGTGTGCATCCGTTGGTTGGTCACTTTGCACGCTAGCCACACCGTGCCAGTAAATATCGAAAATCTTTCTACTTGCTAGTTGATAACTAGTGTTCCCAACCCATGGTTTCCCCCACTGACGATTTGTGACTTGTATTATGAGTTTTCAACGTTGACCACACACTGTGAAATCCGTTTGGTCATGGTTTGTGACACATGCTCACTTTGGTTTGTCACTGTACATGATTACCACGCCGTGTCATTACGTATCGAACGTGTTTGTGCTCTCTTGTTGACAGATTGTGTTCCCAAACCATTGTTAGCCCCCTCTGACTATCTGCGACCTGTGTTGTGAGTCGTAAATGTTGACCACATGAAGTGAAATTCTTTGTTCACTGTCAGTGACATATGCATTCTTTGGTTGGTCACTGTGCATTGTAGACACACTGTGCCACTACATATTGAAGGTATTTGTACTTGCTAGTCAATAACTAGTTTTGACAAACCATTTTCTTCCACCCTGACCATCTGTGACTCGTGTTATGAGTTGTCAAAGTTTACCACACTTAGTGCCATTATTTGGTCATGGTGAGTGACATATGCCTACTTTGGTTGGTCATCGTGCATCGTATCCACAATGTGCCACAACGTATCGAAACTCCTTGTGCTTGCTATTTGATACCTGGTGTTCCCAAACCATTGTTTACCCCTCTGACCACTTCTGACTCGTATTATGAATTGTCAACGTTGACCACACACAGCGGATTTCTTTGGTCAAAGGCATTACATTTGCCTACTTTAGTTGGTCATTGTGCATGGTAGCCACATCGTGCTACTACTGACTGAAGGTCGTTGTACTTGCTAGTTGGGAACTGATATTCCCATAGCATTGTTTCCTCCCCTGACTGTTTTTGACTCGTGTTATGGTTGCTCAACATTGACCACCCATATTGAAATTCTCTGGTCATGGTCGGTGACATTGCCTAGTTTGGTTGTTTGGTGTGCATATTACCCACACCGTGCCACTACGTATTGAAGTTCTTTGTCCTTCGTAGTCGATACATAGGGTTCCCAAACCATTGTCTCTCCCTATGACCATTTGTGACTCGTGTTATGAGTTGTCAAAGTTAACCTCACATAGTGACATTATTTGGTCATGGTCAGTGACATATGCCTACTTTGGTTGGTCATCGTGCATGGTATCCACACCGTGCCACAACTTATTGAAGGTCATTGTGCTTGCTAGTTGATACCTGGTGTTCCCAAACCATTGTCTCCCCGTCTGACCATTGGTGACTCCTATTATGAGTTGTCAACACTGACCACACACAGCCGATTTATTCGGTCAAAGGTAGTACATATGCCTACTTTGGTCGGTCATTGTGCATGGTAGCCACATCGTGCTTATACTGATTGAAATTCGCTTTACTTGCTAGTTGAGAACTGATATTCACAGACCATTGTTTCCCCCTCTGACCGTTTGTGACTCGTGTTATGGTTGGTTAATGTTGACCACCCATGTTGGAATTCTTTCATCATGGTTGGTGACATATGCCTAGTTTGGTTGTTTGGCATGCATAGTAGCTACACCGTGCCACTACGTATTGAAGTTCTTTGTCCTTTCTAGTCAATACATAGGGTTCCCAAACCACTGTCTCTCCCTCTGACCATTTGTGACTCGTGTTATGAGTTGTCAACGTTGACCATACATAGTGGACTTCTTCGGTCATAATCACTGACGTGTGCATCCTTTCGTTGGTCACTGTGCACGCTAGCCACACCGTGCCACTACTTGTCCACAATCTTTCTACTTGCTAGTTGATAACTAGTATTCCCAACCCATGGTATCCCCTACTGACCATTTGTGACTCGTGTTATGAGTTTTCAACGTTGACCACACACTGTGAAATCCGTTTGGTCATGGTTTGTGATACATGCCTACTTTGGTTTGTCACTGTACATGATTACCACCCCGTGTCGTTACGTATTAAAGGTCTTTGTGCTCTCTTGTTGACAGATAGTGTTCCCAAACCATTGTTAGCCCCCTCTGACTATCTGCGACTCGTGTTGTGAGTCGTAAATGCTGACCACATGAAGTGAAATTCTTTGTTCATGGTCAGTGACATATGCATACTTTGGTTGGTCACTGTGCATTGTAGCCACACTGTACCACTACATATTGGAGGTATTTGTACTTGCTAGTCAATAACTAGTGTTAAAAAACCATTATCTTCCACCCTGATCATTTGTGACTCGTGTTATGAGTTGTCAAAGTTTACCACACTTAGTGCCATCACTTGGTCATGGTCAGTGACATATGCCATTTTGGTTGGTCATCCTGCATGGTATCGACACCGTGCCACAACTCATTGAAGCTCCTTGTGCTTGCTAGTTGATATTTGGTGTTCCCAAACCATTGTTTTCCCCTCTGACCATTTGTAACTCGTATTATGTGTTGTCCTGAGGTTGAGTGTGCACCCTGGAGGGTCCCTAGCAGTGGCTGGTTCACACCACCAACTGTTTTTGGAGAGACTGAAACTATGGAGGCAACTGGTTCCAAGGATGGCAAAATCTGGTCAGAGAGTGAGGCAATAGTTTTTTCCTCAATTGGATGGGAAGTAACACTTGATCAAGGCTCACAAGCAGTGGCATTTTATAGCCACTGATCTAAGCTTTCCAGAACACCAAAGCATGCCAGATTTGGAGCTTCCTAGCAGATTCTATGGCTTCTAGAGTGCTCCTTGGTAGGCTGTCCTTTTCCCACCTAGGAAGGCATCCCTTCCCTCCTCTAGAAGCTTCTGCCCCTTCCTAGATTCCTCAACTTGCTTCTAGTAGGAGGGAAGGTGTCCAGAAGACCAAGACACCTCTAGATGCCTTGTAGGATAAGTCACCCCTTCTAGAAGGTGTGCCACCTTCCTGGACCCTCACCTGGCCTTCTAGAAACTTAAAGAGGAACTCTAGAGGTTGAGCTAGCTTCCTGGCATCTATTTTGCACCTCCCTTGAGGCAGGGCAGAATTTCATCTTGTGGGACTTGAACCCGGGACCCTGCCTCTAGAGGTGGACACGATTAACCACTAAGCCACTAAGGCTTGTCTTTTTGGTGTTCCATTTTGGAGTCACTCCTGCCATGGTGAGGAGCATCACTCCAACAATCTCCCCCTTGCGCATCACCCATGGCAGTCATCCATGCTCAGCCTGCAACTGAAGAGCCTTTCTCCTAATGGGACGCTTGCTCATACTTTATTGCTCCCTCCCACTCAGCCGCATCCTTTTTCGGCAGTGCCTCCTTGAGGCTCCTCTTGCACGAAACCAGTCCAAATGCCCTTGTTGGCATCGTATGTTTTTGTCCTTCTTCGCACACGGCTACTCGTGTGGGGCTGTTGAGGTGGTTGTTCTTGTTGATGTCCCCTTTCGGCGCCATCCTTTCCAAGCGCATGCTCCCCCTCTCTTGGAGACCTTGGAGACATCTGTTGACTCTTCACCTTCACGTCCATCTCCGGTGCTTCGGATTCCTCATCCGAACTGGCCGGAATAAAGTCTGTCGCTCGCCCATCCCTGAGGCGATGATCTCTGGCTGGTGCTGCTGCGAGGACGTCACCCTCATTCACGTCCTCCGGTGTCTCCCCCTCAAGGAGTGGCATCCACTCCCCCCTCTTGGAGACACCTGCCTCCTTCTGTGTCCATGGTTTTTCTCGTCGAACGTGACGTCGCGACTCCACACAATCTGCTGCCTCCTTGGGTCAAAGAGCCGATATGCCTTGCTTCCACTCTCATATCCAAAGAAAATACACCGGCGGGTACGTGGGTCCAACTTGCTCCGTCCCTCATGTGCCTGCACCATTGCATGTGCAACACAACCAAACGTGCGGAGGTGACCCACTGCCGGCTTCCTCCCGCTCCACACTTCTTGTGGCATCTTCCACGCATTGCTCTCCAGTCCTTCAGCGGCTTGGTCGGCATGAGATTCGTGATGTACGCTGGTGTCCTTGCCGCCTCCGCCCAATACCGTTGTGTAAGGCCGGCGTCGACATGGATCGCACCATGTTAAGGATTGTGCGCTTTGCTCTCTCTGCGACGCCTATCTTTTGTGGGGAGTATGGAGTTGTTTTCTGCAACTCAATCTCCTTGCTCTTCATCCACCCAAGGCACCCCGCATATTCCCCGCCGTTGTCACTCCGGAACGCCTTCACCTTCAACTCTTTTTGCCGCTCCACATCAGCCACAAACTCTTGCATGCACGCAAGGACCTCACTCTTCCGCTTCATTGGGTAGAGGTAGAGTTTCCGGCTGTGGTCATCGATGAAGGTGAGGAAGTAGCGAGCTCCACCGATGGAGCTCTCAAGCAGTCCACACACATCTGTGTGTACCACGGCCAATTTTGCTGATGCACGCGTCCCCTTGGCGACAAACGGCTGCCGAGTTGATTTGCCAATGATGCATGGCTCACACACGGACTCCTTGGTTCCATCAAGGCCGTTGATTTGGAGACCCCGCACCACTTCCCTCTTAGCCATCTCCTTCACTGTTGATGGAGAAATGTGGCAGAGTTGGCGGTGCCATAGGTCCAAGTCTCCTCCGTCCTTCGTTGCAAGATTGGCGGCGTTGGACCCCACCCGGCTCCTGAGGATCTTTGCGCGTAGCAGGTACAAGTCCTCCTCCCTCTTGGCACGCGCAATCACCTCACCTTTGCCCTCTTTGCGGATGANTGTACCACGGCCAGTTTTGCCGATGCACGCGTCCCCTTGGCGACAAACGGCTGCCGAGTTGATTTGCCAATGATGCATGGCTCACACACGGACTCCTTGGTTCCATCAAGGCCGCTGATTTGGAGACCCCGCACCACTTCCCTCTTAGCCATCTCCTTCACTGTTGATGGAGAAACGTGGCAGAGTCGGCGGTGCCATAGGTCCAGGTCTCCTCCATCCTTCGTTGCAAGATTGGCGGCGTTGGACCCCACCCGGCTGCTGAGGATCTTTGCGCGTAGCAGGTACAAGTCNGTTGATTTGCCAATGATGCATGGCTCACACACGGACTCCTTGGTTCCATCAAGGCCGTTGATTTGGAGACCCCGCACCACTTCCCTCTTAGCCATCTCCTTCACTGTTGATGGAGAAATGTGGCAGAGTTGGCGGTGCCATAGGTCCAAGTCTCCTCCGTCCTTCGTTGCAAGATTGGCGGCGTTGGACCCCACCCGGCTCCTGAGGATCTTTGCGCGTAGCAGGTACAAGTCCTCCTCCCTCTTGGCACGCGCAATCACCTCACCTTTGCCCTCTTTGCGGATGACGGCCTCCTTTTTTGTGAAGAGCACCTCAAGTCCCTTGTCGGTAAGGCGGCTGACGGAGAGCAGGTTTGCCCCAAAGTTAGGCATATGCAGCACATCGTAGATTGTACTCGTGACAGGTTTTCCATCCACAATTGACTCAATGCGGACGTTACCCTCACCGGCGGCCACCTCTGTTTTTCCATTGGCCACCGTCATGCGTCTCTCCGAGGCGCCGTAGGTGACAAATGCCGCCCTGTTGCATTGCGTGTGGCGGCCTGATCCGGAGTCGATGACGGCAAGTCCCGGATCCTTCAAGTTGGTGGAGTTGTACGCCATAAGGGCGTGCTCATCTTTCTTCTCGCCCTGCTGCGACCGATCTGTTTTCTTCATAAGACAGTTGCGCGCGTAGTGGCCCTCCTTGCCGCAGTTGAAGCACTCCCCCTTCTTGTCAGCCTTCTTAGTGCCTTGTTTGGCACCCTTCCACTTGTCGCCTCGGCCTCCACTTTGAGGATGAACCGTGTAAGCTGAACTTGATGCCGCTGCACTCTCTCGACCGCCACGTCGCATCTTCTCATTGCGTACGTACTCAGCAACCTTGGGGTACTTCAGCTCGTCGGAAGGCCAGCCACCAAGGACTGTGATCATGGGACTCCAACTGTCTGGCAAGGCCAGAAGGAGGATCAGAGCTTGCAACTGAGAGTCGACCTCCCAACCCGTGGCCACGCACTCTGCTGCGAGGGACTCAATCTGCTGCATGATCTCCATGATGTTGTCGCCTTCGTTGGCTCAGAGGGTGACGAGCCGTTTGAAGATGAAGAGCTGGTTGGCAAGATTACTTGACTGGTAGATGGAGCAGAGTTTTGACCATGCGTCCGCGGCCAGGGTGCATCCTTGGATGTGCCCAAGTTGTGGTGGGCATAACGCGGACACAAGGAGCGCCAACGCCTTTTTGTTGCGCTTCTTGTATGCCTCCTTCACCTCAGCTGTTGTAGTCTCCGGCGGAGCAGTCTCATCACCTTTTACAAGCTCAAGCAGTCTCTTGTCGTTGAGGAAGACCTCAACCTGCCACCTCCACAAGGCGAATCCTGTCCCATCAAACTTGAGGACAGCGCGGCTGCTCTCTTGCTCACTGGTTGCCATGTCTTGCTGTTGGAAGCATGAAATCAAGCTGGCTTTGAACCCCTTAGAAGCGTGGGCCCATAACCCTTTGTTGTCCTGAGGGTGAGTGTGCACCCTGGAGGGTCCCTAGCAGTGGCTGGTTCACACCACCAACTGTTTTTGGAGAGACTGAAAATATGGAGGCAACTGGTTCCAAGGATGGAAAAATCTGGTCAGAGAGTGAGGCAATAGTTGTGTTCTCAATTGGACGGGAATTAACACCTGATCAAGGCTCAAAAGCAGTGGCATTTTATAGCCACTGATCTAAGCTTTCCAGAACACCAAAGCATGCCAGATTTGGAGCTTCCTAGCAGATTCTATGGATTCTAGAGTGCTCCTTGGTAGGCTGTCCTTTTCCCACCTAGGAAGGCATCCCTTCCCTCCTCTAGAAGCTTCTGCCCTTTCCTAGATTCCTCAGCTTGCTTCTAGTAGGAGGGAAGGTGTCCAGAAGACCAAGACACCTCTAGATGCCTTGTAGGACAAGTCACCCCTTCTAGAAGGTGTGCCACCTTCCTGGACCCTCACCTGGCCTTCTAGAAACTTAAAGAGGAACTCTAGAGGTTGAGCTAGCTTCCTGGAATCTATTTTCCACCTCCCTTGAGGCAGGGCATAATTTCATCTTGTGGGACTTGAACCCGGGCCACTGCCTCTAGATGTGGACATGATTCACCACTAAGCCACTAAGGCTTGTCTTTTTGGTGTTCCTTTTTGGATTCACTCCTGCCATGGTGAGGAGCATCACTCCAACATTATGAGTTGTCAACGTTGACCACACACAGCGGATTTCTTTGGTCGAAAGCAGTACACATGCCTACTTTGGTCGGTCATTGTGCATGGTAGCCACACCGTGCGTCTACTGACTATAGGTTGTTGTATTTGCTAGTTGAGAACTGATATTCCAATAGCATTATTTCCTCCCCTGACCGTTTTTGACTCGTGTTATGGCTGGTCAACATTGACCACCCATGTCGAAATTCTCTGGTCATGGTCAGAAACATATGCCTAGTTTGGGTGTTTGGTGTGCATGTTAGCCACACCTTGCCACTGCGTATTCAAGTTCTTTGTCCTTTCTAGTTGATACATAGGGTTCCCAAACCATTGTCTCTCTCTCTGACCATTTGTGACTCGTGTTTTGAGTTGTCAGAATTTACCACACTTAGTGACATTATTTGGTCATGGTCAGCGACATATGCCTACTTTGGTTGGTCATCGTGCATGGTATCCACACCGCGCCACAACTTATTGAAGGTCATTGTGCATGCTAGCTGATACCTAGTGTTCCCAAACCATTGTCTCCCCCTCTGACCATGTGTGACTCGTGTTATGAGTTGTCAACGTTGACCACACACAGCGGATTTCTTTTGTCAAAGGCAGTAGACATGCCTACTTTGGTCGGTCATTGTGCATGGTAGCCACACCGTGCTTCTATTGACTGAAGGTCGTTGTACTTGCTAGTTGGTATCTAGTATTCCCAAACTATTGTTCCCCCCTCTGACAATTCGTGACCCATATTATGGGCTGTCAACGTTGACCACACATAGTAAAGTTATTTGGTCATGGTAAATGGTACATGCCTAATCTGGTTGGTCATTGTGCATGGTAGCCACACCGTTCCACTACTTGTTGAATGTCTTTGTACTTGCTGTTCAATTAATAGCAAAAGGTTTCTCCCTTTGACACCAGGTCGGTTTTTGTTGATTTGTTACGCGTAGGTGTCTTCACTGGAATACTCCCTCTCACCCCCCTAGAGGGATGTTCCGTGGACGACCTGGAGGACATATTTGGGACCGCATTATGACACCCCCCTACCCCCTCCCCCCACCGCTTATGCTCGAAGGTAGAGTTGAGGTATCACAACACACCCCCCCCCAGGTCGCGAGCCTATTCTATATGACGCGTACGAGGATTCAAACCCAGGAACTACCGCTCCAGAATCTAACTCTATAAGCACTAAGCCAGCGCACATGGTGTACATATGATGTCCAAATGACATGACAAGGGTTCCTATGGGTAAAGGGCAGAAAATAAGGGGGTGTAAGATTAGAGGGTAGTTCTGAAAAGCATGAATGATAACAAAGCTAGTTTAATCATAAAAATTTCACAGAGACTGAATTTCAACTTTTGCAACTTAATGCTTGAATAACCTCTCAACCATTGCTCCGATTGACCAGCCGTAAGAAAGAAAGTTGACTAGACATAGTGAAACTCTTTTTATGATATTCAGTGACACAAGCATACTTTGGTTGGTCACACCGTGCCACCACTTATCGAAGGTCTTTGTACTTGCTAGTCGATATCAAGTATTTCCAAACCATTGTTTCCCCCTCTGCCCATTTTTCACTTGCATTATGAGTTGTGAACGTTAACCACACACTAAACTTATTTGGTCATGAGCAGTGATGTATGCCTACTTGGATAGGTCATTGTGCACGGTAGCCACACCGTGCCAATACATGCCAAACATATTTGTACTTGCTAGAAGATACATAGTGTTTTGAAACCATGTTTTCCCCCTCTGACCATTTGTGACTCAAGTTATGGGTTGTTAACGTTGACCACCCTTATTGAAATTCTTTGGTCATGGTTAGTGACACATGCCTAGTTTGGTTTGTCACTGTACGTGGTTACCACGCCGTGTCACTACGTATTGAAGGTCTTTGTGTTTTCTAGTTGATAGCTAGTGTTCCCAAACCATTGTTACCCCCTCTGATTATCAGTGATCCGTGTTGTGAGTTGTCAACGCTGACCACATGAAGTGAAATTCTTTGTTCATGGTCAGTGACATATGCATAATTTGGTTAGTCACTGTGCATTGTAGCCACACTGTGCCACTACATATTGAAGGTATTTGTACTTGCTAGTCGAGAACTCGTATTCACAAACCATTATCTTCCACCATGACCATTGGTGACTCGTGTTATGAGTTGTCAAGGTTTACCACACGTAGTGCCATTATTTGGTCATGGTCAGTGACATATACCTATTTTGGTTGGTCATCGTGCATGGTATCCACACTGTGCCACTACGTATTGAAGCTCCTTGTGCTTCCTATTTGATACTTGGTGTTCCCAAACCATTGTTTCCCCCACTGAACATTTGTGACTTGTTTTATGAGTTGTCAACGTTGACCACACACAGCGGATTTCTTTTGGTCAAAGGCAGTACATATGCCTACTTTGGTCGGTCATTGTGCATGGTAGCCACACCGTGCTACTACTGCTTGAAGGACGTTGTACTTGCTAGTTGAAAACTGATATTCCCAAACCATTGTTCCCCCCTCTGATCAGTTGTGACTCGTGTTATGGTTGGTGAACGTTGACCACCCATATTGAAAGTCTTTGGTCATGGTCAGTGATGTATGCCTACTTTGGTTGTTTGGTGTGCATAGTAGCCACACCGTGCCACTACGTCTTGAAGTTCTTTGTCCTTTTTAGTCTATACATAGGGTTCTTATACCATTGTCTTTCCCTCTGATCATCTGTGAATCGTGTTATGATTTTTCAATGTTGACCTCACATAGGGGACTTCTTCGGTCATAGTCAAGGACATATGCATCCTTTGGTTGCTCACTGTGAACGCTACCCACACTGTGCCACTACTTGTTGAAAATCTTTGTACTTGCTAGTTGATTACTAGTGTTCCCAACCCATTGTTTCCCTCCCTGACCATTTATGACTCGTGGTATGCGTTTTCAACGTTGACCACACACTCTGAAATCCGTTTGGTCATGGCTAGTGACATATGCCTACTTTGGGTTGTCACTGTACATGGTTACCACGCCGTGTCACTACGCATGGAAGGTCTTTGTGCTTTCTTGTTGATAGCTAGTGTTCCCAAACCATTGTTACCCCCTATGAATATTTATGACTCGTGTTGGGAGTTGTCAACATTGACCACATGAAGTGAAATTCTTTGTTCATGGTCAGTGACATTTGCCTACTTTGGTTGGTCACTGTACATTGTAGCCACACTGTGCCACTACAAATTGAAGGTATTTGTACTTGCTAGTCGATAACTAGTATTCACAAACCGGTATCTTCCACCATGACCATTTGTGACTCGTGTTATGAGTTGTCAAAGTTTACCACACTTAGTGCCATTACTTGGTCATGGTCAGTGACATTTACCTACTTTGGTTGGTCATCGTGCATGGTATCCACACCGTGCCACAACTTATTGAAGCTTCTTGTGCTTGCTAGTTGATGCTTGGTGTTCCCAAACCATTGTTTCTCCCTCTGACCATTTGTGACTTGTGTTATGAGTTGTCAACGTTGACCACACACAGCGGATTTCTTTGGTCAAAGGCTGTACACATGCCTACTTTGGTCGGTCATTGTGCATGGTAGCCACACCGTGCTGCTACTGGCTGAAGGTCGTTGTACTTGCTAGTTGAGAACTGATATTCCCATAGCATTGTTTCCTCCCCTGACCGTTTTTGACTCGTGTTATGGTTGGTCAACATTGACCACCCATATTGAAATTCTCTGGTCATGGTCAGTGACATGTGCCTAGTTTTGTTGTGTGGTGTGCATATTAGCCACAACGTGCCACTACATATTGAAGTTCTTTGTCCTTTCTAGTCGATTCTAAGGGTTCCCAAACTATTGTCTCTCCCTCTTACCATTTGTGACTCGTGTTATGAGTTGTCAAATTTTACCACACTTAGTAACATTACTTGGTCATGGTCAGGGACATATGCCTACTTTGGTTGGTCATCGTGCATGGTATCCACACTATGCAACAACTTATTGAAGGTCATTGTGCTTGCTAGTTCATACCTGGTGTTCCCAAACCATTGTCTCCCCCTCTGACCATTTGTGACTCGTATTATGAGTTGTCAACGTTGACCGCACACAGCGGATTTCTTTGGTCAAAGGCAGTAGACATGCCTACTTTGGTCGGTCATTGTGCATGGTAGCCACACCGTGCTACTACTGACTGAAGGTCGTTGTACTTGCTAGTTGGTATCTAGTATTCCCAAACCATTGTTTCCCACTCTGAGAATTCGTGACCCATGTTATGGGTTGTCAACGTTGAGCACACATAGTAAAGTTATTTGGTCATGGTAAGTGGCACATGCCTAATCTGGTTGGTCATTGTGCATGGTAGCCACACCGTTCCACTGCTTGTTTAAAGTCTTTGTACTTGCTAATCACTAAATAGCAAAAGGTTTCTCTCTTTGACACCAGTCGGTTTTTGTTGATTTGTTACGCATAGGTGTCTTCACTCAAATACTCCCTACCCATCCCCCCCCCCTAGAGGGATGTTATGTGGACGACCTGGGGGACAGATTTGCAACCGCATTATTACACCCCCCCCCCTACCCCACCCCACAGCTTAGGCTCGAAGGTAGAGTTGAGGTATCACAACACCCCCCCAGGTTGCGAGCCTATTCTATATTGCGCATACGAGGATTCAAACCCAGGACCTACCGCTCCATAATCTAACTCTATAAGCACTAAGCCAGCGCACATGGTGTTCATATGATGTCCAAACGACATGATAAGGGTTCCTAGGGGTAAAGGGCATAAAATAAGGGGGTGTAAGATTTGAGGGNTGGTTACCACGCCGTGTCACTACGCATGGAAGGTCTTTGTGCTTTCTTGTTGATAGCTAGTGTTCCCAAACCATTGTTACCCCCTATGAATATTTATGACTCGTGTTGGGAGTTGTCAACATTGACCACATGAAGTGAAATTCTTTGTTCATGGTCAGTGACATTTGCCTACTTTGGTTGGTCACTGTACATTGTAGCCACACTGTGCCACTACAAATTGAAGGTATTTGTACTTGCTAGTCGATAACTAGTATTCACAAACCGGTATCTTCCACCATGACCATTTGTGACTCGTGTTATGAGTTGTCAAAGTTTACCACACTTAGTGCCATTACTTGGTCATGGTCAGTGACATTTACCTACTTTGGTTGGTCATCGTGCATGGTATCCACACCGTGCCACAACTTATTGAAGCTTCTTGTGCTTGCTAGTTGNCAGCGCACATGGTGTTCATATGATGTCCAAACGACATGATAAGGGTTCCTAGGGGTAAAGGGCATAAAATAAGGGGGTGTAAGATTTGAGGGAAGTTTTCAAAGTTATGAATGATAAAAAAGTTAGTTTAATCATAAAAATTTGACACAGATGGAATTTCAAATTTCGCAACTTTGAGCTTGAATACCCTCACAATCATTGTTCCGATTGACCAGCCGTAAGAAGGAAAGTTGACTACACACAGTGAAACCCTTTTTATGATATTCAGTGACACAAGCATACTTCGGTTGGTCATTGTGCATGGTAGCCACACCGTGCCACCACTTATCGAAGGTCTTTGTACTTGCTAGTCGATACCGAGTATTCCTAACCCATTGTTTCTCCCTCTGCTTGTTTTTGACTTGTATTATGAGTTGTGAACGTTGACCACACACACTAAACGTCTTTGGTCATGAGCAGTGATGTATGCCTACTTGGATAGGTCATTGTGCACGGTAGCCACACCGTGCCAATACATACGAAAAGGATTTGTACTTGCTAGAGGATACATAGTGTTTTGAAACCATGTTTTCCCCCTCTGACCATTTGTGACTCATGTTATGGGTTGTGAACGTTGACCACCCTTATTGAAATTTTTTGGTCATGGTTAGTGACATATGCCTAGTTTGGTTTGTCACTGTACGTGGTTACCACGCCGTGTTGCTACGTATTGAATGTCTTTGTGCGTTCTAGTTGATAACTAGTGTTCCCAAACCATTGTTACCCCTCTGACTATCAGTGATCCGTGTTGTGAGTTGTCAACGCTGACCACATGAAGTGAAATCATTTGTTCATGGTCAGTGACATATGCATACTCTGGTTGGTCACTGTGCATTGTAGCCTCACTGTGCCACTACATATTGAAGGTAATTGTACTTGCTAGTCGATAACTAGTATTCACAAACCATTATCTTCCACCCTGACCATTTGTGACTCGTGTTATGCGTTGTCAAGGATTACCACACTTAGTGCCATTTATTGGTCATGGTCAGTGACACATGCCTACTTTGGTTGGTCATCGTGCATGGTATCCACACCGTGCCACAGTGTATTGAAGCTCCTTGTGCTTGCTTTTTGATACTTGGTGTTCCCAAACCATTATTTCCCCCTCTGACCATTTGTTTCTCGTATTATGAGTTGTCAATGTTGATACACAGCACATTTATTTGGTCAAAGGCAGTACATATGCCTACTTTGGTCATTCATTGTACATGGTAGCCACACCGTGCTACTACTCACTGAAGGTCGTTGTACTTGCTAGTTGAGAACTGATATTCCCATATCATTGTTTCCTCCCCTGACCGTTCTTGACTCGTGTTATGGTTGGTCAACGTTGACCACCCATATTGAAATTCTCTCGTCATGGTCAGTGACATATGCCTAGTTTGGTTGTTTGGTGTGCATATTAGCCAAACCGTGCCACTACGTATTCAAGTTCTTTGTCCTTTCTAGTCGATACATAGGGTTCCCAAACCATTGTCTCTCCCTCTGACCAATTGTGACTCGTGTTATGAGTTGTCAATGTTGACCACACATAGTGGAGTTCTTCGGTCATAGTCGGTAACATATGCATCCTTTGGTTGGTCACTGTGCATGCTAGCCACACAGTGCCACTACTTGTTAAAAAAAATTCTACTTGCTAGTTGATGACTAGTGTTCCCAACCAATGGTTTCCCCCACTGTCCAGTTGTGACTCGTGTTATGAGTTTTCAACGTTGACCACACACTATGAAATCCGTTTGGTCATGGTTTGTGACACATGCCAATTTTGGTTTGTTACTGTACATGGTTACCACGCCGTGTCATTGCGTATCGAAGGTCTTTGTGCTTTCTTGTTGACATCTAGTGTTCCCAAACCATTGTTAGCCCCCTCTGACTATCTGTGACCCATGTTGTGAGTTGTAACTGTTAACCACATGAAGTGAAATTGTTTGCTCATGGTCAGTCACACATGCATTCTTTGGTTGGTCACTGTGCATTGGAAACACACTCTGCCACTACATATTGAAAGTATTTGTACTTGCTAGTCGATAACTAGTATACACAAACCATTATATTCCACCCTGACCATTTGTGAATTTTGTTATGAGTTCTCAAGGTTTGCCACGCTTAGTGCCATTATTTGATCATGGTCAAAGACGTATGCCTACTTTGATTAGTCATCGTGCATGATATCCACACTGTGCCACAACGTATTGAAGCTCCTTGTGATTCCTGTTTGATACTTGGTGTTCCCAACCCATTGTTTCCCCCTCTGACAATTTGTGACTTGTATTATGAGTTGTCAATGCTGACCACACACAGCGGGTTTCTTTTGGTCAAAGGCAGTACATATGCCTACTTTGGTCAGTCATTGTGCATGGTATAAACACCATACTACTATTGACTGAAGGTCGTTGTACTTGCTAGTTGATAACTGATATTCCCATAGCATTGTTTCCTCCCCTAACCGTTTTTGACTCGTGCTATGGTTGGTCAACGTTGACCACCCATATTGAAAGTCTCTGGTCATGGTCAATGACATATGCCTAGTTTGATTGTTTGGTGTGCATATTAGCCACACCGTGCCACTACGTAGTGAAGTTCGTTGTCCTTTCTAGTCAATACATAGGGTTCCCAAACCATTGTCTCTCCCTCTGACCATTTGTGACTAGTGTTATGAGTTGTCTATGTTGACCACATACTGTGGACTTCTTCGATCATAGTCAGTGACATATGCATCTTTTGGTTGGTCACTGTGCACAGTAGCCACACTGTGCCACTACTTGTTGGAAATATTTCAACTTGATAGTTGATAACTAGTATTCCCTACCCATGGTTTCCCCCACTGACCATTTGTGACTCGTGTTATGAGTTTTCAACGTTGACCACATACAGTGAAATCCATTTGGTCATGGTTTGTGACACATGCCTACTTTGGTTTGTCACTGTACATGGTTACCACGCCGTGTAATTGCGTATCAAAGGCCTTTGTGCTTTCTTGTTGACAAATAGTGTTCCCAAACCATTGGTAGCCCCCTCTGACTATCTTCAATCCGTGTTGTGAGTTGTCAATGTTGACCACATGAAGTGAAATTCTTTGGTCATGGTCAGTGGCATATGCATACTTTGGTTGGTCACTGTGCATTGTAGCCACACTGTGCCACTACATATTGAAGGTATTTGTACTTGCTAGTCGATAACTAGTATTCACAAACCATTATATTCCACCCTGACCATTTATGACTCGTGTTATGAGTTCTCAAGGTTTACCACACTTAGTGCCGTTATTTGATCATGGTCAAAGACATATGCTTACTTTGATTGGTCATCGTGGATGATATCCACACCGTGCCACAACGTATTGAAGCTCCTTGTGCTTCCTGTTTGATACTTGGTGTTCCCAACCCATTGTTTCCCCCTCTGACCATTTGTGACTCATATTCTGAGTTGTCAATGTTGACCACACACAACTGGTTTCTTTGGTCAAAGGCAGTACATATGCCTACTTTGGTCGGTCATTGTGCATGGTATAAACACCGTGCTACTACTGACTGAAGGTCGTTGTACTTGCTAGTTGATAACTGATATTCCCATAGCATTGTTTCCTCCCCTAACCGTTTTTTGACTCGTGCTATGGTCGGTCATTGTTAACCACCCATTTTGAAAGTCTCTGGTCATAGTCAGTGACATATGCCTAGTTTGCTTGTTTGGTGTGCATATTAGCCACACCGTGCCACTACGTAGTGAAGTTCTTTGTCCTTTCTAGTTGATACATAGGGTGCTCAAACCATTGTCTCTCCCTTTGACGATTTGTGACTAGTGTTATGAGTTGTCAATGTTGACCACACACTGTGGACTTCTTCAATCATAGTCAGTGACATATGCATCTTTTGGTTGGTCACTGTGCACGGTAGCCACACTGTGCCACTACTTGTTAAAAATATTTCAATTTGCTAGTTGAAAACTAGTGTTCCCTACCCATGGTTTCCCCCACTGACCATTTGTGACTCGTGTTATGAGTTTTCAACGTTGACCACACACAGTGAAATCCATTTGGTCATGGTTTGGGACACATGCCTACTTTGGTTTGTCACTGTACATGGTTACCACGCCGTGTAATGGCGTATCAAAGGTCTTTGTGCTTTCTTGTTGACAAATAGTGTTCCCAAACCATTGCTAGCCCCCTCTGACTATCTGCAACCCGTGTTGTGAGTTGTAAATGTTGACCACATGAAGTGAAATTCTTTGGTCATGATCAGTGACATATGCATTCTTTGGTTGGTCACTGTGCATTGTAGCCACACTGTGCCACTACATATTGAAGGTATTTGCACTTGCTAGTCGATAACTAGTGTTCACAGACCATTATATTCCAACCTGACCATTTTTGACTCGTGTTATGATTTGTCAAGGTTTACCACACTTAGTGCCATTATTTGGTCATGGCTAGTGACATATGCCTACTTTGGTTGGTCATCGTGCATGGTATCCACACAGAGCCACAACGTATTGAAGCTCCTTGTGCTTGCTTTTTGATACTTGGTGTTCCCAAACCATTGTTTCCCCCTCTGACCATTTGTGACTTGTAGTATGAGTTGTCAATGTTGACCACACACAGCAGATTTCTTTGCTCAAAGGCAGTACATACGCCTACTCTTGTCGGTCATTGTGCATGGTTGCCACGCCGTGCTACTACTGACTGAAGGTCGTTGTACTTGCTAGTTGATAACTGATATTCACATAGCATTGTTTCCTCCCATGACCGTTTTTGACTCGTGTTATGGTTGGTCAACGTTGACCACCCATATTGATATTCTGTCGTCATGGTCAGTGACATATGCCTAGTTTGGTTGTTTGGTGTGCACATTATCCACACCGTGCCACTACGTATTGAAGTTCCTTGTCCTTTATAGTCGATACATAGGGTTCCCAAACCATTGTCTCTCCCTCTGACTATTTGTGACTCGTGTTATGAGTTGTCAATGTTGACCACACATAGTGGACTTCTTCGGTCATAGTCAGTGATATATGCATCATTTGGTTGGTCACTGTGCATGCTAGCCACACCGTGCCACTACTTTTTACTTGCTATTTGATAACTAGTGTTCCAAACCCATTGTTTCCCCCAACTGACCAGTTGTGACTCGTGTTATGAGTTTTGAATGTTGACCACGCACTATGAAATCCGTTTGGTCATGGTTTGTGACACATGCATATTTTGGTCTGTCACTGTACATGGTTACTGCGCCGTGTCATTACGTATTGAATGTCTTTGTGCTTTCTTGTTGACAGCTAGTGTTCTCAATTCATTGTTAGTCCCCTCTCACTATCTGTGACCCGTGGTCTGAGTTGAAAATGTTGACCACATGAAGTGAAATGTTTTGTCCATGGTCAGTGATACATGCATGCTTTGGTTGGTCACTGTGCATTGTAGCCACACTGTGCCACTATATATTGAAGGTTATTGTACTTGCTAGCGGATAACTAGTATTCACAAACCATTACCTTCCACCCTGACCATTTGTGACTCGTGTTATGAGTTGTCAAGGTTTACCACACTTAGTGCCATTATTTGGTCATGGTCAGTGACATATGCCTACTTTGGTTGGTCATGGTGCATGGGATTCACACCGTGCCACAACGTATTGAAGCTCCTTGTGCTTGCTATTTGATACTTGGCGTTCCCAAACCATTGTTTCTCCCTCTGACCATTTGTGACTCGTACTATGAGTTGTCAATGTTGACCACACACAGCGGGTTTCTTTGCTCAAAGGCAGTACATATGCCTACTCTGGTCGGTCATTGTGCATGGTTGCCACGCCGTGCTACTACTGACTGAAGGTCGTTGTACTTGCTAGTTGAGAGCTGATATTCCCATAGCATTGTTTCCTCCCCTACCCGTTTTTTGACTCGTGCTATGGTCGGTCATTGTTAACCACCCATTTTGAAAGTCTGTGGTCATAGTCAGTGACATATGCATCCTTTGGTTGGTCACTGTGCATTGTAGCCACACTGTGCCACTACATATTGAAGGTAATTGTACTTGCTAGTCGATAACTAGTATTCACAAACCATTATCTTCCACCCTGACCATTTGTGACTCGTGTTATGAGTTGTCAAGGTTTACCACACTTAGTGCCATTATTTGGTCATGGTCAATGACATATGCCTACTTTGGTTGGTCATCGTACATGGTATCCACACCGTGCCACAACGTATTGAAGCTCCTTGTGCTTGCTATTGGTTACTTGGTGTTCCCAAACCATTGTTTCCCCCTCTGACCATTTGTGACTCGTACTATGAGTTGTCAATGTTGACCACATGAAGTGAAATTCTTTGGTCATGGTCAGTGACATATGCCTACTTTGGTTGGTCATCGTACATGGTATCCACACCGTGCCACAACGTATTGAAGCTCCTTGTGCTTGCTATTGGTTACTTGGTGTTCCCAAACCATTGTTTCCCCCTGTGACCATTTGTGACTCGTATTATGAGTTGTCAATGTTGACCACACACAGCGGGTTTCTTTGCTCAAAGGCAGTACATATGCCTACTCTGGTCGGTCATTGTGCATGGTTGCCATGCCGTGCTACTACTGACTGAAGGTCGTTGTACTTGCTAGTTGAGAGCTGATATTCCCATAGCATTGTTTCCTCCCCTGACTGTTTTTGACACGTGTTATGGTTGGTCAACGTTGACCACCCATATTGAAATTCCCTGATCATGGTCAGTGACATATGCCTAGTTCGGTTGTTTGGTGTTCATATTAGCCACACCGTGCCACTACGTATTGAAGTTCCTTGTCCTTTCTAGTTGATAAATAGGATTACCAAACCATTGACTCTCCCTCTGACAATTTGGGACTCGTGTTATGAGTTGTCAATGTTGACCACACATAGTGGGCTTCTTCCGTCATAGTCAGTGACATATGCATCCTTTGGTTGGTCACTGTGCACGCTAGCCACACCGTGCAACTACTTGTTGAAAATCATTGTACTTGCTAGTTGATAACTAGTGTTCCCAACCCATGGTTTCCCCGACTGACCAGTTGTGACTCGTCTATGAGTTTTCAACGTTGACTACACACTGTGAAATCCGTTTGGTCATGGTTTGTGACACATGCCCACTTTGGTTTGATAGTGTACATGGTTACCACGCCGTGTCATTACGTATCGAAGGTCTTTGTGCTTTCTTGTTGACAGCTAGTGTTCCCAAACCATTGTTAGCCCCCTCTGACTATCTGTGACCCGTGTTTAGAGTTGTAAATGTTGACCACATGAAGTGAAATTCTTTGTTCATGGTCAGTCACATATGCATACTTTGGTTGGTCACTGTGCATTGTAGCCACACTGTGCCACTACATATTGAAGGTATTTGTACTTGCTAGTCGATAACTAGTATTCACAAACCATTATATTCCACACTGACCATTTGTGACTCGTGTTATGAGTTGTCAAGGTTTACCACACTTAGTGCCATTATTTGGTCATGGTCAGTGACATATGCCTACTTTGGTTGGTCATGGTGCATGGGATTCACACCGTGCCACAACGTATTGAAGCTCCTTGTGCTTGCTATTTGATACTTGGCGTTCCCAAACCATTGTTTCTCCCTCTGACCATTTGTGACTCGTACTATGAGTTGTCAATGTTGACCACACACAGCAGATTTCTTTGGTCAAAGGTAGTACATTTGCCTACTTTGGTCGGACATTGTGCATGGTATCCACACTGTGCTACTACTGAATGAAGGTTGTTGTAATTGCTAGTTGATATCTGATATTCCCATATAATTGTTTCCTCCCCTAACCGTTTTTGACTCGTGCTATGGTTGGTCAAAGTTGACCACCCATATTGAAAGTATCTGGTCCTGGTCAGTGACATATGCCTACTTTGGTGGTTTGGTGTGCATATTAGCCACACCGTGCCACTACGCATTGAAGTTCTTTGTCCTTTTTAGTCCATACATAGGGTTCCCAAACCATTGTCTCTCCCTCTGACCATTTGTGACTTTTGTTATGAGTTTTCAATGTTGACCACACATATTGGACTTCTTCGGTCATAGTCAAGGACATATGCATCCTTTGGTTGATCAGTGTGAATGCTATCCACACCGTGCCACTACGTGTTGAAAATCTTTGTACTTGCTAGGTGATAACTAGTGTTCCCAAACCATTGTTACCCCCTCTGAATATCTATGACTCGTGTTGTGAGTTGTCAACAATGACCACATGAAGTGAAATTCTCTGTTCATGGTCAGTGATATATGCATACTTTGGTTGGTCACTGTGCATTGTAGCCACACTATGCCACTACATATTGAAGGTATTTGTACTTGCTAGTTGATAACTATTATTCACAAACTATAATATTCCACCCTGACCATCTGTGACTCGTGTTATGAGTTGTCAAGGTTTATCACAGTTAGTGCCATTATTTGGTCATGGTCAGTGACATATGCCTACTTTGGTTGGTCATCGTGCATGGAATCCACACCTTGCCACAACGTATTGAAGCTCCTTGTTCTTGCTTCTTGATACTTGGTGTTCCCAAACCATTGTTTCCCCCTGTGACCATTTGTGACTCGTATTATGAGTTGTCAATATTGACTACACATAGTGGACTTTTTCGGTCATAGTCAGTGACATATGCCTAGTTCGGTTGTTTGGTGTTCATATTAGCCACACCGTGCCACTACGTATTGAAGTTCTTTGTCCTTTCTAGTCGATATATAGGGTACCCAAACCATTGTCTCTCCCTCTGACCATTTGCGACTCGTATTATGAGTTGTCAATATTGACTACACATAGTGGACTTTTTCGGTCATAGTCAGTGACATATGCCTAGTTCGGTTGTTTGGTGTTCATATTAGCCACACCGTGCCACTACGTATTGAAGTTCTTTGTCCTTTCTAGTCGATATATAGGGTACCCAAACCATTGTCTCTCCCTCTGACCATTTGCGACTCGTATTATGAGTTGTCAATATTGACTACACATAGTGGACTTTTTCGGTCATAGTCAGTGACATATGCCTAGTTCGGTTGTTTGGTGTTCATATTAGCCACACCGTGCCACTACGTATTGAAGTTCTTTGTCCTTTCTAGTCGATATATAGGGTACCCAAACCATTGTCTCTCCCTCTGACCATTTGCGACTCGTATTATGAGTTTTCAACGTTGACCACATGAAGTGAAATTCTTTGTTCATGGTCAGTCACATATGCATACTTTGGTTGGTCACTGTGCATTGTAGCCACACTGTGCCACTACATATTGAAGGTATTTGTACTTGCTAGTCGATAACTAGTATTCACAAACCATTATATTCCACACTGACCATTTGTGACTCGTGTTATGAGTTGTCAAGGTTTACCACACTTAGTGCCATTATTTGGTCATGGTCAAAGACATATGCCTACTTTGGTTGGTCATCGTACATGGTATCCACACCGTGCCACAACGTATTGAAGCTCCTTGTGCTTGCTATTGGTTACTTGGTGTTCCCAAACCATTGTTTCCCCCTCTGACCATTTGTGACTCGTATTATGAGTTGTCAATGTTGACCACACACAGCGGGTTTCTTTGGTCAAAGACAGTACATATGCCTACTTTGGTCGGTCATTGTGAATGGTATCGACACCATGCTACTACTGACTAACGGTCGTTGTACTTGATAATTGAGAAATGATATTCCCATAGCATTGTTTCCTCCGCTAACCATTTTTTACTCGTGTTATGGTTGGTCAACGTTGACCACCCATATTGAAATTCTCTCGTCTTGGTGAGTGACATATGCCTAGTTTGGTTGTTTGGTGTGCATACTAGCGACACCGTGCCACTACTTATTGAAGTTCCTTGGCCTTTCAAGTCGATACATAGGGTTATCAAACCATTGTCTCTCCCTCTGACCATTTGTGACTCGTGTTATGAGTTTTCAATGTTGACCACACATAGTGGACTTTTTCGGTCATAGTCAGTGTCATATGCATCCTTTGGTTGCTCATTGTGCACGCTAGCCACACCGTGCCACTACATGTTGAATATCTTTCTATTTGCTAGTTGAGAACTAGTGTTCCCAACCCATGGTTTGCCAGACTGACCAGCTGTGACTCGTGTTATGAGTTTTCAACGTTGACCACACACTGTGAAATCCGTTTGGTCATGGTTTGTGACACATGCCTACTTTGTTTTGTTACTGTGCATGGTTACCACGTTGTGTCATTACGTATCGAAGGTCTTTGTGCTTTCTTGTTGACAGCTAGTGTTCCCAAACCATTGTTAGCCCCCTCTGACTACCTGTGACCCGTGTTGTGAGTTGTAAACGTTGACAACATGAAGTGAAACTCTTTGTTCATGGTCAGTCACATATGCATACTTTGGGTGGTCATTGTGCATTGTAGCCACACTGTGCCACTACTTTTTTAACGTATTTGTACTTGCTAGTCGATAACTAGTATTCACAAACCATTATATTCCACCCTGACCATTTGTGACTCGTGTTATGAGTTGTCAAGGTTTGTCACACTTAGCGCCATCATTTGGTCATGGTTAGTGACATATGCCTACTTTGGTTGGTCATCGTGCATGGTATCCACACCGTGCCACAACGTATTGAAGGTCCTTGTGCTTGCTATTTGATACTTGGCGTTCCCAAACCATTGTTTCCCCTGTTGACCATTTGTGACTCGTATTATGAGTTGTCAATGTTGACCATACACGGCGGGTTTCTTTGCTCAAAGGCAGTACATATGCGTACTCTGGTCGGTCATTGTGCATGGTTGCCACGCCGTGCTACTACTGACTAAAGGTCGTTTTACTTGCTTGTTGGGAACTGATATTCGCATATCATTGTTTCCTCCTTTGACTGTTTGTGACACGTGTTATGGTTGGTCAATGTTGAGCACCCATATTGAAGTTCTCTGGTCATGGTCAGTGACATATGCCTAGTTTGGTTGTTTGGTGTGCATACTACCCACACCGTGCCACTACGTATTGAAGTTCTTTGTCCTTTCTAGTCGATACATAGGGTACCCAAACCATTGTCTCTCCCTCTGACCATTTGTGACACGTGTTATGAGTTGTCAATGTTGATCACACATAGTGGACTTTTTCGGTCATAGTCAGTGACATACGCATCCTTCGGTTCGTCAATGTGCACACTAGCCACACCGTGCCACTACTTGTTGAAAAAATTTCGACTTGCTAGTTGATAACTAGTGTTCCCAATCCATGGTTTCCCCCACTGACCATTTATGACTCGTGTTATGAGTTTCCAACGTTGACCACACACTGTAAAATCCGTTTGGTCATGGTTTGTGACATATGGCTACTTTGGTTTGTCCCTGTACATGGTTACCACGCCATGTCACTACGTGTCAAAGGTCTTTGTGCTTTCTTGTTGATAGCTAGTGTTCCCAAACCGTTTTTAGCCCCTCTGAATATCTGTGACTCGTGTTGTGAGTTGTCAACGTTGACCACATGAAGTGATATTCTTTGGTCATGGTCAGTGACATATGCATACTTTGGTTGGTCGCTATGCATTGTAGCCACATCGTGCCACTACATACTGAAGGTATTTGTACTTCCATGTCGATAACTACTATTCACAAACCATTATATTCCACCCTGACCATTTGTGACTCGTGCTATGAGTTGTAAAGGTTTACCACACTTGGTGCCATTATTCAGTCATGGTCAGTGACATATGCCTACTTTGGTTGGTCATCGTGCATGGTATCCACACCGTGCCACAACGTATTGAAGCGCCTTGTGCTTGCTGTTTGATACTTGGTGTTCCCAAACCATTGTTTCCCCCTCTAAACATTTGTGACTCGTATTATGAGTTGTCAATGTTGACCACACACAGCGGGTTTCTTTGCTCAAAGGCAATACATATGCCTACTTTGGTCGGTCATTGTGCATGGTTGCCACGCCGTGCTACTGCTGACTGAAGTTTGTTGTACTTGCTAGTTGAGAACTGATATTCCCATAGCATTGTTTCCTCTCCTGACCGTTTTTGTCTTGTTTTATGGTTGGTCAACGTTGACCACCCATGTTGAAATTCCCTGGTCATGGTCAGTGACATATGCATAGTTTGGTTGTTTGGTGTGCATATTAGCCACACAGTGCCACTACGTATTGAAGTTCTCTGTCCTTTCTAGTCGATACATAGGGTTCCCAAACCATTGTCTCTCAATATGATCATTTGTGACTCGTGTTATGAGTTGTCAATGTTGAGCACACATAATGGACTTCTTCGGTCATAGTCAGTGACATATGCAACCTTTGGTTGGTCACTGTGCACGCTAGCCACANCGTGCCACTACTTGTTGAAAATTGTTCTACTTGCTAGTTGATAACTATTGTTCCCAACCCATGGTTTCCCCCACTGACTAGCTGTGACGCGTGTTATGAGTTTTCAACGTTGACCACACACTTTGAAATCCGTTTGGTCATGGTTTGTGACACATTCCTACTTTGGTTTGTTACTGTACATGGTTACCACGCCGTGTCATTACGTATCTAAGGTCAGTCACATATGCATACTTTGGTTGGTCACTGTGCATTGTAGCCACTTTGTGCCACTACATATTGAAGGTATTTGTACTTGCTAGTCGATGGCTAGTATTCACAAACCATTATATTCCACCCTGACCATTTGTGATTCGTGTTATGAGTTGTCAAGGTTTATCACACTTAGTGCCATTATTTGGTCATGGTCAGTGACATATGCCTATTTGGTTGGTCATCGTGCATGGTATCCATACTGTGCCACAACGTATTGAAGCTCCTTGTGCTTGCTATTTGATAATTGGTGTTCCCAAACCTTTGTTTCCCCCTCTGAACATTTGTGACTCGTAGTACGAGTTGTCAACGTTGACCACACACAGCGGATTTCTTTGGCCAAAGGCAGTACATATGCCTAATTTGGTGGTCACTGTGCATGGTAGCCACACCGTGCTACTACTGATTGAAGGGCCTTGTACTTGCTAGTTGAAAACTGATATTCCCGAACCATTGTTCCCCCCTCTGACCATTTGTGACTCGTGTTATGGTTGGTGAACGTTTACCACCCATATTGAAATTATCCGGTCATGGTCAGTGACATATGCCTAGTTTGGTTGTTTCGTGTGCATAGTAGCCACACCGTGCCACTACGTATTGAAGTTCTTTGTCCTTTTTAGTCAATAGATAGGGTTCCCAAACAATTGTCTCTCCCTCTGACCATTTGTGACTCGTTTTATGAGTTTCAATGTTGACCACACATAGTGGACTTCTTCGGTCATAATCAAGGACATATGCATCCTTGATTATGACCGAAGAAGGTTTGGTCCGTCATAATCAAGATTTGGTTGGTCACTGTGAACGCTACCCACACCGTGCCACTACTTGTTGAAAATCTTTGTACTTGCTAGTTGATAACTAGTGTTCCCAACCCATTGTTTCCCCACCTGTTTGTGACTCGTGTTATGCGTTTTCAACGTTGACCACACACTGTGAAATCTGTTTGATCATGGTTAGTGACATATGCCCACTTTGGTTTGTCACTGTACATGGTCACAACGCCGTGTCACAACGTATCGAAGGTCTTTGTGCTTTCTTGTTGATAGCTAGTGTTCCCAAACCATTGTTATCCCCTCTGAATATCTATGACTCGTGTTGTGAGTTGTCAGCATTGACCACATGAAGTGAAATTCTTTGTTCATGGTTAATGACATATGCATATTCTGTTTGGTCACTGTGCATTGTGGGCACAGTGTGCCACTACAAATTGAAGGTGTTTGTACTTGCTAGTCCCTAGCTAGTATTCACAAACCGTTATCTTCCACCCTGACCATTTGTGACTCGTGTTATGAGTTGTGAGGATTTATCACACTTAGTGCCATTATTTGGTCATGGTCAGTGACATATGCCTACTTTGGTTGGTCATTGTGCATGGTATCCACACCGTGCCACAACGTATTGAAGCTCCTTGTGCTTGCTATTTGATACTTCGTGTTCCCAACCCATTGTTTCCCCCTCTGACCATTTGTGACTCGTAGTATGAGTTGTCAATGTTGACCACACATAGCGGGTTTCTTTGCTCAAAGGCGGTACATATGCCTACTTTGGTCGGTCATTGTGCATGGTTGCCACGCCGTGCTACTACTGACTGAAAGTCGTTGTACTTGCTTGTTGAGAACTGATATCTCCATAGCATTATTTCCTCCCCTCACCGTTTTTGTCTCGTGTTATGGTTGGTCAACGTTGACCACCCATATTGAAATTCCCTGGTCATGGTCACTGCCATATGCCTAGTTTGGTTGTTTGGTGTGCATATTCGCCACGCCGTGCCACTACGTATTGAAGTTCTTTGTCCTTTATAGTCGATACATAGGGTTCCCAAACCATTGTCTCTCCCTCCGGCCATTTATGACTCGTGTTATGAGTTGTCAATATTGACTACACATAGTGGACTTCTTTGGTCATAGTCAGTGACACATGCCTCCTTTGGTTGGTCACTGTGCACGCTAGCCACACCGTACCACTACTCGTTGAAAAAATTTCTACTTGCTAGTTGATAACTAGTGTTCCCAACCCATGGTTTCACTCACTGACCAGATGTGACTCGTGTTATGAGTTTCCAATGTTGACCATACACTGTAAAATCCATTTGGTCATGGTTTGTGACATATGCCTACTTTGGTTTGTCCCTGTACATGGTTACCACGCCATGTCCCTGCGTATCGAAGGTCTTTGTGTTTTCTTGTTGATAGCCTGTGTTCCCAAACCGTTTTTAGCCCCTCTGAATATCTGTGACTCGTGTTGTGTGTTGTCAACAATGACCACATGAAGTGCATACTTTGGTTGGTCACTATGCATTGTAGCCACACTGTGCCACTACATGTTGCAGGTATTTGTACTTGCTAGTCGATAACTAGTATTTAGAGACCATTATCTTCCACTCTGACCATTTGTGACTCGTGTTTTAAGCTGTCAATGTTTACCACACATAGTGACATTCTTTGGTCATGGTCAGTGATATATGCATACCTTGGTTGGTCATTGTGCATGGTATCGACACCGTGCCACAACGTATTGAAGGTCATTGTGCCTGCTAGTTGACACCTGGTGTTCCCAAACAATTGTTTCTCTCTCTGACTATTTGTGACTTGTATTATGAGTTGTCAACGTTGACTTTCATAGCGGATTTCTTTGGTCAAAGGCAGTACACATGCCTGCTTTGGTCGGTCATTGTGCATGGTAGCCACACCGTGCTACTACTGATTGAAGGGCGTTTTACTTGCTAGTTTAGAACTGATATTCCCATAGCATTGTTTCCTCCCCTGACCGTTTATGACTCGTGTTATGGTTGGTCAACGTTGACCAGCCATATTGAAATTATCTGGTCATGGTCAGTGACATATGCCTAGTTTAGTTGTTTGGTGTGTAAAGTACTAACACCGTGCCACTACGTATTGAACTTATTTGTCCTTTCTAGTCCATGCATAGGGTTCCCAAACCATTGTCTCTCCCTCTGACTATTTGTGACTCGTGTTATGAGTTGTCAATGTTGACCACGCATACTGGATTTCATCAGTCGTAGTCAGTGACATATTCATCCTTTGGTTGGTCACTGTGCACGCTAGCCAAACCGTGACACTACGCTTTGTGCTTTCTTGTTGACAGCTAGTGTTCCGACCCCATTGTTAGCCCCCTCTGACTATCTGTGACCTATGTTGTGAGCTGTAAATGTTGACCACATGAAGTGAAATTCTTTGTTCATGGTCAGTGACATATGCATGTTTTGGTTGGTCACTGTGCATTTTAGCCACAATGTGCCACTGCATATTGAAGGTATTTGTACTTGCTAGTCAATAAGTAGTACTCACAAATCATTATATTCCATCCTGACCATTTGTGACTTGTGTTATGAGTTGTCAAGGTTCACCATACTTAGTGCCATTATTTGGTCATGGTCAGTGACATATGCCTACTTTGGTTGGTCATCGTGCATGGTATCCACACCGTGCCACAACGTATTGAAGCTCCTTGTACTTGCTATTTGATACTTGGTGCTCCCAAACCATTGTTTCCCCCTCTGACCATTTGTCACTCGTAGTATGAGTTGTGAACTTTGACCACACACAGCAGATTTCTTTGGTCAAAGGCAGTACATATGCCTACTTTGGTGGTCATTGTGCATGGTAGCCATACCGTGCTACTACTGATTGAAGGGCGTTATACTTGCTAGTTGAAAACTGATATTCCCGAACCATTGCTCCCCCCTCAGACCATTTGTGACTCGTGTCATGGTTGGTGAACGTTTACCACCCATATTGAAATTCTTTGGTCATGGTCAGTGACATATGCCTACTTTGGTTGTTTGGTGTGCATAGTAGCCACACCGTGTCACTACATATTGAAGTTATTTGTCCTCTCTAGTTGATACACAGGGTTCCCAAACAATTGTCTCTCCCTCTGACCATTTGTGACTCGTTTTATGAGTTTTCAATGATGACCACACGTAGTGGACTTCTTCGGTCATAGTCAAGGACATATGCATCCTTTTGGTTGATCACTGTGAACGCTACCCACACCGTGCCACTACTTGTTGAAAATCTCTGTACTTGCTAGTTGATAACTAGTGTTCCCAACCCATTGCTCTCCCCCTGACCATTTGTGACTCGTGTTATGCATTTTCAACGTTGACCACACACTGTGAAATCCGTTTGGTCATGGTTAGTGACATATGCCTACTTTGGTTTGTCACTGTACATGGTTTCCGCGCTTTGTCACTACGTATCGAAGGTCTTTGTGCCTTCATGTTGATAGCTAGAGTTCCCAAACCATTGTTACCCCCTCTGAATATCTATGACTCGTGTTGTGAGTTGTCAACATTGACCACATGAAGTGAAATTCTTTGTTCATGGTCAGTGACATATTCATACTTTGATTGGTCACTGTGCATTGTAGCCGCACTGTGCCACTACAAATTGAAGGTATTTGTACTTGCTATTCCCTAGCTAGTATTCACAAACTGTTATCTTCCACCCTGACCATTTGTGACTCGTCGTATGAGCTGTCAAGGTTTACCGCACTTAGTGCCATTATTTGGTCATGGTCAGTGACATATGCCTACTTTGGTTGGTCATCGTGCATGGTATCCACACCGTGCCACAACGTATTAAAGCTCCTTGTGCTTGCTTTTTGATACTTGGTGTTCCCAAACCATTGTTTCCCCCTCAGACCATTTGTGACTCGTAGTATGAGTTGTCAACGTTGACCACCCATATTGAAATTCTCTCATCATGGTCAGTGACATATGCCTAGTTTGGTTGTTTGGTGTGCATATTAGCCATACCGTGCCACTACGTATTGAAGTTCCTTGTCCTTTCTAATCGATACAAAGGGCTCCCAAACCATTGTCTCTCCCTCCGACCATTTGTGACTCGTGTTATGAGTTTTCAATGTTGACCACACATAGTGGACTTCTTCGGTCATAGTCAGTGACATATGCATCCTTTGGTTGGTCATTGTGCATGCTAGCCACACCGTGCCACTACTTGTTGAAAATCTTTCTACTTGCTAGTTGATAACTAGTGTTACAAACCCATGGTTTCCCCCACTGACCAGTTGTGACTCGTGTTTTGAGTGTTCAACGTTGACCACACCCTGTGAAATCCGTTTGGTCATGGTTCGTGACACATGAATACTTTGATTTGTTACTGTACATGGTTACCACGCCGTGTCATTACGTATCGAAGGTCTTTGTGCTTTCTTGTTGACAGCTATTGTTCCCAAACCATTGTTAGCCCCCTCTGACTATGTGTGACCCGTGTTGTGAGTTGTAAATGTTGGCTCTAGTGGGTGTGGAGGCACCCTCAAGGATGCCTAGCTCTCAGTGATACACGCCACCAAGGTTCGGGCAGCCAATAGACACCAATGGTGAAGAGTGTGGAGCACAAGGATCACGGGCAAGAGTGGGCAGAACTCGTCGCATTGAGTAGATCTGAATGGAAACACGTTTTTGTTACTTAGCATAGTGAGATTACATCAAATTCTCATAGCCTGTGTTCTTACCTTCCAACGCATCCAAGCACCTTCAAATCGGAGCAGTAGAGCCCCTGCTACGGCCGTCGAAGTAACCCTTGGTGGAGCCAAGCCGCCCACCATGCCCACGAACGGGAGCGACGGGAGGCGTTTCGACGGTGGCCTGTCGAAGCGCCCTTCCTGTCATCCCAATGTGGGGAGGGGCATGCCTTGGTCCAGGGGACCATCCACATTCATTCCTTCATGGCCCATGTGCCTTTGGAGCTCATTGGAGACAAACTAGGATCACTGGCGGTGGATTATCCCGCCACCTATGGCGGGTGCCAGATTCCACACGCCCAACACCCGATTTTCGGGCTAGGCTAACATTCTGAATACTCACTCAAATCGAGCAATTCAAAGCTCGATCCTGCATGGAAAAATCCAAGGAATCCAAATCTAAAGTCAGATCAGGTGTTCAACCACTCCTCAGTGGTCGAACCAGGGAGTACGATCAGCAGCACTCATGGCAAGGGGCACACCATGGCAACAATCTCCCCCTTGCACCGCAGTGTTGATGCCCTGTCCTTGGATCCTGTAGCTTTTTAAACTTCACAGCACAGACCAAGCTCCATGCAGTTCGTGCCATGCCTTTCCTTGAGCTGTGTCTTGGTCATGGCATCGGCGAGCATGCGCTTAGTGCCACAATGCACAATAGCTGCATCTCCCTTTGCCACCAAGTCTCGCGCGTAGTGATGACGGATCTCGATATGCTTGGTCCTCTTGCACAGCACTGGGTTCTGGGTGAGGCTGATGGCACTCATGTTGTCAACGTTGAGTACCGTTGGCTTCTTTTGCGGCACGCCGATCTCTTTTAGCAGCCACCGCAGCCACATCGCCTCCTTTGCAGCTTCCGCAAGTGCAATATACTCCGCTTCGGTGCTGGACAGTGCAACACAGTCCTGCTTCCTGCTTGCCCATGAAATTGCTGCACCACCAAGCACAAACACGTACCCCGACGTTGATTTTTTGTCATCCACATCACCAGCCCAGTCGGCATACGAGTAGGCGACCAACTCAAGGGAGTCATCACGCGCTCCCCCCCCAAACACGAGCCGCGCTCATTTTGTCGCCTTGAGATAGCGGAGGATCCGCTTCACCGCTTGCCAATGCAGCAGCCCGGGGTCAGCAACCTAGCGGCTCACTTGCCCCTCCGCGAAGGCTAGGTCGGGCCGTGTTGCCACCATGGCGTACATGATGCTCCCCACTGCGGACTGGTATGGCACACCTGCCATCTCCTCCTTCTCCTCGTCCGTGCTTGGGTCCATGCTCGAGCTCAACTCACATGTGGTGGTCATGGGTGTGCCGATGGGGTTGCACTCCTCCATGTTTTAGCGGCAGAGCACCTCTTGCACGTACTTTGCCTGCCCCATCTCGAGCGTGCATGCTTTGCGGTCCCTCTTGATGGCGACGCCGAGGTAGTAGTCGAGCTCGCCCATATCGGTCATTTTGAACCGACCGTCCAGCTGCCGCTTTAGGTTCACCAACTCCTCCATGTCCGATGACACGAGGATGAGGTCATCCACGTGGAGGACCACAATCTGGTGTAACCCCGGCTGCTTTTGCACATACACGCTGTGATCCACCTCGCAGCGCTTGAAGCCAAGCTCGGCCATGAAGCCGTCCATTTTCAGGTAGCACATGAGTGGCGCTTGCTTCAGTCCATAGAGCGCCTTGCGAAGCCGGCACACCTTCCCCGGTGTCATGTCCACCCCCTCCGGCACCTCCATGTAGACCTCCTTGTCCAGGTCGCCGTTGAGGAATGCGGTTTTTACATCCATTTGGTGGACCTCATAGTCGCGTGCCGCCGATACTCAGAGGATGGAGCGAATGGAGGCAAACTTCGCCACCGGCGTGAAGGTTTTGTCGTAGTGTTCACCTTTTTGCTGGGCATACCCCTTTGCCACCAGCCGCGCCTTGTACCGCTCCACCTTCCCCTCCTTGGTGAGCTTCTTCTTGAAGATCTACTTGGAGCCGATGATTTTCGCGTCCTCCGGCCCATCAATCAGCTGCCAAGTACCGTTCTCTTGGTGGGAGGCAAGCTCAGATTTTATGGCTCCCTCCCACTCAGCCCCATCCTTCTGCTGTAACTCCTCCTTGACGGTCTCGGGCTCCTTTTGCGCAAAGAACGCTCGAGCAAACCCAGTCCATGTGCCCTGCGTGGCATCGTACTGTTTTGCTGTCCTTCTTGTGCGTCCGCTTCTCTGAGGCTGCTGCTGTTGAGGCTGCTATTGCTGCTGACGCTGATGCTGCTGCTGCTGCTGCCCTCTCGCGGTTCCACTTGCATCGCTGACCTGCTCCCCCTCTTTTGAGGACTGTGGAGATACGGACTCACTCCCCCCCTCCTCGTTCAGCTCCACTGCTGCCGACGCTTCGGACTCATCGTCCGACTCGGCTGAATGCAAATCAGCCGCTCCCCCATCCCCCAGATGGTTATCGCCGGTTGGAGCCGCTTGGACGTCACCCTCTTTTGCGTCCTCCGGCGTCTCCCCCTCGAGGAGTGGCAGCCACTCCCCACGCTTGGAGAGACCCGCGTCCTTGTCCGTCCAACGACTTTCCTCGTCAAACGTGATGTTGTGACTCTTCACGATCTGCTGTCTCCGCGGGTCAAAGAGCCCGTACGCCTTGCTCCCGCTCTCGTACCCGACGAAGATGCACCGGCGAGTCCGCGGGTCCAGCTTGCCCCGCCCCTCCCGTGCCTGCACAACAGCATGTGCAACACAACCAAAAGTACGGAGGTGTGCCACAGTTGGCTTCCTCCCGCTCCACACTTCTTGTGGCGTTTTCCACACCTTGGACTCCGTGTCCTTTAGCGGCTTTGTCGGCGTCAGGTTCATGATGTACGCCGCTGTCCGTGCCGCCTCGCCCCAGTACCGCTGCGCGAGGCCGGCATCGCTCAACATGGACCAGACCATGTTGAGGATGGTGCGGTTTGTCCTCTCGGCGACGCCGTTCTGCTGCGGAGAGTGTCAACCGGCCTGAGGCAAACGGACTAGAAAACAGGGCCAACACAATAGCACATGCCGTCCGCTCCGAGCATTTCAGCTAGGAGAAGATATCACCCTCAGGATCACGGTTCCACACTGAGCAGTTCCTAGGCAATCAGTTACTAGCAACTGTGTCCACTTAACACTTGGTCACTTTCGCGCGAGGTGCTAGTCAAAGACTAACTCCTGGGGGTTAGACCAACCAGTGTCTCTGCGAGGAGCATCGAAGGCCAGATTGTGTAATTAGAATGAGGAATGAGCCTGGTACATATAGTCCCAGGCCTGGCTTCTAAGGTGTGTGGATAGTGACACTTTTGGGGTGGTCACTCCACACAACCTCACCAGTCCGCCAGTTGGCGCATCCACTGACCGCCAAGTGGCGCACTCTCCTCATGCATGGAGAAATGTCTAAGAAACTTCCCCTGTGCTAGAAGGTCAAAAAACGTCCTGCGCACATCAAGGCTCGATCGCAGGACCTGTTGTCCTTAGGTGCAACATGCTATCCATTGCGCTACACTTCTGGTGTCTCGCTTGGACTTGCACCATGAACAAGGTCTGGGGGACTTACTCCAAGGGAGCAGTGTATGCCCAACCTGTCCGTCAAGCCATAGTAGTGGCCATGGGGCATAGAAGAACAACAGAGAGTGTGGCATAGTTTTCTGCCACGCGATCCCCTTGCTCTTCATCCATGCCGAGCAGCCCTCGTACTCACCATCGTTGTTGCTCCAGAACGCCTTCACCTTCAACGCCGTTTGCCACTCCACAGCCGCCACGAATTCCTGCATGCATGATAAGACATCGCTCTTCCTCTTGATGATGTAGAGGTAGAGCTTGCGGCTGTGGTCATTGATGAAGGTGACGAAGTAGTGCGTCCTACCAATGGAGAGCTCGAACAGTCCGAACACATCCATGTGCACCACCTCCAACTTCGTCGATGCACGCATCTCTTTGCCGTCAAACGGCTGCCGTGTCGCCTTGCCCACCATGCATGGCTTGCACACGGCATTTTTGGCTGCATCCAGGCCCTTGACCTTGAGGCCCCGCACCACTTCCTTCTTCGCCATGTCCCTCACAGTTGAGGGAGCAGTGTGACATAGGTGACGGTGCCACAGGTCCAGATTTCCTTCATCCTTTGTCACGAGGTTGACGGCGTCAGTCCTTACCACATCGGCAAGGACCTTGGTGCAAAGAAGGTAGAGGTCCTCCTCCCTCATGATACGCGCAATCACCTCGCCATCTCCCTCCTTCCGGATGATGGCCTCCTTCTTGTTGAAGAGCACCTCGAGCCCCTTGTCGGTAAGGCGGCTCACTGACAGCAGACTTGCCCCAAAGTTGGGCATGTGGAGCACGTCGTAAATGGTACACGGAATGACTTTCCCGTTCACCACTGACTCAATGCAAACATTGCCTTCGCCCGCGGCCAACTCTGTTTTGCCGTTGGCCACTGTCATGCGCCGCTCGATGGCATCATAGGTGACGAATGCCGCCCGGCTGCATTGTGTGTGGCGGCCTGATCCGGAGTTGATCACAGTAACTTCCGGATCTGTCAAGTCGGTAGACTCCCTGGCCATCATGGATTGGGTGTCCTTCTTCCCGCCCTTCCTGGGCTGGTCCGACTTCTTGTTGGGGAAGTTGCGTGCATAGTGGCCCTGTTTGCCACAGTTGTAGCACTCCCATTTGTTGTCACCTCTCTTGGTGCCCTGGTTAGCACCCTCCCCTTCTTGCCTCCCCCTCCACTTTGAGGACGAACGGCATAGGCGGAACTTGACGTTGCCCCGCTTTCTCTCCCACCACGCCGCATCCATTCGTTGCGGACGTACTCAGCCACCTTTGGGTACTTCAGCTCATCGGCGGACCAGCCGCCTACGACGGTGATCATGGGACTCCAACTGTCCGGCAAAGCCAGAAGGAGAATCATGGCTTGCAGCTGAGGGTCGACCTTCCATCCAGTGGCTACGCACTCGGCAGTAAGGGACTCAATCTGCTGCAGGATCTCCATGATGTCGTCGCCTTCGTTGGCTCGGAGGGTGACGAGCCTCTTGAAGACAAAGGGCTGGTTAGCAAGGTTGGTGGACTGGTAGATGGTGCAGAGTTTCTTCCAGGCCTCCGTGGCCTCCGTGCATCCTTGAATCAGTACGCGCTGCGGCGGTGCAAGCGCTAATACCAACAATGCAAGCACCTTCTTGTTGCGCTTCTTGTACTTGTCCACTTCCTCCGGCGTCGCGGTATCCGGAGGCGCGGTCTCTTCACCATTAACCAGCTCAAGCAGGCCCTTGTCATCAAGGTAGACCTCAAACTGCCACCTCCCCAAGGGGAAGCCGTTCCCATCAAACTTGGAGACGGCGCTCATGCTCTCTTGCTCGGTTGTTGCCATGGCGCGCGGCGGTAGCGTGAAGCTTGAAGAGCTAGGGTCCGTCTAGGCACGTGGGCCCATAACCCTTTGTTGGCTCTAGTGGGTGTGGAGGCACCCTCAAGGATGCCTAGCTCTCAGTGATACATGCTACCAAGGTTTGGGCAGCCAATAGACACCAATGGTGAAGAGTGTGGAGCACAAGGATCACGGGCAAGAGTGGGCAGAACTCGTCGCATTCAGTAGATCTGAATTGAAACACATTTTAGTTATGTAGCATAGGAAGCTTACATCAGATTCTTATAGCCTATATTCTTAGCTTTCCAACGCATCCAAGCACGCCCAAATTGGAGCAGTAGAGCCCCTGCTACGGATGTCGAAGTAACCCTTGGTGGAGTCGAGCCGCCCACCATACCCACGAACGGGAGCGACGGGAGGCGCTTCGACGGTGGCCTGTCAAAGCGCCCTTCCTGTCATCCCAATGTGGGGAGGGGCATGCCTTGGTCCAGGGGACCATCCACATTCATTCCTTCATGGTNGTGGTCGAATCAGGGAGTACGATCAACGGCACTCATGGCAAGGGGCTCACCATGGCAACAGTAAATGTTGACCACATGAAGTGAAAGTCTTTGTTCACGGTCAGTCACATATGCATACTTTGATTGGTCACTATGCCTTGTAGCCACACTGTGCCACTACATATTGAAGGTATTTGTACTTGGTAGTCGATAACCAGTATTCACAAACCATCATATTCCACCCTGACCATTTGTGAGTCATGTTATGAGCTGTCAAGGTTGATCACAGTTAGTGCCATTATTTGGTCATGGTCAGTGACATATGCCTACTTTGGTAGGTCATCGTTCATGGTATCCACACCGTGCCACAACCTATTGAAGCTCCTTGTGCTTGCTATTTGATACTTGGGGTTCCCAAACCATTGTTTCCCCCTCTGACCATTTGTGACTCGTATAATGAGTTGTCAATGTTGACCACACACAGTGGATTTCTTTGCTCAAAGGCAGTACACACGCCTACTTTGATCGGTCATTGTACATGGTTGCCACGCCGTGCTACTACTGACTGAAGGTCTTTGTACTTGTTAGTTGAGAACTGATATCCTCATAGCATTGTTTCCTCCCCTGACCGCTTTTGTCTCGTGTTATAGTTGGTCAACGTTGACCACCCATATTGAAATTCCCTGGTCATGGTCAGTGACATATGCCTAGTTTGGTTGTTTGGTGTGCATATTAGCCACACCGTGCCACTACGTATTGAATTTCTTTGTCCTTTCTAGTCGATACATATGGTTCCCAAGCCATTGTCTCTCCCTCTAACCATTTGTGACTCGTGTTATGAGTTGTCAATGTTGACCACGCATAGTGGACTTCTTCGGTCATAGTCGGTGACATATGCATCCTTTGGTTGGTCAATGTGCTCGCTAGCCACACCGTACCACTACTTGTTGAAAATCTTTCTACTTGCTTGTTGATAACTTGTGTTCCCAACCCATGGCTTCCCCCACTGACCAGTTGTGACTCGTGTTATGGGTTTTCAACGTTGACCACACACTGTGAAATCCGTTTGGTCATGGTTTGTGACACATGCCTACTTTTTTTGTTACTGTACTTGGTTACCACGCCGTGTCATTATGTATCGAAGGTCTTTGTGCTTTCTTTTTGACAGCTAGTGTTCCCAAACCATTGTTAGCCCCCTCTGACTATCTATGACTCGTATTGTGAGTTGTCAATGTTGACCACATGAAGTGAAATTCTTTGTTCATGGTCAGTGACATATGCACACTTTGGTTGGTCACTGTGCATTGTAGCCACACTATGCCACTATATATTGAAGGTATTTGTACTTGCTAGTCGATAACTAGTACTTACAAACCATTATATTCTACCCTGACCATTTGTTACTCGTGTTATGAGTTGTCAAGGTTTACCACACTTAGTGCCATTATTTGGTCATGGTCAGTGACATATACCTTGTTTGGTTGGTCATCGTGCATGGTATCCACACTGTGCCACAACGTATTGAAGCTCCTTGTGCTTCCTATTTGATACTTGGTGTTCCCAAACCATTGTTTCCACCTCTAACCATTTGTGACTTTAATTGTGAGTTGTCAACGTTGACCACACAGCGGATTTCTTTGGTCAAAGGCAGTACATATCCCTACTTTGGTCGGTAATTGTGCATGGTAGCCACACCGTGCTACAACTGATTAAAGGGCGTTGTACTTGCTAGTTGAAAACTGATATTCCTGAACCATTGTTCCCCCCTCTGACCATTTGTGACTCCTGTTATGGTTGGTGAACGTTGACCACCCCTATTGAAATTCTTTGGTCATGGTAAGTGACATGTGCCTTCTTTGGTTCTTTAGTGTGCATAGTAGCCAGACCGTGCCACTATGTATTGAAGTTCTTTGTTTTTTTTATCAATACATAGGGTTCCCAAACCATTGTCTCTCACTCTGACCATTTGTGACTCGAGTTATGAGTTTTCAATGCTGACCACACATACTGGACTTCTTCGGTCATAGTCAAGGACATATGCATCATCTCGTTGGTCACTGTGAACGCTACCCACACCGTGCCATTACTTGTTGAAAGTATTTGTACTTGCTAGTTGATAACTAGTGTTCCCAACCCATTGTTTCCCACCCTGACCATTTGTGACTCGTGTTATGCGTTTTCAATTTAAGCACATACTCTGAAATCCGTTTGGTCATGGTTAGTGACATATGCCTATTTTGGTTTGTCACTGTATAGGGTTACCACGCCGTGTCACTACGTATTGAAGGTCTTTGTGCTTTCTTGTTGATAGCTAGTGTTCCCAAACCATTGTTACCCCCTCTGAATATATATATGAATCGTGTTTTGACTGGTCAACATTGACCACATGAAGTGAACTTCTCTGTTCATGGTCAGTGACACATGCATACATTGGTTGGTCACAGTGCATTGTAGCCACACTGTGCCACTACAAATTGAAGGTATTTGTACTTTCTAGTCGATAACTAGTATTCACAAACCGTTATCTTCCATCTTGACCATTTGTGACTCGTGTTATGAGCTGTCAAAGTTTACCACACATAGTGCCATTATTTGGTCATGGTCAGTGACATATGCCTACTTTGGTTGGTCATCGTGCATGGCATCGACACCGTGCCACAACGTATTGAAGCTCCTTGTGCTTGCTAGTTCATTCTTGGTGTTCCCAAAATATTGTTTCCCCCTTTGACCATTTTTGACCCGTTTTATGAGTTGTCATCGTTGACCACACACAACGGATTCCTTTGATGAAAGGTAGTACACATGCCTACGTTGGTCGGTCATTGTGCATGGTAGCCACACCGTGCTACTACTGACTGAAGGTTGTTGTACTTGCTAGTTGGTATCTAGTAATTCCAAACCATTGTTTCCCCCTCTGAGAATTCGTGACCCATGTTATGGGTTGTCAATGTTGACCACAAATAGTAAAATCATTTGGTCATGGTAAGTCGCACATGCCTAATCTGGTTGGTCATTGTGCATGGTAGCCACACCGTTCCACTAGTTGCTGAAAGTCTTTGTACTTGCTAGGCAATGAATAGCAAAAGGTTTCTCCCTTTGACACCAGGTTGGTTGTTGTTGATTTGTTACGCAAAGGTGTCTTCACTGGAATACTCCCTCCCACCCCCCTAGAGGGTTCTTCTGTGGACGACCTGGAGGACAGATTTGGGACCGCATTATGAATCCCCCTCCCCCCAACCCCCCCCCCCAACGGCTTAGGCTCGAAGGTAGAGTTGAGGTATCACAACACGGCCCCCCCCCCCCCCCAGGTCGCGAGCCTATTCTATATTGCGCTTACGAGGATTCAAACCCAGGACCTACCGCTCCATAATCTAACTCTATTAACATTAAGCCAGCGCACATGGTGTTCATATGATGTCCAAATGACATTACAAGGGCTCCTATGGGTAAAGGGCATGAAATAAGGGGGTGTAAGATTAGAGGGTAGTTTTCAAAAGTACGAATGATAACAAAGTTAGTTTCATCATAAAAACTTGACACAGACGGAATTTCAAAGTTTGCAACCTTGAGCTTGAATAACCTCTTAACCATTGCTCCGATTGACCAGCCGTAAGAAGGAAAGTTGACTACACACAGTGTAACTCTTTTTATGATATTCAGTGACACAAGCATACTTTGGTTGGTCATTGTGCATGGTATCCACACCATGCCACCACTTATCGAAGGTCTTTGTAATTGCTAGTCGATACCGAGTATTCCCAAACCATTGTTTCTCCCTCTGCCCATTTTTGACTTGTATTATGAGTTGTGAACGTTGACCACACACACTAAACTTCTTTGGTCATGAGCAGTGATGTATGCCTACTTGGATAGGTCATTGTGCACAGTAGCCACGCCATACCAAAATATACAACAAAAAAAAATGCACTTGCTAGAAGATACATATCATTTTGAAACCATGTTTTCCCCCTCTGACCATTTGTAACTCATGTTATGGGTTGTGAACGTTGACCACCCTTATTGAAATTCTTTGGTCATGGTTAGTGACATATGCCTAGTTTGGGTTGTCACTGTACGTGGTTACCACGCCGTGTCACTACGTATTGAAGGTCTATGTGCTTTCTGGTTGATAGGTATAGTTCCCAAACCATTGTTAGCCCCCTCTGACTATCTGTGACCCGTGTTGTGAGTTGTAAATGTTGACCACATGAAATGAAATTCGTATTTCATGGTCAGTCACATATGCATACTTTGGTTGGTCACTGTGCATTGTACCCACACTGTGCCACTACATATTGAAGGTATTTGTACTTGCTACTCGTTAACTAGTATTCACACACCATAATGTTCCACCCTGACCATTTGTGACTCGTGTTATGAGTTGTCAAGGGTTACCACACTCAGTGCCATTATTTGGTCATGGTCAGTGACATATGCCTACTTAGGTTGGTCATTGTGCATGGTATCCACACCGTGCCACAACTTATCGAAGCTCCTTGTGCTTGCTATTTGATACTTGGTGTTCCCAAACCATTGTTTCCCCCTCTGAACATTTGTGACTCGTATTATGAGTTGTCAATGGTGACCACACAAAGCGGGTTTCTTTGTTCAAAGGCAGTACATATGCCTACCTTAGTCGGTCATTGTGCATGGTATCCACACCGTGCTACTGCTGACTGAAGGTCGTTGTACTTGCTAGTTGAGAACTGATATTCCCATGGCATTGTTTCATCCCCTGACCGTTTTTGACTCGTGTTATGGTTGGTCAACGTTGACCACCCATTTTGAAATTCTCTAGTCATGGTCAGTGACATATGCCTAGTTTGGTTGTTTGGTGTGCATATTAGCCACACCGTGCCACTACGTATTAAAGTTCTTTGTCCTTTACATTGATACATAGGGTTCCCAAACCATTGTATCTCCCTCTGACCATTTGTGACTCATGTTATGGGTTGTCAAAGTTGACCACACTTAGTGACATTATTTGGGCATGGTCAGTGACACATGCCTACTTTGGTTGGTCATCGTGCATGGTATCCACACCGTGCCACAACGTATTGAAGGTCCTTGTGCTTGCTAAAAATACCTGGTGTTCACAAACCATTGTCTCCCCATCTAACCATCCTTGACTCCTATTATGAGTTGTCAACACTGACTACACACAGCGGATTTCTTTGGTCAAAGGTAGTACATATGCCTACTTTGGTCGGTCATTGTGCATGGTAGCCACACCGTGCTTATACTGATTGAAGGTTGCTGTACTTGCTAGTTGACAACTTATATCCACAGACCATTGTTTCCCCCTTTGACCATTTGTGACTCGTGTTATGGTTGGTGAATGTTGACCACCCATATTGGAATTCTTTTATCATGGTTGGTGACATATGCATAGTTTGGTTGTTTGGTGTGCATAGTAGCCACACCGTGCCACTAGGTATTGAAGTTCTTTGTCCTTTGTAGTCGATGCATAGGGTTCCCAAATCGTTGTCTCTCCCTCTGACCATTTGTGACTTGTGTCATGAGTTGTCAATGTTGACCATACATAGTGGACTTCTTTGGTCATAGCCAGTGACGTGTGCATCCTTTGGTTGGTCACGGTTCACGCTAGCCACACCGTGCCACTACTTGTCGAAAATCTTTCAACTTGCTAGTTAATAACTAGTGTTCCCATCCCATGGTTTCCCCCACTGACCAGTTTTGACTAGTGCTATGAGTTTTCAATGTTGACCACACATTGTGAAATCCGTTTGGTCATGGTTTGTGACACATGCCTACTTGGGTTTGTTACTGTACATTGTTACCACGCCATGTCATTACGTATCGAAGGTCTTTGTGCTTTCTTGTTGACAGCTAGCGTTCCCAAACCATTTTTAGCCCCCTCTGACTATCTGTGACCCGTGTTGTGAGTTGTAAATGTTGACCACATGAAATGAAATTCTTTGTTCATGGTCAATCACACATGCATACTTTTGTTGGTCACTGGGCATTGTAGCCAAACTGTGCCACTACATAGTGAAGGTATTTGTACTTGCTAGTTGATAGCTAGTATTCACACACCATTATGTTCCACCCTGACCATTTGTGACTCTTGTTATGAGTTGTCAAGGTTTGTCGCACTCAGTGCCATTATTTGGTCATGGTCAGTGACATATGCCTACTTTGGTTGGTCATTGTGCATGGAATCCTCACCGTGCCACAACTTATTGAAGCTCCTTGTGCTTGCTATTTGATACTTGGTGTTCCCAAACCATTGTTCCCCCCTCTGAACATTTGTTACTCGTATTATGAGCTGTCAATGTTGACCACAAACAGCGGGTTTCTTTGTTCAAAGGCAGTACATATGCCTACTTTGGTCGGTCATTGTGCATGGTATCCACACTATGCTACTGCTGACTGAAGGTCGTTGTACTTGCTAGTTGAGAACTCATATTCCCATGGCATTGTTTCCTCCCCTGACCGTTTTTGACTTGTGTTATGGTTGGTCAACGTTGACCACCCATTTTGAAATTCTCTGGTCATGGTCAGTGACATATGCCTAGTTTGGTTGTTTGGTGTGCATATTAGCGACACCGTGCCACTACGTATTTAAGTTCTTTGTCCTTTAGATTGATACATAGGGTTCCCAAACCATTGTCTCTCCCTCTGACCATTTGTGACTCGTGTTATGGGTTGTCAAAGTTTACCACACTTAGTGACATTATTTGAATGATCAGTGACACATGCCTACTTTGGTTGGTCATCGTGCATGGTATCCACACCGTGCCACAACTTTTTGAAGGTCCTTGTGCTTGCTTAAAATACCTGGTGTTCATGAACCATTCTCTTCCCCTCTGACCATTCTTGACTCCTATTATAAGTTGTCAACACTGACTACACACAGCGGATTTCTTTTGTCAAAGGTAGTACATATGCCTACTCTGGTCAGTCATTGTGCATGGTAGCCACACCGTGCTTATACTGATTGAAGGTCGCTGTACATGCTGGTTGATAACTGATGTCCACAGACCATTGTTTCCCCCTCTGAACATTTGTGACTCGTGTTATGGTTGGTGAATGTTGACCACCCATATTGGAATTCTTTCATCATGGTTGTTGACATATGCCTAGTTTTGTTGTTTGGTGTGCATATTAGCCACACCGTGCCACTACGTATTGAGGTTATTTGTCCTTTCTAGTCGATACATATGGTTCCCAAACCATTGTCTCTCCCTTTGACCATTTGTGACTCGTGTTATGAGTTGTCAATGTTGACCACACATTGTGGACTTCTTCGGCCGTAGTCAGTGTCATATGCATCCTTTGGTTGGTCACTGTGCACGCTAGCCACACCGTGCCACTACTTGTTGAAAATATTCCTACTTGCTAGTTGATAACTAGTGTTCCCAGCCCATGGTTTCCCCCAGTGACCAGTTGTGACTCGTGTTATGAGTTTTCAACGTTGACCACACACTGTGAAATCCGTTTGGTCATGGTTTGTGACACATGCCTACTTTGGTTTGTTACTGTACATGGTTACCATGCCGTGTCATTACGTATCGAAGGTCTTTGTGCTTTCTTGTTGACAACTAGTGTTCCCAAACCATTGTTAGCCCCCTCTGACTATATGTGACCCGTGTTGTGAGTTGTAAATGTTGACCACATGAAGTGAAATTCTTTGTTCATGGTCCGTGACATATGCATACTTTGGTTGGTCACTGTGCATTGTGGCCACACTGTGCCACTACATATTGAAGGTATTTGTACTTGCTAGTCAATAACTAATACTCACAAACCATTATATTCCACCCTGACCATTTGTGACTTGTGTTATGAGTTGTCAATGTTTACCACACTTAGTGATATTATTTGGTCATGGTCAGTGACATATGCCTACTTTGGTTGGTCATCGTGCATGGTATTGACACCGTGCCACAACGTATTGAAGGTCATTGTGCTTGCTAGTTGATACCTGGTGTTCCCAAATAATTCTTTCCCCCTCTGACTATTTGTGACTCGTATTATGATTTGTCAACGTTGACCACACACAGCGGATTTCTTTGGTCAAAGGCAGTACACATGCCTACTTTGGTCGGTCAGTGTGCATGGTAGCCACATTGTGCTACTTCTGACCGAAGGTCGTTGTACTTGCTAGTTGATAACTGATATTCCCATGGCATTGTTTCCTCCCCTCACCATTTTGACTCGTGTTATGGTTGGTCAACGTTGACCACCCATATTGAAAGTCTCTGGTCATGGTCAGTGACATATGCCTAGTTTGGTTGTTTGGTGTGCATATTAGCCACACCGTGCCGCTGCGTATTGAAGTTTTTTGTCCTTTCTAGTCGATACATAGGGTTTCCAAACCACTGTCTCTCCTTCTGACCATTTTTGACTTGTGTTATGAGTTTTCAATGTTGACCACACATAGTGGACTTCTTCGGTCATAGTCAGTGGCATATGCATCTTTTGGTTGGTGACTGTGCACGCTAGCCACACCGTGCCACTACTTGTTGAAAACATTGCTACTTGCTAGTTGATAACTAGTGTTCCCAACCCATGGTTCCCTCCACTGACCATTTGTGACTTGTGTTATGAGTTATCAACGTTGACCACACACTGTGAAATCCGTTTGGTCATGGTTTGTGACACATACCTACTTTGGTTTGTCACTGTATATGGTTACCATGTTGTGTCATTACGTGTCAAAGGTCTTTGTGCTTTCTTGTTGAAAGATTGTGTTCCCAAACCATTGTTAGCCCCCTCTGACTATTTGCAACCCGTGTTGTGAGTTGTCAACATTGACCACATGAAATGACATTCTTTGGTCATGGTTAGTGACATATGCATACGTTGGTTGGTCATCGTGCATGGCATCGACACCGTGCCACAACGCATTGAAGGTCATTGTGCTTGCTAGTTGATACCTGGTGTTCCCAATTAATTGTTTCACCCTCTAAATATTTGTGACTCGTATTATGAGTTGTCAACGTTAACCACACACAGCGGATTTCTTTGGTGAAAGGCAGTACACATGCCTACTTTGGTCGGTCATTGTGCATGGTAGCCACACCATGCTACTATTGATTGGAGGGCGTTGTACTTGCTAGTTGAGAACTGATATTCCCGGATCATTGTTTCCCCCTCTGACGGTTTGGGACTCGTGTTATGGTTGGTGACCGTCCACCACCCATATTGAAATTCTTTGGTAAAGGTCAGTGACATATGCCTAGTTTGGTTGTTTGGTGTGCATAGTGGCCACACCGTGCCAGTACGTATTGAAGTTATTTGTCCTTTCTAGTCCATGCATAGGGTTCCCAAACCATTGTCTATCCCTCTGACCATTTGTGACTCGTGTTATGAGTTTTCAATGTTGACCACGCATACTGGATTTCGTCGGTCATATGCAGTGACGTATTCATCCTTTGGTTGGTCACTGTGCACGCTGGCCAAACCGTGCCACTACTTGTTGAAATTCTTCGTACTTGCTAGTTGTCAACTAGTATTCCCAACCCATTATTTCCCCTTCTCACCGTTTGTGACTCATGTTATGAGTTTTTAATATTGATCACACACTGTGAAATTCGTTTGGTCGTGGTTAGTGACATATGCTTACTTTGGTTTGTCACTGTACATGGTTACCATGCCGTGTCACTACATATTAAAGGTGTTTGTGCTTCTTGGTTACTAGCTAGTGTTCCCAAACCACTGTTACCCCCCTTTGACCAAATTTGACTCGTGTTGTCAGTTGTCAACGCTGACCACATGAAGTGAAATCCGTTGGTCATGGTCAGTGACATATGCATACTTTGCCTGGTCACTGTGCAAGGTAGCCACGCTGTGCCACTACATATTGCAGGTATATATAATTGCTACTCAATGACTAGTATTCACAAACCATTGTCTTCCACTCTGACCATTTGTGACTCGTCTTATGAGCAGTCAAAGTGTACCGCACCTATTGACATTATTTGGCCATGGTCAGTGACATATGCCCACTTTGGTTGGTCATCGTGCATGGTATCCACATCGTGCTACAACTTGTTGAAGGTCCTTGTGCTTTCTAGTTGATACCTGATGTTCCCAGATCGTTGTTTCCCCCTCTGACCATTTGTGATTCGTGTTATGAGTTGTCAACGCTGTCCATGCACTGCGGATTTCTTTTGTCAAAGGCAGTACATATGCCTACTTTGGTCGGTCATTGTGCATGGTAGCCACACCGTGCTACTACTCTAACCATTTGTGACTCGTGTTATGGTTGGTGAACGTTGACCACCCATATTTAAATTCTCTGGTCATGGTCAGTGACATATGCCTACTTTGGTTGTTTGGTGTGCATAGTAGCCACACTGTGCCACTAAGTATTGAAGTTCTTCTTCCTTCCTAGTTGATACATAGGGTTCCCAAACCATTGTCTCTCCCTCTAACCATTTGTGACTTGTGTTACGAGTTTTCAATGTTGACCACACATAGTGGACTTCTTCGGTCATAGTCAAGGACATATGCATCCTTTGGTTGGTTACTGTGCACGCTAGCCACACCGTGCCACTACTTGTTGTAAATCTTTCTACTTGCTAGTTGATAACTAGTTTTCCCAACCCATTGTATCCCCCCCTGACCATTTGTGACTCGTGTTATGTGTTTTCAACGTTGACCACACACTGTGAAATCCTTTTGGTCATGGTTAGTGACAAATGCCTGCTTTGGTTTGTCACTGTACATGGTTACCACACAGTGTTAGTATGCATCGAATGTCTTTGTGCTTTCTTGTGGATAGCTAGTGTTCGCAAACCATTGTTACCCCTTCTGAATATCTATGACTCGTGTTGTGAGTTGTCAACATTGACCACATGAAGTGAAATTATTTGTTCATGGTCAGTGGCATATGCATTCTTTGGTTGGTCACTGTGCATTGTAGCCACACTGTGCCACTACCTATTGAAGGTATTTGTCCTTTCTAGTCAATAACTAGTATTGAGAAACCATTATCTTCCACTTTGACCATTTGTGACTCGTGTTATGAGTTGTCAAAGTGTACCACACATAGTGACATTTTTTGGTCATGGTCAGTGATATATGCCTACTTTGGTTGGTCATCGCGCATGGTATCCACACCGTGCCAAAACGTATTGAAGCTCCTTGTGCTTGCTAGTTGATACTTCGTGTTCCCAAACCATTTTCCCCCCTCTGACCATTTGTGACTCATATAATGAGTTGTCAACATTGACTACACACAGCGGATTTCTTTGGTCAAAGGCGGTACACAAGCCTACTTTGGTCCTTCATTGTGCATGGTAGCCACTCCGTGCTACTACTGACTGAAGGTCGTTGTACTTGCTAGTCGGTATCTAGTATTCCCAAACCATTATTCCCCCCTTTGACAAGTCGTGACAAACATTATGGCTTGTGAACGTTGACCACACATAGTAAAATTATTTGGTCATTGTAAGTGGCACATGCCTGGTCTGGTTGGTCATTGTGCATGGTAGCCACACTGTTCTACAACTTGTTGAAAGTCTTTGTACTTTCTAGTCAATAAGTAGCAAAAGGTTTCTCCCTTTGACACCAGGTCAGTTCTTGTTGATTTGTTACGCGTAGGTGTCTTCACTGGAATACTCCCTCCCACCCCCCTAGAGGGATGTTCCGTGGACGACCTGGAGGACAGATTTGCGACCGCATTATGACACCCCCCTACCCCCCCCCCCCACGACTTAGGCTCGAAGGTAGAGTTGAGGTATCACAACACGGCCGCCCCCCCCCCCCCAGGTCGCGAGCCTATTCTATATCCCGCGTACGAGGACCTACCGCTCCAGAATCTAACTCTATAAGCACTAAGCCAGCGCACCTGATGTTCATACGATGTCCAAATGACATTATAAGGGTTCATATGGGTAAAGGGCATAAAATAAGGGGGTGTAAGATTAGACGGCAGTTTTCAAAAGTATGAATGATAACAAAGTTAGTTTAATCATAAAAATTTGACACAAACAGAATTTCAAGTTTTGCAACTTTGAGCCTGAATAACCTCTCAACCATTGCTCCGATTGACCAGGCGTAAAAAAGAAAGTTGACTACATAGAGTGAAACTCTTTTTATGGTATTCAGGGACACAAGCATACTTTGGTTGGTCTTTGTGCATTGTAGCCACACCGTGCCACCACTTATCAAAGGTCTTTGTACTTGCTAGTCGATACTGAGTATTCCCAAACCATTGTTTCTCCCTCTGCCCATTTCTGACTTGTATTATGAGTTTTGAACGTTGACCAAACACAATAAACGTCTCTGGTCATGAGCAGTGATGTATGCCTACTTGGATAGGTCATCGTGCACGATAGCCACACCGTGCCAATACATACGAAAAACATTTGTACTTGCTAGAAGATACATAGTGCTTTGAAACCATGTTTCCCCCCCTGACCATTTGTCATTCATGTTATGGGTTGTGAACAATGAATACCCTTATTGAAATTCTTTGGTCATGGTTAGTGACATATGCCTAGTTTCATTTGTCACCGTACGTTGTTACCACGCCATGTGACTACGTATTGAAGGTCTTTGTGCTTTCTAGTTGATAGCTAGTGTTCCCAAACCATTGTTACCCCCTCTGAATGTGAGTGACTCGTGTTGTGAGCTGTCAACGCTGACCACACGAAGTGAAATTCTTTTTTCATGGTCAGTGACATATGCATACTTTGGTTGGTCACTGTGCATTGTAGCCAAACTGTGCCACTACATATTGAAGGTATTTGTACTTGCTAGTTGATAACTTGTATTTACAAACCATTATAATCCAACCTGACCATTTGTGACTCGTGTTATGAGTTGTCAAGGTTTACCACACTTAGTTCCATTATTTGGTCATGGTCAGTGACACATGGCTACTTTGGTTGGTCATCGTGCATGGTATCCACACCGTGCCACAACGTATTGAAGCTCATTGTGCTTGCTCCCAGACCATTGTCTCCCCCTCTGATCATTTGTGACTCGTATCATAAGTTGTGAATGTTGACCACACACAGCAGATTCATTTGGTCAAAGGCAGTACATATGCCTACTTTGGTCGGTCATTGTGCATGGTAGCCACACCGTGCTACTACTGACTGAAGGTCGTTGTACTTGCTAGTTGAGAACTGATATTCCCATAGCATTGTTTCCTCCCCTGACCGTTTTTGACCCGTAGTATGGTTGGTCAACGTTGACCACCCATGTTGAAAATCTCTCGTCATGGTCAGTGACATATGCCTAGTTTGGTTGTTTGGTGTGCATATTAGCCACACCGTGCCACTACGTATTGGAGTTCCTTGTCCTTTCTAGTCGATACATATGGTTCCAAAATCATTGTCTCTCCCTCTGACCATTTGTGACTCGTGTTATGAGTTGTCAATGTTGACCACACATAGTGGACTTCTTCGGCTCTAGTCAGTGTCATATGCAGGCTTTGGTTGGTCACTGTGCACGCTAGCAACACCGTGCCACTACTCGTTGAAATATTTCTACTTGCTAGTTGATAACTAGTGTTCCCAACGCATGGTTTCCCCCAGTGACCAGTTGTGAATCGTGTTATGAGTTTTCAATGTTGACCACACACTGTTAAATCCGTTTGGTCATGGTTTGTGACACATGCCTACTTTGGTTTGTTCCTGTACATGGTTACCACGCTGTGTCATTGCGTATAGAAGGTCTTTGTGCTTTCTTGTTGACAGCTAGTGTTCCCAAACCATTGTTAGCCCCCTCTGACTATCTGTGACCCGTGTTGTGAGTTGTAAATGTTGACGTCAGGAAGTGAAATCCTTTGTTCATGGTCAGTGACATATGCATAATTTGGTTGGTCACTGTGCATTGTAGCCACAGTATGCCACTACATATTGAAGGTATTCGTACTTGCTAGTCGATAACCAGTATTCACAAACCATTATATTCCACCCTGACCAGTTGTGATTCGTGTTATGAGTTGTCAATGTTTACCACACTTAGTGCAATTATCCGGTCATGGTCAGTGACATATGCCTACTTTGCTTGGTCATCGTGCATGGTATCGACACTGTGCCACAACGTATTGAAGGTCATTGTGCTTGCTAGTTGATACCTGGTGTTCCCAAACAATTGTTCCCCCCTCTGACTATTTGTGACTCGTATTATGAGTTGTCAACGTTGACCACACACAGAGGATTTCTTTGATCAAAGGCAGTACACATGCCTACTTTGGTCGGTCATTGTGTATGGTAGCCACACCGTGCTACTACTGATTGAAGGGCGTTGTACTTGCTAGTTGAGAACTGATATTCCCGGACCATTGTTTCCCCCTCTAACCGTTTGTGACTCGTGTTATGGTTGGTGAACGTTGACCACCCATATTGAAATTCTTTGGTTATGGTCAGTGACATATGCCTACTTTGGTTGTTTGGTGTGCATAGTAGCCACACCGTGCCACTACGTATTGAAGTTCTTTGTCTTTTTTAGTCGATACATAGGGTTCCCAAACCATTGTCTCTCCCTCTGACCATTTGTGACTCGTGTTATGGGTTTTCAATGTTGACCACACATAGTGAAATTCTTCGGTCATAGTCAAGGACATATGCATCCTTTGGTTGGTCACTGTGAACGCTACCCACACCGTGCCACTACTTGATGAAAATCTTTGTACTTTGTAGTGCATAACTAGTGTTCCCAACCCATTGTTTCCCCCCCTGACCATTTGTGACTCGTGTTATGTTTTTTCAATGTTGACCACCCTTATTGAAATTCTTTGGTTAGTGACATATGCATAGTTTAGTTTGTCACTGTCCGTGGTTACCACGCCGTGTCATTACGTATTGAAGGTCTTTGTGCTTTCTAGTTGATAGCTAGTGTTTCCAAACCATTGTTACCCCCTCTGACTACCAGTGACACTTGTTGTGAGTTGTCAACGCTGACCACATGAAGTGAAATTCTTTGTTCATGGTCAGTGACATATGCATACTTTGGTTGGTCACTGTGCATTGTAGCCACACTGTGCCACTACATATTGAAGGTATTTGTACTTGCTCGTTGATAACTAGTATGCACAAACCATTATCTTTCACCCTGACCATTTGTGACTCGTGTTATGAGTTGTCAAGGATTACCACACTAAGTGCCATTATCTGGTCATGGTCAGTGACATATGCCTTCTTTGGTTGGTCATCTTGCATGGTATCGACACCGTGCCACACCGTATTGAAGGTCATTGTATTTGCTAGTTGATACTTGGTGTTCCCAAACCATTGTTTCCCCCTCTGACCATTTGTGGCTCGTATTATGAGCTGTCAATGTTGATAACACACAGCAGATTTATTTAGTCAAAGGCAGTACATATGCCTACTTTGGTTGATCATTGTGCATGGTATCCACACTGTGCTACTACTGACTGAAAGTCGTTGTACTTGCTAGTTGATAACTGATGTTCCCATTGCATTGTTTCTAACCCTGACCGTTTTGACTTGTGTTATGGTTGGTCAACATTGACCACCCTTATTGAAAGTCTCTGGTCATGGTCAGTGACATATGCCTAGTTTGGTTGTTTGGTGTGCATATGAGCCAAACCGTGCCGCTACGTATTGAAGTTATTTTTCCTTTCTAATCAATACATAGGGTTTCCAAACCATTGTCTCTCCTTCTGACCATTTCTGACTAGTGTTATGAGTTGTCAACGTTGACCACACATAGTGGACTTCTTCGGTCATTGTCAATGGCATATGCATCCTTTGGTTGGTCACTGTGCACGCTAGCCACACCATGCCACTACTTGTTGAAAATATTTTGATTTGCTAGTTGATAACTAGTGTCCCCAACCCATGGTTTCCCCCACTGACCATTTGTGACTCGTGTTATGAGTTTTCAACGTTGACCACACACTGTGAAATCCGTTTGGTCATGGTTTGTGACACATGCCTACTTTCTTTCGTCACTGTACATGGTTACCATGCAGTGTCATTACGTGTCGAAGGTCTTTGTGCTTTCTTGTTGACAGATAGTGACCCCAAACCATTGTTAACCCCCTTTGACTATCTGCAACCCGTGTTGTGAGTTGTAAATGTTGACCACATGAAGTGAAATTCTTTGTTCATGGTCAGTGACATATGCATTCTTTGGTTGGTCACTGTGCACTGTAGCCACATTGCGCCACTACATATTGAAGGTATTTGTACTTGCTAGTTGATAACTAGTGTTCACAAACTATTATCTTCCACCATGACCATTTGTGACTCGTGTTTTGAGTTGTCAAGGTTTACCATACTTGGTGCCATTATTTGGTCATGGTCAGTGACATATGCCTACTTTGGTTGTTCATCGTGCATGGTATCCACACTGTGCCACAACGTATTGAAGCTCCTTGTGCTTGCTATTTGATACCTGGTGTTCCCAAACCATTTCTTCCCCCTCTGACCATTTGTGACTCATATTATGAGTTCTCAAGGTTGACCACACACATCGGATTTCTTTAGTCAAAAGGCATTACATTTGCCTACTTTGGTTGGTCATTGGGCATGGTAGCCACATCGTGCTACTACTGATTGAAGGTCGTTGTACTTGCTAGTTGAGAGCTGATATTCCTATAGGATTGTTTCCTCCCCTGACTGTTTGTGACTCGTATTATGGTTGGTCAACGTTGACCACCCATATTGAAGTTCTCTGGTCATGGTCAGTGATATTTGCCTAGTTTGGCTGTTTGGTGTGCATTTTAGCCCCACCGTGCCACTATTCATTGAAGTTCTTTGTCCTTTCTAGTCGATGCATAGGGTTCCCAAACCATTGTCTCTCCCTGTGACCATTTGTGACTCGTGTTATGAGGTGTCAAAGTTTACCACATTAGTGACATTATTTGGTCATGGTCAGTGACATATGCCTACTTTGGTTGGTCATCGTGCATGCTATCCACATTGTGCCACAAATTATTGAAGGTCCTTGTGCTTGCTAGTTGATACATGGTGTTCCCAAACCATTGTCTCCCCCTCTGACCATTTGTGACTCCTATTTTGAGTTGTCAACACCGACCACACACAGCAGATTTCTTTGGTCAAAGGTAGTACATATGCCTACTTTGGTAAGTCATTGTGCATGGTAGCCACACTGTGATTATACTGATTGAAGGTCGCTGTACTTGCTAGTTGAGAACTGATATTCACAGACCATTGTTTCCCCCTGTGACCATTTGTGACTCGTGTTATGGTTGGTGAATGTTGACCACACATATTGGAATTCTTTCATCATTGTTGGTGACATATGCCTAGTTTGATTGTTTTGTGTGCATAGTAGCCACACCCTGCCACTACGTATTGAACTTCTTTGTCCTTTCTAGTCGATACATAGGGTTCCCAAACCATTGTCTCTCCCTTTAACCATTTGTGACTCGTATTATGAGTTGTCAATATTGACCATACATAGTGGACTTCTTCGGTCATAGTCAGTGACTTGTGCATCCTTTGGTCGGTCACTGTGCACGCTAGCCCCACCGTGCCACTACTTGTCGAATATTTTTCTGCTTGCTACTTGATAACTAGTGTTCCCATCCCATGGTTTCCCCCACTGACCATTTGTGACTGGTGTTATGAGTTTTCAACGCTGACCACACAGTGTAAAATCCGTTTGGTCATGGTTTGTGACACATGCCTACTTCGGTTTTTCACTGTACATGGTTACCACGCCGTGTCATTACGTATCAAAGGTCTTTCTGCTTTCTTGTTGACAGCTAGTGTTCCCAACCCATTGTTAGTTCGCTCTGACTATCTGTGACCCGTGTTGTGAGTTGTAAATGTTGACCACATGAAGTGAAATTCTTTGTTCATGGTCAGTGACATATGCATACTTTGGTTGGTCACTGTGCATTGTAGCCACACTGTGCCACTACATATTGAAGGTATTTGTACTCGCTTGTCGATAACTAGTATTCACAGCAGATTTCTTTGGTTGAGGCAGTACACATGCCTACTTTGGTCGGTCATTGTGCATGGTATCCACACCGTGCCACTACTGACTGAAGGTCGTTGTACTTGCTAGTTGACAGCTGATATTCCCATGGCATTGTTTTCTCCCCTGACCGTTGTTGACTCGTGTCATGGTTCGTCAACGTTGACAACACATATTGAAAGTCTCTGGTCATGGTCAGTGACATATGCCTAGTTTGGTTGTTTGGTGTGCATATTAGCCACACCGTGCCACTACGTATTGAAGTTCTTTGTCCTTTTTAGGCGATACATAGGGTTCCCAAACCATTGTCTCTCCCTCTGACCATGTGTGACTAGTGTTATGAGTTGTTAATATTGACCACACATAGTGGACTTCTTCGGTCATAGTCAGTGGCATATGCATCCTTTGGTTGGTCACTATGCACGCTAGCCACACCAGGACACTACTTGTTGAAACGTTTTCTACTTGCTAGTTGATAACTAGTGTTCCCAACCCATGGTTCCCCCCACTCACCATTTCTGACTCGTGTTATGAGTTTTCAACGTTGACCTCACACTGTGAAATCCTTTTGGTCATGGTTTGTGACACATGCCTACTTTGGTTTGTCACTATACATGGTTACCACCCGTGTCATTACGTATTTAAGGTCTTTGTGCTTTCTTGTTGATAGATAGTGTTCCCAAACCATTATTAGCCCCCTCTGACTATCTGCGACCGGTGTTGTGAGTTGTAAATGTTGACCACATGAAGTGAAATTCTTTGTTCATGGTCAGTCACATATGCATACTTTGGTTGGTCACTGTGCATTGTACCCACACTGTGCCACTACATATTGAAGGTATTTGTACCTGCTAGTCCATAACTAGTGTTCACAAACCTTTGTCTTCCACCCTAACCATTTGTGACTCGTGTTATGAGTTGTCAAGGTTTACCACACTTAGTGCCATTACTTGGTCATGGTCAAAGACATATGCCTACTTTGGTTGGTCATCATGCATGGTATCCACTCTGTGCCACAACGTATTGAAGCTCCTTGTGCTTGCTATTTGATACCTAGTGTTCCCAAGCGATTGTTTCCCCCTCTGAGCATTTGTGACTCGTATTATGAGTTCTCAACGTTGACCACACACAGCGGATTTCTTTGGTCAAAGGAATTACATTTGCCTACTTTGATCGGTCATTGTGCATGGTAGCCACACCGTGCTACTACTGACTGAATGTCGCTGTACTTGCTGGTTGAGAACTGATATTCCCATAGCATTGTTTCCTCCCCTGGCCGTTTGTGACTCGTGTTATGGTTGGTCAACGTTGACCACCCATATTGAAGTTGTCNATACTTGGTGTTCCCAACCCATTGTTTCCCCCTCTGACAATTTGTGACTTGTATTATGAGTTGTCAATGCTGACCACACACAGCGGGTTTCTTTTGGTCAAAGGCAGTACATATGCCTACTTTGGTCGGTCATTGTGCATGGTAGCCACACCGTGCTACTACTGACTGAATGTCGCTGTACTTGCTGGTTGAGAACTGATATTCCCATAGCATTGTTTCCTCCCCTGGCCGTTTGTGACTCGTGTTATGGTTGGTCAACGTTGACCACCCATATTGAAGTTGTCCGGTCATGGTCAGTGACATATGCCTAGTTTGGTTGTTTTGTGCACATATTAGCCACACCGTGCCAATACGTATTGAAGTTCTTTGTCCTTTCTAGTCAATACATAGGGTTCCCAAACCATTGTCTCTCCCTCTGACCAATTGTGACGTGTTATGTCTTTTCAATGTTGACCACACAAAGTGGACTTCTTCAGTCATAGTCAATGACATATGCATCATTTGGTTGATCACTGTGAACGCTACCCACACCGTGCCTCTATTTGTTGAAAATCTTTGTACTTGCTAGTTGATAACTAGTGTTCTTAACCCATTGTCCCCCCCCCCTGACCATTTGTGACTCGTGTTATGCATTTTCACCGTTGACCACGCACTCTGAAATCCGTTTTGTCATGGTTAGTGACATATGCCTACTTTGGTTTGCCACTCTACATGGTTACCATGCCGTGTCACTACGTATCAAAGGTCTTTGTGCTTTCTTGTTCATAGCTAGTGTTCCAAAACCATTGTTACCCCCTTTGAATATCTATGAGTCGTGTTGTGAGTTGTCAACATTGACCACATGACGTGAAATTATTTGTTCATGGTCAGTGACATATGCATACGTTGGTTGGTCACTGTGCATTGTAGCCACACTGTGCCACAAGAAATTGAAGGTATTTGTACTTGCCAGTCGATAACTAGTATTCACAAACCGTCATCTTCCACCCTGGCCATTTGTGACTCCTGTTATNTTGTTCATGGTCAGTGACATATGCATACGTTGGTTGGTCACTGTGCATTGTAGCCACACTGTGCCACAAGAAATTGAAGGTATTTGTACTTGCCAGTCGATAACTAGTATTCACAAACCGTCATCTTCCACCCTGGCCATTTGTGACTCCTGTTATGAGTTGTCAACGTTTACCACACTTAGTGCAATTATTTGGTTATGGTCAGTGAAATATGCCTACTTTGGTTGGTCATCATGCATGGTATTGACATCGTGCCACAACGTATTGAAGCTCCTTGTGCTTGCTAGTTGATACTTGGAATTGTCAACGTTGACCACACACATTAGATTTCTTTGGTCAAAGGCAGTACACATGCCTACTTCGGTCGGTCATTGTGTATGGTAGCCACACCGTGCTACTACTGACTGAAGGTCTTTGTACTTGCTAGTTGGTATATAGTATTTCCAGCCCATTGTTTCTCCCTCTGACAATTCGTGACCCATATTGTGGGTTGTCAACGTTGACCACACATAGTAAGATTATTTGGTCATGGTAAGTGGCACATACCTAATCTGGCTGGTCATTGTAGATGGTAGCCACACCCTCCCACTACTTGTTGAAAGTATTTGTACTTTCTAGTCAATAAATAGCAAAGGGTTTCTCCTTTTGACACCATGTTGGGTTTTGTTGTTTTGTTACGCGTAGGTGTTTTCACTGGAATACTCCCTCCCACCTCGCTAGAGGGTGTTCCGTGGACAACCTGGAGGACAGATTTGCGACCGCATTATGACACCGCCCCTACGCCCCCACGGCTAAGGCTCAAAGGGAGAGTTGAGGTATCACAACACGGTCGCCCCCCCCCCCCAGGTCGCGAGCTTGGTCTATATTGCGCGTACGAGGATTCAAACCCAGGACCTACCGCTCCAGAATCTAACTCTGTAAGCACTAAGCCAGCGCACATGGTGTTCATATGATGTCCAAATGACATTACAAGGGTTGCTTTGGGTGACGGGCATAAAATAAGGGGGTGTAAGATTAGAGGGTAGTTTTCAAAAGTATGGATGATAACAAAGTTAGTTTAATCATAAAAGATTGACACAGATGGAATTTCAAACTTTACGACTTTGAGCTTGAATAACCTCTCAACCATTGCTCCGATTGACTAGCCGTAAGAAGGAAAGTTGACTACACACAGTGAAACTCTTTTTATGATATTCAGTCACACAAGCATACTTCGGTTGGTCATTGTGCTTGGTAGCCACACAGTGCCACCACTTATTGAAGGTCTTTGTACTTGCTAGCCGATACCGAGTATTCCCAAACAACTGTTTCTCCCTCTGCCCATTTTTCACTTGTGGTATGAAATGTGAACGTTGACCACACACACTAAACTTCTTTGGTCATGAGCAGTGATGTATGCCTACTTGGATAGGTCATTGTGCACGGTAGCCACACCGTGACAATACATACAAAAAGGATTTGTACTTGCTAGATGATACATAGTGTTTTGAAACCATGTTTTCCCCCTCTGACCATTTGTGACTCATGTTATGGGTTGTGAACGTTGACCACCCTTATTGAAATTCTTTGGTCATGGTTAGTGACATCTGCCTAGTTTGGTTTGTCACTGTACGTGGTTACCACGCCGTGTCACTACATATTGAAGGTCTGTGTGCTTTCTAGTTGTTAGCTAGTGTTCCCAAACAATTGTTACCCCCTCTCACTATCGGTGACTCGTGTTGTGAGTTGTAAATGTTGACCACATGAAGTGAAATTCTTTGTTCATGGTCAGTGACATATGCATGCTTTGGTTGGTCACTATGCATTGTAGCCACACTGTGCCACTATACATTGAAGGTATTTGTACTTGCTAGTCGATAACTAGTATTCACAAACCATTATCTTCCACCTTGACCATTTGTGACTCCTGTTATAAGTTTTCAAGGTTTACCACACTTAGTGCCATTGTTTGGTCATGGTCAGTGACATATGCTTACTTTGGTTGGTCATCGGCGATGGTATCCACACCGTGCCACAACGTATTGAAGCTCCTAGTGCTTGCTTTTGGATACTTGGTGTTCCCAAACCATTGTTTCCCCCTCTGACCATTTGTTACTCGTATTATGAGTTGTCAATGTTGACCACACACAGCAGATTTCTTTGGTCAAAGACAGTACATATGCCTACTTTGGTCGGTCATTGTGCATGGTAGCCACACCGTGCTACTACTGACTGAAGGTCATTGTACTTGCTAGTTGAGAACTGATATTCCCATAGCATTGTTCCCTCCCCTGACCGTTTTTTGACTCGTGTTATGGTTGGTCAACGTTGAGCACCCATATTGAAATTCTCTTGTCATGGTCAGTGACATATGCCTAGTTTGGTTATTTGGTATGCATATTAGCCACACTGTGCCACTACGTATTGAAGTTCCTTGTCCTTTCTAGTCAATACATAGGGTTCCCAAACCATTGTCTCCCCCTCTGACCATTTGTGACTAGTGTTATGAGTTCTCAATGTTGACCACACATAATGGACTTCTTCGGTCATAGTCAGTGACATATGCATCCTTTGGTTGGTCACTGTGCACGCTAGCCACATCGTGCCACTACGTGTTCAAAATATTTCTACTTGCTAGTTGATAACTAGTGTTCCCAACCCATGGTTTACCCCACTGACCAGTTGTGACTCGTGTTATGAGTTTTCAACATTGACCACACACTGTGAAATCCGTTTAATCATGGTTTGTGACACATGCCTACTTTGGTTTGTCACTGTACATGGTTACCACGCCGTGTCATTACGTATCAAAGGTCTTTGTGCTTTCTTGTTGACAGATAGTGTTCCCAAACCATTGTTAGCCCCCTCTGACTACCTGTGACCTGTGTTGTGAGCTGTAAATGTTGACCACATGAAGTGAAATTCTTTGTTCATGGTCAGTCACATATGCATACTTTGGTTGGTCACTGTGCATTGTAGCCACACTGTGCCACTCCATAGTGAATGTATTTGTACTTGCCAGTCGATAACTAGTATTCACACACCATAATGTTCCACCCTGACCATTTGTGACTCGTGTTACGGGTTGTCAACGTTTACCACACTTAGTGCCATTATTTGGTCATGGTTAGTGACATATGCCTACTTTGGTTGGTCATCGTGCATGGTATCCACACCGTGCCACAACGTATTGAAGCTCCTTGTGCTTGCTATTTGATATCTGGTGTTCCCAAACCATTGTTTTCCCCTCTGACCATTTGTGACTCGTATTATGAGTTGTCAACGTTGACCACACACAGCGGATTTCTTCAGTCAAAGGCATTACATTTGCCTACTTTGGCCGGACAATGTGCATGGTAGCCACACTGGCTACTACTAACTGAATGTCATTGTACTTGCTAGTTGAGAACTGATATTCCCATAGCATTGTTTCCTCCCCTGACCGTTTGTGACTCGTGTTATGGTTGGTCGATGTTGACCAACCATATTGAAGTTCTCTGGTCATGGTCAGTGACATATGCCTACTTTGGTTGTTTGGTGTGCATATTAGCCACACCGTGCCACTACGTATTGAAGTTCTTTGTCCTACTTATTCGATACATAGGGTTCTCAAACCATTGTCTCTCCCTCTGACCATTTGTGACTCGTGTTATGAGTTTTAAATGTTGACCACACATAGTGGACTTCTGCGGTCATAGTCAAGGACATATGCATCCTTTGGTTGGTCACTGGGAATGCTACCCACACCGTGCCACTACTTGTTGAAAATCTTTGTACTTGCTAGTTGATAACTAGTGTTCCCAACCCATTGTTTCCCCCCTCTGAACATTTGTGAATCGTGTTATGCGTTTTCAACGTTGACCACACACTCTTAAATCCATTTAGTCATGGTTAGTGACATATTCCTACTTTGGTTTGTAACTGTACATGGTTACCACGCCATGTCACTACGTATCGAAGGTCTTCGTGCTCTCTTGTTGATAGCTAGTGTTCCCAAAGCATTGGTACCCCCTCTGAATTTCCATGACTTGTGTTGTGAGTTGTCAACATTGACCACATGAAGTGAAATTCTTTGTTCATGGTCAGTGAAATATGCATAGTTTGGTTGGTCACTGTGCATTGTAGCCACAATGTGTCACTACAAATTTAAGATATTTGTACTTGGTCGTCGAGAACTAGTATTCACAAACAGTTATCTTCCACACTGATCATTTGTGACTCGTGTTATGAGTTGTCAAAGTTTACCACACTTAGCGCCATTATTTGGTCGTGGTCAGTGACATATACCTACTTTGGTTGGTCATCGTGCATGGTATGGACACCATGCCACAACGTATTGAAGCTCATTGTGCTTGCTAGTTGATGCTTGGTGTTCCCAAACCATTGTTTCCCCCTCTGACCATTTGTGACTCGTATTATGAGTTGTCAACGTTGACCACACACAGTGGATTTCTTTGGTCAAGGCAGTACACATGCTTACGTTGGTTGGTCATTGTGCATGGTAGCCACACTGTGCGACTACTGACTGAAGGTTGTTGTACTTTCTAGTTGGTATCTAGTTTCCCAAACCATTGTTTCCCCCTCTCACAATTCGTGACCCATATCATGGGTTGTCAAAGTTGACCACACATAGTAAAATTATTTGGTCATGGTAAGTGGCACACGCCTAGTCTGGTTGGTCATAGTGCATGGTAGCCACACCATTCCACTACTTGTTAAAAGTCTTTGTACTTGCTAATCAATAAATAGCAAAAGGTTTCTTGCTTTTACACCAGGCCGATTTTTGTTGATTTGATATGCGTAGGTGTCTTCACTCGAAGACTCCCTCCCACCCCCCTAGAGGGATGCTTGTGGACGACCTGGAGGACAGATTTGCGACCGCAGTATGACACCCCCCCTACCCCCCCACGGCTCAGGCTTGAAGGTAGAGTTGAGGTATCAAAACACGGCCCTCCCCCCCCCCC
>SZWC01000038.1:0-21861 GCA_023375785.1 Penium margaritaceum | reverse complement strand
CTGCACTCTCTTGCCCAGTGCCCAGGTTTGCCGCAGTTGTGGCAGTTACCCTGTCGCTTGGGAGCCTTGCCGCCATTGTTGCCTCCGCCACCACCGCTTCCGCTGCTGCCTTTCTGACCAGAGGCTGACCCTTTGCTCCCGCGGCCACCGTAGCGTGCGGCATAGGCTGAGAAATTAGCCTCACTTCCGCTGCAGCGCATGGCCTCGTTTCGCACGTACTCAGACACTGCCGTGTACGTCAGGTCGTCCTCCTTCCAGCCGCCCATGACGGTGATCATCGGGCTCCAGCTCTCCGGTAGCGCCATGAGGAGAATCATGGCTTGCATGTTCTCGTCAAGGTCCCAGTTCATCTGGCGAGCCTCGCCAAGGAGTCCTTCAAACTCCTGTAGGAAATCGGGGATTGATTCGCCCTCATTCACCCGAATGCTGATCAGCCGTTGTAGGATGAATAATCTGTTCGCAAGGGAGGTGGATTGGTGCACGCGCTTGAGCTTGTCGTAAGCTTCGGAAGCCAGCGTGTACCCGGCAATAATGGGAACATACTTCTTAGCAATCGCGTTGCTGAGGAATGACATGGCAATGTCATTTCGATCCATCCATGCCTCATGCTCGGATGTGCCTTCCGCAGGAACCTGCTCCTCTCCCTTCAGTAGTTTGATGAAGCCGCGCACTTTCATCGCCAGCTCNAACTGCCATCTCCAAAGGGGGAAGTCAATCCCCTCAAAAATGGGGATTCCTCCCAAGGGTCCAAGACCTTGCGGCAGTGACATAACACTCACATTTGCTCCAGTGGTCTGCCCTGTGGTAGCCACTGTTGAGTTCGAGGACTGCCCTGCGGCAGTCCCCACTCCTCCTGATGGGTCAACCATTTTTGTTGCCCTTATCTGCTTCCCACGTCTCTGCTGCGTTGAGGCCGATGTAGGCTGATGTTAGCTGATGTCTGCTACCGGTTTTAGGATGCAGATCCGTTGCTTACCCCTTCAGCCGATGTTCACCTGCAGACAGAGAAGATATCTACACCAACACACCCAGGGTCTTGCCACCAAGGGCAGAGCTTGTCCTGGTTGGGACTCAAGGGTCGTGCCTCCAAGGGCAGAGCTTTTCCTTGGTCCCTGTGTGCTGAGTGCAGACCAAGNAAGCCGTTGAAGTTGATGAAGCTGATGGAGCTGATGGAGCTGATGGAGCCGGCGTGCGCACCTAGAGAGAGCGTACCAGAGTTGAGCTAAGCGTGCCTTACAACTGGTCCGTGTGGGCCCATAACCCTTTGTCAACCGGCCTGAGGCAAACGGACTAGAAAACAGGGCCGACACAATAGCACCTGCCGTCCGTTCCTAGCATTTCAGCTAGGAGAAGATATCACCCTCAGGATCACGGTTCCACATTGAGCAGTTCCTAGGCAATCACTTGCTAGCAGCTGTGTCCACTTAACACTTGGTCACTTTCGCGCGAGGTGCTAGTCAAAGACTAACTCCTGGGGCTTAGACCAACCAGTGTCTTCTTTATGCTGTTCCTTAGTTGGACAACTCTGTGAGGAGCATCTAAGGCCAGATTGTGTAATTAGAATGAGGAATGAGCCTGGTACATATAGTCCTAGGCCTGTCTTCTGAGGTGTGTGGGTAGTGACACTTTTGGGGTGGTGACTCCACACCACCTCACCAGTCCGCCAATTGGCGCATCCACTGACCGCCAAGTGGCGCACTCTCCTCATGCATGGAGAAATGTCTAAGAAACTTCCCCTGTGCTAGAAGGTCAAAAAAACCTCATGCGCACATCAAGGCTCGATCGCAGGACCTGTTGTCCCTAAGTCCAACATGCTATCCGTTGCGCTACACTTCTGGTGTCTCGCTTGGACTTGCACCACGAACAAGGTTTGGGGGACTTACTCCAAGGGAGCAGAGCATGCCCAACCTGTCCGTCAACCCATAGCAGTGGCCATGGGGCATAGAAGAACAACAGGTCAGTGACATATGCGTACTTTAGTTGGCCATTGTTCATGCTATCCACACCGCGCCACAACGTATTGAAGCTCCTTGTGCTTCCTATTTGATACTTGGTGTTCCCAAACCATTGTCTCCCTCTCTGACCATTTTTTACTTGTATTATGAGTTATAAATCGTGACCACACGCAGCGGGTTTCTTTGGTCAAAGGCATTACATTTGCCTACTTTGGTTGGTCATTGTGCATGGTTGCCACACCGTGCTACTACTGACTGAAGGTTGTTGTACTTGCTAGTTGAGAACCAATATTCCCATAGCATTGTTTCCATTTTTGCCTGTTTTTGTCTTGTGTTATGGTTGGTCAACGTTGACACCCCATGTTGAAATTCCCTTTTCATGGTCAGTCACACATGCCTAGTTTGGTTGCTTGGTGTGTATATTAGCCGCACCGTGCCGCTACGTATTTAAGTTCTTTGTCCTTTCGAGTCAATGCATAGGGTTCCCAAACCATTGTCTCTCTCTCTGACCATTTGTGACTAGTGTTATGAGTTGTCAATGTTGACCACACATAGTGGACTTCTTCGGTCATAGCCAGTGGCATATGCATCCTTTGGTTGGTCACTGTGCACGCTAGCCATACCGTGCCACTACTTGTTGAAAATATTTCTACTTGCTAGTTGATAACTAGTGTTCCCAACCCATGGTTTCCCCCACTGACCATTTGTGACTCGTGTAATGAGTTTTCAACGTTGACCACACACTGTGAAATCCGTTTGGTCATGGTTCGTGACACATGCCTGCTTTGCTTTGTCACTGACGTATGCATACCTTGGTTGGTCATCGTGCATGGTATCGACACCGTGGCACAACGTATTGAAGGTCATTGTGCTTGATAGTTCATACTTGGTGTTCCCAAACAATTTTTTCCCCCTCTGACTATTTGTGACTCGTATTATGAGTTGTCAACGTTGACACCACACAGCGGATTTCTTTGGTCAAAGGCAATGCACATGCCTACTTTGGCCGGCCATTGTGCATGGTAGCCACACCGTGCTACTACTGATTGAAGGGCGTTGTACTTGCTAGTTGAGAACTGATATCCCCGGACCATTTTTTCCTCCTTTGACGGGTTGTGACTTGTGTTATGGTTGGTGAAGGTTGACCACCCACATTGAAATTCTTTGGTCATGGTCAGTGACATATGCCTAGTTCGGTTGTTTGGTGTACATAGTAGCCACACCTTCCCACTACGTATTGAAGTTATTTGTCCTTTCTAGTCCATGCATAGGGTTCCCAAACCATTGTATCTCCCTCTGACCATTTATGACTCTTGTTATGAGTTGTCAATGTTGACCACGCATACTGGATTTCATCGGTCATAGTCAGTGACGTATTCATCCTTTGGTTGGTCACTGTGCAAGCTAGCCAAACCGTGCCACTACTTGATGAAGTTCTTCGTACATGCTAGTTGAATATTAGTGTTCCCAACCCATTGTTTCCCCTTCTGACCATTTGTGACTCGTGTTATGAGTTTTCAGTACTGACCACACACTGTGAATTTTTTTTGGTCATGGTTAGTGACATAAACTTACTTTGGTTTGTCACTATACATGGTTACCACGCCGTGACACTACATATTAAAGGTATTTGTGCTTTTTGGTTACTAGGTAGTGTTCCCAAACAATTGTTAGCCCCCTTTGACTATATGTGACTCGTGTTGTCAGTTGTTAACGCTGACCACATGAAGTGAAATCCGTTGGTCATGGTCAGTGACATATGCATAATTTGCTTGGTCACTGGGCATGGTAGCCACGCTGTGCCACTGCATATTGAACAGGTTTGTACTTGCTACTCAATAAATAGTATTCACGAACCATTGTCTTCCACCCTGACCATTTGTGACTCGCGTTATGAGTTGTCAAGGTTTACCACACTTAGTGCCATTATTTGGTCATGGTCAGTGACATATGCCTACTTTGGTTGGTCATCGTGCATGGTATCCACACAGTACCCCAACGTATTGAAGCTCCTTGTGCTTTCTATTTGATACTCGGTGTTCCCAATCCATTCTTTCCCCCTCTGACCATTTGTGACTCGTATTATGAGTTGTCAACGTTGACCACACACAGCGGATTTCTTTGTTCAAAGGCAGTACATATGCCTACTTTGGTCGGTGATTGTGTATGGTAGCCACACCGTGCTACTACTGACTGAAGGTCGTTGTACTTGCTAGTTGAGAACTGATATCCCCATAGCATTGTTTCCTCCCTTGACTGTTTTTGACTCGTTTTATGGCTGGTCAACGTTGACCACCCATATTGAAATTCTCTCGTCATGGTCAGTGACATATGCCTAGTTTGGTTGTTTGGTGTGCGTATTAGCCACACCGCGCCACTACGTATTGAAGTTCCTTGTCCTTTGTAGTCGATACATAGGGTTCCCAAACCATTGTCTCTCCCTCTGACCATTTGTGACTAGTGTTATGAGTTGTCAATGTTGACAACACATAGTGGACTTCTTCGGTCATAGTCAGTGACATATGCATCCTTTGGATGGTCACTGTGCACGCTAGCCACACCGTGCCACTACTTGTTGAAAACATTTCTACTTGCTACTTGATAACAAGTGTTCCCAACCCATTGTTTTCCCCACTGACCATTTGTGACTCGTGTTATGAGTTTTCAACGTTGACCACACATTGTGAAATCCGTTTGGTCATCGTTTGTGACACATGCCTACTTTGGTTTGTCATTGTAAATGGTTACCACGCTATGTCATTAGGTATCGAAGGTTTTTGTGCTTTCTTGTTAATAGATAGTGTTCCCAAACCATTGTTAGCCCCCTCTGACTATCTGTGACCTGTGTTGTGAGTTGTAAATGTTGACCACATGAAGTGAAATTTTTTGTTCATGGTCAGTCACATATGCATACTTTGGTTGGTCACCGTGCATTGTAGCCACACTGTGCCACTACATATTGAAGGTATTTGTACTTGCTATTCGATAACTAGTCTTCACAAACCATTCTCTTCCACCCTGACCATCTGTGACTCGTGTTATGAGTTGTCAAGGTTTACCACACTTAGTGCCATTATTTGGTCATGGTCAGTGACATATGCCTACTTTGGTTGGTCATCATGCATGGTATCCACACTGTGCCACAGTGTATTGAAGCTCCTTGTGCTTGCTATTTGATACCTGGTGGTCCAAAACCATTGTTTCCCCCTCTGACCATTTGTGACTCGAGTTATGAGTTTCCAACATTGACCACACATTGTAAAATCCGTTTGCTCATGGTTTGTGACATATGCCTTCTTTGTTTTGTCGCTGTACATGGTTACCACGCCGTGTCCCTACGTATCGAATGTCTTTGTGCTTTCTTGTTGATAGCCAGTGTTCCCAAACCGTTGTTAGCCCCTCTGAATATCTGTGACTTGTCTTGTGAGTTGTCAACATTGACCACATGAAGTGAGNTGTGCCACTACATATTGAAGGTGTTTGTACTTGCTAGTTGATAACTAGTATTTAGAAACCATTATCTTCCACTCTGATCATTTGTGACTCGTGGTATGAGCTGTCCAAGTTTACCACACATGGTGACATTCTTTGGTCATGGTCTGTGACATATGCATACCTTGGTTGGTCATCGTGCATGGTATCGACACAGTGCCACAACGTATTGAAGGTCATTGTGCCTGCTAGTTGATTCCTGGTGTTCCCAAACAATTGTTTCCCCCTCTGACTATTTGTGGCTCGTATTATGAGTTGTCAACGTTGACCACAAACATCGGATTTCTTTGATCAAAGGCAGTACACATGCCTACTTTGGTCGGTCATTGTGCATGGTAGCCAAAACGTGCTACTACTGATTGAAGGGCGTTGTAGTTGCTAGTTTAGAACTGATATTCCCATAGCATTGTTTCCTCCCCTGACCGTATGTGACTTGTGTTATGGTTGGTCAACGTTGACCACCCATATTGAAATTATCCGGTCATCGTCAGTGACATATGCCTAGTTTGGTTGTTTGGTGTGCATAGTAGCCACACCGTGCCACTACGTATTGAACTTATTTGTCCTTTCTAGTCCATGCATAGGGTTCCCAAACCATTGTCTCTCGCGCTGACCATTTGTGACTCGTGTTATGAGTTGTCAATGTTGACCACACATACTGGATTTCATCGGTCATATTCAGTGACATATTCATCCTTTGGTTGGTCACGGTGTACGCTAGCCAAACCGTGCCACTACTCTTTGTGCTTTCTTATTGACAGCTAGTGTTCCCAAACGATTGTTAGCCCCCTCTGACTATCTGTGACCCGTGTTGTGTAGTGCAAATGTTGACCATATGAAGTGAAATTCTTTCTTCATGGTCAGTGACATATGCATGCTTTGGTTGGTCACTGTGCATTGTAGCCACACTGTGCCACAACATATTCAAGGTATTTGTACTTGCTAGTTGATAACTAGTACTCACAACCCATTGTATTCCACACTGACCACTTGTGACTCGTGTTATGAGTTGTCAAGGCTTACCACACTTAGTGCCATTATTTGGTCATGGTCAGTGACATATGCCTACTTTGGTTGGTTATCGTGCATGGTATCCACACCGTGCCTCAACGTATTGAAGCTCCTTGTGCTTGCTTTTTGATACTTGGTGTTCCCAAACCATTGTTTCCCCCTCTGACCATTTAAGACTCGTAGTATGAGTTGTCAATGTTGACCACACACAACAGATTTCTTTAGTCAAAGGCAGTACATATGCCTACTTTGGTCGATCATTGTGCATGGTATCCACACCGTGCTACTACTGACTGACTGTCGTTGTACTTGCTAGTTGAGAACTGATATTCCCATAACAATGTTTCCTCCCCTGACCGTTTTTGACTCATGGTATGGTTGGTCAATGTTGACCACCCATATCGAAATTCTCTAGTCATGGTCATTGACATATGCCTGGTTTGGTTGTTTGGTGTGCATATTAGCCACACCGTGCCACAACGTATTGAAGTTCCTTGTCCTCTGTAGTCGATACATAGGTTTTTCAAAACATGGTTTCTCCCTCTGACCATCTGGGACTCGTGTAATGAGTTTTCAATATTGACCACACATAGTGGACTTCTTCGGTCATTGTCAGTGACATATGCATCCTTTGGTTGGTCACTGTGCACGGTAGCCACATCGTGGCACTACTTGTTGAAAGTCTTTGTACTTGCTAGTTGATGCATAGTGTTGCCAACCCATGGTTTCCCCCACTGACCAGTTGTGACTCGTGCTATGAGTTTGCAGCATTGACCACACACTGCGAAATATGTTTGGTCATGGGTTGTGACACATGCATACTTTGGTTTGTTACTGTACATGATTACCACGCCGTGTCATTACTTATCGAAGGTCTTTGTGCTTTCTTGTTGACAGCTAGTGTTCCCAAACCATTGTTAGCCCCCTCCTACTATCTGTGACCCGTGTTGTGAGTTGTAAATGATGACCACATGAAGTGAAATTATTTGTTCATGGTCAGTCACATATGCATACTTTGGTTGGTCACTGTGCATTGTAGCCACACTGTGCCGCTACATATTGAAGGTATTTGAACTTGCTAGTCGATAACTAGTCTTCACAAACCATTCTCTTCCACCCTATCCATTTGTGACTCGTGTTATTAGTTGTCAAGGTTTACCACACTTAGTGCCATTATTTGGTCATGGTCAGTGACATATGCCTACTTTGGTTGGTCATCGTGCATGGTATCCACAGTGTGCCACAGTGTATTGAAGCTCCTTGTGCTTGCTATTTGATACCTGGTGTTCCCAGACCATTGTTTCCCCCTCTAACCATTTGTGACTCGTGTTATGAGTTTCCAACGTTGACCACACACTGTAAAATCCATTTGCTCATGGTTTGTGACATTTGCCTACTTTGGTTTGTCGCTGTACATGGTTACCACGCCGTGTCCCTACGTATCGAATGTCTTTGTGCTTTCTTGTTGATAGTCAGTGTTCCCAAACCGTTGTTAGCCCCACGGAATATCTGTGACTTGTGTTGTGAGTTGTGAATATTGACCACATGAAGTGAAAGTCTTTGGTCATGGTCAGTGACATATGCCTAGTTTGGTTGTTTGGTGTGCACAGTAGCCACACCGTGCCACTACGTATTGAAGGTATTTGAACTTGCTAGTCGATAACTAGTACTCATAAACCATTATCTTCCACTCTGATCATTTGTGACTCGTGGTATGAGTTGTCAATGTTGACCGCACACAGCAGATTTAGTTGGTCAAAGGCAGTACATATGCCTACTTTGGTTGGTCATTGTGCATGGTAGCCACACCGTGCCACTACGTATTGAAGGTATTTGAACTTGCTAGTCGATAACTAGTACTCATAAACCATTATCTTCCACTCTGATCATTTGTGACTCGTGGTATGAGTTGTCAATGTTGACCGCACACAGCAGATTTAGTTGGTCAAAGGCAGTACATATGCCTACTTTGGTTGGTCATTGTGCATGGTAGCCACACCGTGCCACTACGTATTGAAGGTATTTGAACTTGCTAGTCGATAACTAGTACTCATAAACCATTATCTTCCACTCTGATCATTTGTGACTCGTGGTATGAGTTGTCAATGTTGACCGCACACAGCAGATTTAGTTGGTCAAAGGCAGTACATATGCCTACTTTGGTTGGTCATCGTGCATGGTATGCACACCGTGCGACAACGTATTGAAGCTCCTTGTGCTTGCTTTTTGATACTTAGTGTTCCCAAACCATTGTTTCCCCCTCTGACCATTTGTGACTCGTAGTATGAGTTGTCAATGTTGACCGCACACAGCAGATTTATTTGGTCAAAGGCAGTACATATGCCTACTTTTGTCGGTCATTGTCCATGGTAGCCACACCGTGCTACTACTGACTGAAGGTCGTTGTACTTGCTAGTTGAGAACAGATATCCCCTGACCGTGTTTTACTCATGTTATGGTTGGTGAACGTTGACCACCCATATTGAAATTCTATTGTCATGGTCAGTGACATATGCCTAGTTTGGTTGTTTGGTGTGCATATTAGCCACACCGTGCCACCACGTATTGAAGTTCCTTGTCCTTTCTAGTCGATACATAGGGTTCCCAAACCATTGCCTCTCCCTCTGACCATTTGTGACTCTTGTTATGAGTTTTCAAGGTTGACCACATATAGTGGACTTTTTCGGTCATAGTCAGTGACATATGCATCATTTGGTTGGTCTCTGTGCACGCTAGCCACACCGTACCACTACTTGTTGAGAACAAATTTGCTTGCTAGTTGATAACTACTGTTCCCAACCCATGGTTTCCCCCACGGACCAGTTGTGACTCGTTTTATGAGTTTTCAACGATGACCACACACTGTGAAATCCGTTTGGTCATGGTTTGTGATACATGCGTACTTTGGTTTGTTACTTTACATGGCTACTAGGCCGTGTCATTACGAATCAAAGGTCTTTGTGCTTTCCTGTTGACAGCTAGTGTTCCAAAACCATTGTTGGCCCCCTCTGACTATCTGTGATTCGTGTTGTGAGTTGTAAATGTTGATCACATGAAGTGAAATCTGTTGTTCATGGTCAGTGACACATGCATACTTTGGTTGGTCACTGTGCATTCTAGCCACACTGTGCCACTACAAATTGAAGGTGTTTGTACTTGCTAGTCGATAACTAGTACTAACAAACCATTATATTTCACCAAGACCATTTGTGACTTGTGATATGAGTTGTCAAGGTTTACCACACGTAGTGCCATTATTTGGTCATGGTCAGTGACATATGCCTACTTTGGTTGGTCATTGTGCATGGTATCCACACTGTGCCACAACGTATTGAAGCTCCTTTTGCTTGCTATTTGATACCTGGTGTTCCCAAACCATTGTTTCCCCCCTATGACCATTTGTGACTCGTATTATGAGTTGTCAACGTTGACCACACACAGCGGATTTCTTTAGTGAAAGGCATTAGAGTTTCCTACTTTGGTTGGTCATTGTGCATGGTAGCCACACCATGCTACTACTGACTGAAGGTCGTTGTACTTGCTAGTTGATAACTGATACTCCCAGAGGATTGTTTCCTCCCCTAACCAGTTTTGACTCGTGCTATGGTTGGTCAAGGTTTATCACCCATATTGAAAGTCTTTGGTCATGGTCAGTGACAGATGCCTAGTTTGGTTGTTTGGTGTGCATATTGGCCACACCGTGCCACTACGTATTGAAGTTCTTTGTCCTATCTAGTCAATACATAGAGTTCCCAAACCATTGTCTCTCCCTCTGACCATTTGTGCCTTGTGTTATGAGTTGTCAATATTGACCACACATAGTGGACTTCTTCAGTCATAGTCAGGGACATACGTATCCTTTGGTTGGTCACTGTGCACGCTAGCCACACCGTGCCACTACTTGTTGAAAATGTTTCTACTTGCTACTTGATAACTAGTGTTCCCAACCCATGGTTTCCCCCCACTGGCCATTTGTGAATCGTGTTATGAGTTTTCAACGTTGACCACACACTGTGAAATCCATTTGGTCATGGTTTGTGACACATGCTTACTTTGGGTTGTCACTGTACATTGCTACCACGCGGTGTCATTACGTATCAAAGGTCCTTGTGCTTTCTTGTTGACAGATAGTGTTCCCAAACCATTTTTAGCCCCCTCTGACTATTTGCGACCCGTGTTGTGAGTTGTAAATGTTGACCATATGAAGTGAAATTCTTTGTTCATGGTCAGTGACATATGCATATTTTGGTTGGTCACAGTGCATCGTAGCCACACTGTGCCACTACATATTGAAGGTATTTGTACTTGCTAGTCGATAACTAGTGTTCACAAACCATTATCTTATACCCTGACCACTTGTGACTTGTGTTATGAGTTGTCAAGGTTTACCACACTTAGTGCCATTATTTGGTCATGGTGAGTGACATATGCCTACTTTGGTTGGTCATCGTGCATGGTATCCACACTGTGCCATACCGTATTGAAGCTTATTGTGCTTGCTATTTGATACCTGGTGTTTCCAAACCATTGTTTCCCCCTCTGACCATTTGTGACTCGCATTATGAGTTGTCAACGTTCACCACACACAGCGGATTTCTTTGCTCAAAGGCATTACATTTGCCTACTTTGGTCGGTCATTGTGCATGGTAACCACACCGTGCTACTACTGACTGAAGGTCGTTGTACTTGGTCGTTGAGAACTGATATTCCAATAGCAATGTTTCCTCCCCTGACCGCTCGTGACTCGTGTTACGGTTGGTCAACGTTGACCACCCATATTGAAGTTCTCTGGTCATGGTCAGTGACATATGCCTAGTTTGGTTGTTTGGTGTGCATATTAGCCACAACGTGCCACTACGTATTGAAGTTCTTTGTCCTTTGTAGTCGATACATAGGGTTCCCAAACCATTGTCTCTCCCTCTGACCATTTATGACTCGTGTTATGTTTTGTCAATGTTGACCACACATAGTGGACTTCTTCGGTCATAGTCAGGGACATACGCATCCTTTGGTTGCTCACTGTGCACGCTAGCCACACCGTGCCGCTACTTGTTGAAAATATTTTGACTTGCTAGTTGATAACTAGTGTTCCCAACCCATGGTTTCCCCCAATGACCATTTGTGACTCGTGTTATGAGTTTCCAACGTTGACCACACACTGTAAAATCTGTTTGGTCATGGTTTGTGACATATGCCTACTTTGGTTTGTCCCTGTACATGGTTACCACACCGTGTCCCTACGTATCGAAGGTCTTTGTGCTTTCTTGTTGATAGGCAGTGTTCCCAAACCATTGTTAGCCCCTCTGAATATCCGTGACTTGTGTTGTGGGTTGTCAACATTGACCACAAGGAGTGAAATTCTTTGGTCATGGTCAGTGACATATGCATACTTTCGTTGGTCACTAAGCATTGTAGCCACACTGTGCCACTACATATTGAAGGTATTTGTACTTGCTAGTCGATAACTAGTATATTATAAACCATTATCGTCCACTCTGGCCATTTCGGACTCGTGTTATGAGTGTTCAAAGTTTACCACACATGGTGAAATTCTTTGGTAATGGTCAGTGACATATGCATACCTTGGTTGTTCATCGTGCATGGTATCGACACCGTGGCACAACGTATTGAAGGTCATTGTCCTTACTAGTTGATACCTGGTGTTCCCAAAAAGTGTTTCCCCCTCTGACCATTTGCGACTTTTATTATGAGTTGTCAACGTTGACCACACACAGCAGATTTCTTTGGTTAGAGGCAGTACACGTGCCTACTTTGTCGGTCATTGTGCATGGTAGCCACACCGTGCTACTACTGACTGAAGAGCATTGTACTTGCTATTTGAGAACTGATATTCCCATAGCATTGTTTCCTCCCCTGACCGTTTGTGACTCCTGTTATGGTTGTTCAACGTTGACCATCCATATTGAGATTATCTGCTCATGGTCAGGGACATATGCCCTGTTTGGTTGTTTGGTGTGCAGAGTAGCCACACCGTGCCACTACCTATTGAACTTATTTGTCTTTTCTAGTCCATGAATAGGGTTCCCAAACCATTGTCTCTCCCCCCGACCATTTGTGACTCGTGTCATGAGTTGTCAATGATGACCACGCATACTAGATTTCATCGGTCATAGTCAGTGATGTTTTCATCCTTACGTTGGTCACTGTGCACGCTAGCCAAACCGTGCCACTACTCTTTGTGCTTTCTTGTTGACAGCTAGTGTTCCCAAACCATTGTTAGCCCCCTCTGACTATCTGTGACCCGTGTTGTGAGTTGAAAATGTTGGCCACATTAAGTGAAATTCTTTGTTCATGGTCAGTCACATATGCATACTTTGGTTGGTCACGGTGCATTGTAGTCACACTGTGCCACTACATATTGAAGGTATTTGTACTTGCTAGTCGATAACTAGTATTCACAAACCATTATATTGCACCCTGACCATTTGTGACTCGTGTTATGAGATGTCAAGGTTTACCACACTTAGTGCCATTATTTGGTCATGGTCACTGACATATGCCTACTTTGGTTGGTCATCGTGCATGGTATCCACAACGCGCCACAACGTATTGAAGCTCCTTTTGCTTGCTATTTGATACTTGGTGTTCCCAAACCATTGTTTCCCCCTCTGGCCATTTTTGACTTGTGTTATGAGTTGTCAATGTTGACCACACGCAGCGGGTTTCTTTGGTCAAAGGCAGTACATATGTCTACTTTGGTCGGTCATTGTGCATGGTATCTACACCGTGCTACTACTGACTGAAGGTCGTTGTACTTGCTAGTTGAGAATTGATATTCCCATAGCATTTTTTCCTCCCCTGACCGTTTTTGACTCATGTTATGGTTGGTCAACGTTGACCACTTACATTGAAATTCTCTGGTCATGGTCAGTGACATATGCCTAGTTTGGTTAATTGGTGTACACATTACCCACACCGTGCCACTATGTATTGAAGTTATCTGTCCTTTCTAGTCGATACATAGGGTTCCCAACCCATTGTCTCTCGCTCTGACCATTTCTGACTCGTGTTACGAGTTTACCACACTTAGTGCCATTCTTTGGTCATGGTCAGTGACATATGCCTACTTTGGTTGGTCATCTTGCATGGTATCCACACCGTGCCACAACTTATTGAAGGTCATTGTGCTTGCTAGTTGATACCTGGTGTTCCCAAACCATTGTCTCCCCCTCGAACCATTGGTGACTCCTATTATGAGTTGTCAACACTGACCACACACAGCGGATTTCTTTGGTCAAAGGTAGTACATATGCCTGCTTTGGTCGGTCATTGTGCATGGTAGCCACACCGTGCTTATACTGATTGAAGGTCACTGTATTTGCTAGTTGAGAACTGATATTCGCCAACCATTGTTTCCCCCTCTGACCGTTTGTGACTCGTGTTATGGCTGGTGAATGTTGACCGCCCATATTGGAATTCTTTCACCATGGTTGGTGACGTATGCCTAGTGTGGATGTTTCGTGTGCATATTAGCCACACCTTGCCACTACGTATTGAAGATCTTTGTCCTTTCTAGTCAATACATAGGGTTGCCTAACCATTGTCTCTCTCTCTGATCATTTTTGACTCGTGTTATGAATTGTCAATGTTGACCATACATAGTGGACTTCTTTGGTCATAGTCAGTGACGTGTGCATCCTTTGGTTGGTCACTATGCACGCTAGCCACACCGTTCCAATACTTGTTGAAAATCTTTCTACTTGCTAGTTGATCACTAGTGTTCCCAACCCATGGTATCCCCCACTGACCATTTGTGACTCATGTTATGAGTTTTCAATGTTGACCACACACTCTGAAATCCGTTTGGTCATGGTTTGTGACACATGCCTTTCTTTGGTTTGACACTGTACATGGTTAACACGCTGTTTCATTACGTATCGAAGGTCTTTGTGCTTTCTTATTGATAGCCAGTGTTCCCAAACCGTTGTTAGCCCCTCTGAATATCTGTGACTCGTGTTGTGAGTTGTCGACATTGACCACATGAAATGAACGTCTTTGGTTATGGTCAGTGACATATGCATACTTTGGTTGGTCACTGTGCGTTGTAGCCACGCTGTGCCACTACATATTGAAGGTATCCGTACTTGCTAGTTGATAACTAGTATTTAGAAACCATTTTCTTCAACTCTGACCATTTGTGACTCGTGTTATGAGCTGTCAAAGTTTACTACAAATGGTGACATTCCTTGGTCATGGTCAGTGACATATGCATACCTTGGTTGGTCATCGTGTATGGTATTGACACCGTGCCACAACGTATTGAAGGTCACTGTGCTTGCTAGTTGAAACCTGGTGTTCCCAAACAATTGTTTCTAGTCCATGAATAGGGTTCCCAAACCATTGCTTCCCCCTCTGACCATTTGTGACTCGTAGTATGAGTTGTCCATTTTGACCACACACAGCGGGTTTCTTTGCTCGAAGGCAGTACACATGCCTACTTTGGTCGGTCATTGTGCATGGTTGCCACGCCGTGCTACTATTGACTGAACGTCGTTGTACTTGCTAGTTTAGAACTGATATTCCCATAGCATTGTTTCCTTCCCTGACCGTTTTTCACTCGTGTTATGGTTGGTCAACATTGACCACCCATATTGAAATTCCGTGGCCATGGTCAGTGACATATGCCTAGTTTGGTTGTTTGGTGTGTATATTAGCCACACCGTGCCACTACATATTGAAGTTCCTTGTCCTTTCTAGTCAATACATAGGATTCCCAACCCATTGTCTCTCCCTCTGACCATTTGGGACTCGTGTTGTGAGTTGTCAATGTTGACCACACATAGTGGACATCTTCGGTCATAGTCAATGACATATGCATCCTTTGGTTGGTCACTGTGCACGCTAGCCACACCGGACCACTACTTGTTTAAAATCTTTGTAATTTCTCATTGATAACTAGTGTTCCCAACGCATGGCTTCCCCCGCTGACCAGTTGTGACTTGTGCTATGAGCTGTCAACGTTGACCACACACTGTGAAATCCGTTTGGTCATGGTTTGTGACAGATGCCTACATTGGGTTGTTACAATACATGGTTACCATGTCGTGTCATTACGCATCGAAGGTATTTGTTATTTCTTGTTGACAGCTAGTATTCCCAAACCATTGTTAGCCCCCTCTGACTATCTGTGACCCGTGTTGTGAGTTGTAAATGTTGACCACATGAAGTGAAATTATTTGTTCATGGTCAGTCACATATGCATACTTTGGTTGGTTACTGTGCATTGTAGCCACACTGTGCCAATATACATTGATGGTGTTTGTACTTGCTAGTCGATAACTAGTATTCACAAACTATTATAATCCACCCTGACCAGTTGTGACTTGTGTTATGAGTTGTCAAGGTTCATCACACTTAGTGCCATTATTTGGTCATCGTGCATGGTATCCACACCATGCCACAACGTATTGAAGCTCCTTGTGCTTGCTTTTTGATACTTGGTGTTCCCAAACCATTGTTTCCCCCTTTGACCATTTGTGAATCTTATTATGAGCTGTCAATTTTGACCACACACAGCGGGTTTTTTCGCTCAAAGGCACTACATATGACTACTTTAGTCGGTCGTTGTGCATGATTGCCATGCCGTGCTACTACTGACTGAAGGTCGTTGTTCTTGCTAGTTGAGAACTGATATTCCCATAGCATTGTTTCCTCCCCTGACCGTTTTTTACTCGTTTTATGGTTGGTCAACGTTGACCAACCATTTTCAAATTCCCTGGTCATAGACAGTCACATATGCCTAGTTTCATTGTTTGATGTGCATATTAGCCACAGCGTGCCACTACGTATTGAAGTTCCTTGTCCTTTCTAGTCAATACATAGGATTTTCAAACCACTGTCTCTCCCTGTGACCATTTGGGACTCGTGTTATGAGTTGTCAATTTTGACCACACATAGTGACATTTTTTGTTCATGGTCAGTGACATCTGCCTACTTTGGTTGGTCATCGTGCATGGTATCCACACCGTGCCACACCTTATTGAAGGTCATTGTGCTTGCTAGTTGATACCTGGTGTTCCCAAACCATTGTCTCCCCCTCGAACCATTGGTGACTCCTATTATGAGTTGTCAACACTGACCACATACAGCGGATTTCTTTGGTCAACAGTAGTACATATGCCTACTTTGGTCAGTCATTGTGCATTGTAGCCACACCGTGCTTATACTGATTGAAGGCCACTGTATTTGCTAGTGGATAACTGATATTCACAGACCATTGTTTCCCCTTCTGACCGTCTGTGACTCGTTTTATGGTTGGTGAATGTTTACCACCCATATTGGAATTCTTTCATCATGGTTGGTGACATATGCCTAGTTTGCTTGTTTGGTGTGCATAGTAGCCACACCGTGCCACTACGTATTGAAGTTCTTCATCCTTTCTAGTCGATACATAGGGTTCCCAAACCATTGTCTTTCCCTCTGACCATTTGTGACTTGTGTTATGCGTTGTCAATGTTGACTATACATAGTGGACTTCTTCGGTCATAGCCAGTGACGTGTGCATCCTTTGGTTGGTCACTGTGCATGCTATCCACACCATGCCACTACTTGTCGAAAATCTTTCTACTTGCTAGTTGATAACTAGTGTTCCCAACCCATGGTTCCCCCCACTGACCATTTGTGACTCATGTTATGAGTTTTCAACGTTGACCACACACTGTGAAATCCGTTTGGTCATGGTTTGTGACACATACCTACTTTGGTTTGTCACTGTACATGGTTACCACACCGTGTCATTATGTATCGAAGGTCTGTGCTTTCTTGTTGACAGCTAGTGCTCCCAACCCATTGTTAGTCCCCTCTGACTATCTGTGACCCGTGTTGTGAGTTGTAAGTGTTGACCACATGAAGTGAAATTCTTTGTTCATGGTCAGTGACATATGCATGCTTTGGTTGGTCAATGTGCATTGTAGCCACACTGTGCCACTACATATCAAAGGTATTTGTACTTGCTAGTGGATAACTAGTGTTCACAAACCATTATCTTCTACCCTGCCCATTTGTGACTCGTGTTATGAGTTGTCAAGGTTTACCACACTTAGTGCCATTATTTGGTCATGGTCAGTGACATATGCCTACTTTGGTTGGTCATCATGCATGGTATCCACACTGTGCCACACCTTATTGAAGCTCCTTGTGCTTGCTATTTGATACCTAGTGTTCACAAACCATTGTTTCCCCCTGTGACCATTTGTGACTCGTATTATGAGTTATCAATGTTCACCACACACTGTGGATTTCTTGGTCAAAGGCATTACATTTGCCTACTTTGGTCGGTCATTGTGCATGGTAGCCACACTGTGCTACTACAGAGTGAAGGTCGTTGTACTTGCTAGTTGAGAACTGATATTCCCATAGCATTGTTTCCTCCCCTGACTGTTTGTGACTCGTGTTATGGTTGGTCAACGTTGACCACCCATATTGAAGTCCTCTGGTCATGGTCAATGACATATGCCTAGTTTGGTTATTTGGTGTGCATATTAGCCACACCGTGCCACTACGTATTGAAGTTCTTTGTCCTTTCTAGTCGATACATATGGTTCCCAAACCATTGTCTCTCCCTCTGACCATTTGTGACTCGTGTTACGAGTTGTCAATGTTGACCACACATCTTGGACTTCTTTGGTCATCGTCAGTGACATACGCATCCTTTGGTTGGTCACTGTGCACGCTAGCCACACCGTGCCACTACTTGTTGAAAATATTTCGACTTGCTAGTTGATAACTAGTGTTCCCATCCTATGGTTTCCCCCACTAACCATTTGTGACTCGTGTTATGAGTTGTCAAGGTTTACCACACTTAGTGCCATTATTTGGTCATGGTCAGTGACATATGCATACTTTGGTTGGTCACTGTGCACGCTAGCCACACCGTGCCACTACTTGTTGAAAATATTTCGACTTGCTAGTTGATAACTAGTGTTCCCATCCTATGGTTTCCCCCACTAACCATTTGTGACTCGTGTTATGAGTTTCCAAGGTTGACCACACAACGTAAATTCTGTTTGGTAATGGATTGTGACGTATGCCTACTTTGGTTTGTCCCTGTACATGGTTACCACGCCGTGTCCCTACGTATTGAATGTCTTTGTGTTTTCTTGTTAATAGCCAGTGTTCCCAAACCGCTGTTAGCCCCTCTGAATATCCATGAATCTTGTTGTGAGTTGTCAATATTGTCCACATGAAGTGAAATTCTTTGGTCATGGTCAGTGACATATGCATACTTTCGTTGGTGAGTATGCATTGTAGCCACACTGTGCCACTACATATTGAAGGTATTCGTACTTACTAGTTGATAACTAGTATTTAGAAACCATTATCTTCCACTCTGACCATTTGTGACTCGTGTTATGAGCTGTCTGTGTTTACCACACATGGTGACATTCTTTGGTCATGGTCAGTGACATATGCATACCTTGGTTGGTCATCGTGCATGGTATCGACACGTGCCACAGCATATTGAAGGTCATTGTGCTTGCTAGTTGATACTTGGTGTTCCCAAACCATTGGTTCCCCCTCTGATCATTTGTGACTTGTATCATGAGTTTTTAACATTGACCACACACAGCGAATTTCTTTGGTCAAAGGCAGTACACATGCCCACTTTGGTCGGTCATTGTGCATGGTAGCCACACCGTGCTACTATTGATTGAAGGCCACTGTACTTGCTAGTGGAGAACTGATATTCACAGACCATCTGTGACTCGTGTTATGGTTAGTGAATGTTGACCACCCATATTGGAATTGTTTCATCATGGTTGGTGACATATGCCTAGTTTGGTTGTTTGGTGTGCATAGTAGCCACACCGTGCCACTACGTTTTGAACTTTTTTTTCCTTTGTAGTCCATGCATAGGGTTCCCAAACCATTGTCTCTCCCTCTGACCATTTGTGACTCCTGTTATGAGTTGTCAATATTGATCACGCATACTGGATTTCATCTGTCATAGTCAGTGACGTATTCATCCTTAGGTTGGTCACTATGCACGCTAGCCAAACCGTGCCACTACTCTTTGTGCTTTCTTGTTGACAGCTAGTGTTCCCAAACCATTGTTAGCCCCCTCTGAATATCTGTGACCCGTGTTGTGAGTTGTAAATGTTGACCACATGAAGTGAAATTCTTTGTTCATGGTCAGTGACATATGCATACTTTGGTTGGTCACTGTGCATTTTAGCCATGCTGTACCACTACATATTGAAGGTATTTCTCCTTGCTAGTCAATAACTAGTACCCACAAACCATTGTATTCCACCCTGACCATTTGTGAATCGTGTTATGAGTTGTCAAGGTTTACCACACATGGTGACATTCTCTGGTCATGGGCAGTGACATATGCCTACTTTGGTTGGTCATCGTCATGGTATCCACACCAGGCCACAAAGTATTGAACCTCATTGTGCTTGCTTTTTGATACTAGGTGTTCCCAAACCATTGTTTCCCCCTCTGACCATTTGTGACTCGTAGGATGAGTTGTCAATGTTGACCACACACAGCAGATTTCTGTGATCATTGGTCAGTCCTTGTGCATGGTAGGCACACCGTGCTTCTACTGAATGAAGGTTGTTGTACTTGCTAGTTGAGAACTGATATTCCCATAGCATTGTTTCCTCCCCTGACCGTTTTTGACTTGTGTTATGGTTGGTCAACGTTGACCACCCATATTGAAATTATCTCGTCATTGTCGCTAACGTATGCCTAGTTTGGCTGTTTGGTGTGTATATTAGCCACACCGTGCCACTACGTATTGAACGTCCTTGTCCTTTCTAGTCGATACCTAGGGTTTCCAAACCATTGTCTCTCCCTCTGACCATTTTTGACTCGTGTTATGAGTTTTCAATGTTGACCACACATAGTGGACTTCTTCAGTCATAGTGAGTGACATATGCATCCTTTGCTTGGTCCCTATGCGCGCTAGCCACATCGTGCCACAACTTGCTTAAAATATTTCTACTTGCTACTTGATAACTAGTGTTCCAACCCATGGTTTTTCCCCACTGACCAGTTGTGACTCGTGTTATGAGTTTTCAATGTTGACCACACACTGTGAAATCCGTTTGGTCATGGTTCGTGACACATGCCTACTTTGGTTTGTTACTGTACATGGTTACCACGCCGTGTCATTATGTATCGAAGGTCTTTGTGCTTTCTTGTTGACAGCTAGTGTTCCCAAACAACTGTTAGGCCCCTTTGACTATCTGTGACCTGTGTTGTGAGTTGTAAATGTTGACCACGTGAAGTGCACTTCTTTGTTCATGGTCAGTCACATATGCATAGTTTGGTTTATCACTGTGCATCATAGCCACGCTGTGCCACTACATATTGAAGGTATTTGTACTTGCTAGTCGATAACTAGTATTCACAAACCATTATATTCCACCCTGAATATTTGTGACTCGTGTTGTGAGTTGTCAAGGTTTATCACACTTAGTGCCATTATTAGGTCATGGTCAATGACATATGCTAACTTTGGATGGTCATCGTGCATGGTATCCACACCGTGTCACAATGCATTGAAGCTTATTGTGCTTGCTATTTGATACTTGGTGTTCCCAAACCATTGTTTCCCCCTCTCACCATTTGTGACTTGTATTATGAGTTGTCAATGTTGACCACACACAGCGCGTTTCTTTGCTCAAAGGCAGTACATATGCCTACTCTGGTCAGATATTGTGCATGGTTGCCACGCCGGGCTACTACTGACTGAAGGTCGTTGTACTTGCTAGTTGAGAACTGATATTCCCATATCATTGTTTCCTCCCCTGACCGTTTTTGTCTCGTGTTATGGTTGGTCAACGTTGACCACCCACATTCAAATTCCCTGGGCATGGTCAGTGACATATGCGTAGTTTGGTTGTTTGGTGTGCATATTAGCCAAACCGTGCCACTACATATTGAAGTTCTTTGTCCTTTCTAGTCAATACACAGGGTTCTCAAACCATTGTCTCTCCCTCTGACCATTTGTGACTCGTGCATGAGTTGTCAATGTTGACCACACATAGTGGACTTCTTCGGTCATAGTCAGTGACATATGCGTCCTTTGGTTGCTCACTGTGCACGCTAGCCACACCGTACCACTCCTTGTTGAAAATATTTCTACTTGCTTGTTGATAACTAGTGTTCGCAACCCATGGTTTCCCCAACTTACCAGATGTGACTCGTGTTATGAGTTTTCAACGTTGACCACACACTATGAAATCCGTTTGGTCATGGTTTGTGACACATGCCTACTTTGGTTTTTTTACTGTACATGGTTACCACGTCGTGTCATTACGTATCAAAGGTCTTTGTGCTTTATTGTTGACAGCTAGTATTCCCAAACCATTGTTAGCCCCCTCTGACTATCTGTGACCCGTGTTGTGAGTTGTAAATGTTGACCACATGA
>SZWC01000037.1:809558-820554 GCA_023375785.1 Penium margaritaceum | reverse complement strand
CTCTCTCTCTCTCTCTCTCTCTCTCTCTCTCTCTCTCTCTCTCTCTCTCAAGCATCACCGTTGTTGACAAGCATTGGAGCCAAGACAAAAATCTGTCGCATTATGCAATGGCTTGGAAGGGAGTCAACAGTGGCTACGTGGACACTCAAATGAATTGTTTGTGGTAATGATGCCATGGAGGATTCATATGACATTGAAATCGGGTTCAACATGTGTCCACATGTTGGCGGGCGTTAATCACATGCCGAGTTCAGGCCAAAATTTTCTTTGTTGTTCGTGTTTGGACGCACATCCCTAGCTGACAAGATGAAGGTGCTTATGCATAGCATCGTGAAAACGACCACAATATTGTCAACCACCCAGTGGCTGATGACAATGACTCTATGGAGGTGAGTGTCGGCACGTCTTAGACCACACTTGGCTATGAATTTGCCAAGGAGTGGTGGAGCTCAGACTGCAAAATCAAGCTTGTGGAAGATTATGCGAGTCTTACTGACATGTAGCATTTTACTGGGGGTTTATTGGCTAACATGCACGATGAATTCAGGAAGAAGCTAAGTGTACCCAGGTTGCGTGCCAACGCACTAACACGTATGTTGATAAAACATTTCATGTACATCATCAATATGACAACTTGGCCGTGATTTGCTTCGCAAGTTGATCCAAGTGGGTGGAGATAAAGAAAGTCAATCGAAAATGCCAAACCAAACTTCTTGGCCATGCCATGGTTTGACGTATCATAGCGATTGTTCTTCCCTGACAAGGCGGATGGTGATGACGCTGTCAACACTAGCATCACCATAAAGGATATTTCTTCCCGGGCTACACAGAGAATGCAACATCCGCCACGTGAAGAGGAAGACAACATTGCGTTGAGAATATTCTAAAAGGCGTTACAGGGTTGGAGTGCGTCAATAACGATGACGGGCGTTAAAAACAGTGGGGCATGGCAGTACAAGTTGTTGACACGGACGAGGGCATGTATTCTCATCACAAACTACTACTAGTAGATATTCTCATCAACCATAAACGTTTCGAGTTGCATGCATGTTATAGTGGCTTGTTACTTCAACAAGTTACAAGATATGGGATTATGCGTGATCCAAAGAAAGGTATAGATGGTGTAACCAACCCAGATGCTTGTGTACAACATATACGTGGGCGATGGCAAGGACAAGGAAGAGGAAGTGGTCGTAGGTCTCGTGCCATCCTGGGAGGAAGAGGCAGCCGTAGGCCTTGTTGGCATGAATTACGTTCTAAAACATGAAAAGAATCTCATTAACGGTACCAAGGACGAGGAACTATTGTACAAATCCATGTTCATGCGATGGTTGATATGTTTACCAGTATCCTCGTGCACCGGATTTTGAAACTTTCATGTGCCATTCATGTTCCATGTAAGAATACCACGCACATATAAATCAATACAAATAGAGATATGATGAAAAAGTGGTGGTAGACGAGGAGGTTGTGAACTGATTTGCCAGCATGGCCTTGATCATCGCATGGAGTGCCCTAGTCCATTGCTTCCATTTATGTGCACCATTATTTTGTCCTTTGTGGCTTGTAGAAGCTCCTCCACATCATTCACGCCGTTCTCAGCCCATTCAACAAAATCATGATTGGCAAAGAAAAACAAGTTCCATAGTGTGGCATTCCTTGTAGGATAAAAAATGTTGCATTTAGAATCCCTAATGTACGCTTGGTGGATGAGCATATTGCCACATGTGCCAAATAAACACTCCCATTTTCTGCAAAGACCTCTTGTCCATAATTCAATTATTACAGCGACACACGCACGCGCGCACGCGCACACACACACACACACACACACACACACACACACACACACACACACACACACACACACACACACACACACACACACACACACACACACACACACACACACACACACACACACCTATACGTGGCAAATAGACCATGGTTATGCAAAAAGTCTGCATCATCCAGCAAGAATTAGTTTGATGGTAGAAAGAGTATGCACTGAGCAACAATTTCGAATATTGGGGCACCAAGAATGTTGCTCTTCGAGCGCATTCTCACATGAGTAAAAACAAGGCCATGGTTGTAGTTTACCAGGATGTTCAACATCACCTAATGGTGTTGGTTGATGTGTTGGAGCATGTGAGTACGGTTGATGATGAGAGGCACATGGCTGTCACCAACTGCACACACATAGTTCTCTACTATGTGCCTTGACATTGAATGAATGAATGGTTTGTCGTCATGCGGTTGCAAATCCCGCAATTCAAAGATTGCCCGTTGAACGACACTTTACATGTTTGATAGCCATTCAATATGATCATTTGGTTGAATGTGAAATCCATTCTTGGAATGTGTGCTGCAACTGGCATGGGAGCACTATTTGACTTTAGATGCTGATTTTGGAAGTTGGAAGCAGGGCCGAACCCCGTGAATGATGGATGTTCAATCATTAATCCACATGGGAATTAATTGGTTCATCAACGTCCAGTAGATCACACTCCGGCTTTGTTTTTTGGATTAGTTGAATGTAGATTTAGCCCATTTGGACAAAGTCTTCCCTCCACTTATTAGCCTTCATTTGTAGCGGACGGGCTGGAGGCTTGGGCTAAAGTGCCGAAACTGTGGTGCTTGAGCGTATTTGACTCCCAAGTCATCCCATCCATCTTCCCACAAGCCAGAACCAGTTCAAGCCACGTGGCACACTGGTGCTACATTCTTCCCAGACAAGAACGGACCTGCCCTCGTTGTCCAAAATGGGTGTCAAACCCTGGCGCTATGACAAAAACTGTAGCAAGCGGATGAGAAGCCTGGCCCACTAGGCCAAAACTGTGGTACTTGAGGATCTCCGACCCTCAATTCATCCCATCCGTCGCCCCACAGGCCAGGACGAGTTTAAGCCACGTGGCATACTCGCGGTACATCATTGATGGACCTGTAATTTAGGGATTTAGACATATCAATCCCACTTCATTTTTTAGCTGACATGCGCAGGCTCTTGCGTCCATTCACTAAGATGCATTGTACTTTCAACTATTTCATAGCTGTTTCATTGATAGACCGCATGCCCGTTCGCGGTTGCACAAGTCATAGATGAAGGGTCAATGAGTCATGCCACTGTGCTTTAACATTCCATCGCTGACTGCGGCACTCACCAAAACTTTGAAACTTCTGTCACAAATATGGAGATTTTGCAACGACGCCACGTAGGAAATTCCCGCTTAAATTATCGATGAACAATGAAATTCATTGACTTTGTCGCCAGGCCCTACTCCTATACATATTGTTTGGAAAACAAATTCAAACCCCTCACTTCCGACCATGTGAATTTGGGTATGAGCCCCGTTATTGGTGAAGCTCCATGTTCATTTACACTATACTAATTGCAGGTAGATGAACATCATTATCTTAAGCTCCCGTAGTGGATGAGTATATTGACTGAACAACAAACTCGCACTTTTCGATGCAATAATCCTGCTTCTCACATACCCCCAACAACACCTCCGTATTTTTGGGAGTTCCTACTGTCAATCTCTACGTCTTCTACATCATGACAAATTGAAGGACATAATTTGCGACGCGAAAGGGTGACTTGGATGGCGACGCAAGTCGTGCATAGGAACTAATCATATCACGCAAGAACTTGAGTTGTAGTTGTATTCAACATCCACTACCGAGGCGTTGTCCATTAGAAGAAGTTTCATTCATCGATTTTCCACTCATTGGCTGCAGGATGAGGCCAAGATCAAGGATGAATGTACCACGAAGCATGTAAATACTTTTCATATATCTCTCGCCGACGGCGGAATTTGTGAGGATTTTGCGATGTTCGTCGTAGGTACATGTTGCGTACTAAACGTACACAAGTCCCTTATCTTTCCGAGTGGGTGCTTCTCTCATTACATGAATTTCCTACCATGCGTCGAGAGCTTGAGTTTTGCTCCGACGGTTGAGGGCAATCTGGCCAAATACCCTTGCCCTCTTACGATTCTTCTCATCGTGACAACTTCGACCAAATTAAAAAGACATCGAAAAAAGTGTCGTGTCCTTGCGGTCGACTTCTTGATACATCGAGATACATTGAGACTTGTGAATATGCATCTTGCATCTTTGCTGATGATCTTTAAAGCCTTTGATTCCTCTGCGGTGCTTCTCAATCCAACCACTCACAACGCGACTCCACACATGTCGCTCGGAGGTCGACCCAATGACCCCGATTATGCCTCATTTGTAACTCGACATTTGTATAGATTTGTTTATTCATTCGATACTTGTCACCATAGTACACCTACCGCTAACTAAAAAATTCTCAAGTGTCTCAAATTCTCAAACCGTGTTCTGCCTCGCAACTCATACATGTTCACTATCTAAGCTCCGTTAGGTAGTACGGACCACTCCGAACCAGTTCGCAAAAAACCCACGTCGGCAATTCCCGCGCTAGAGCAAGCGGGAACATATGCCTTGTTTTGATGCTTTCGTTTTGTATCGGGCGGCGTCAAACCTCTCCCAATGCAAAAAAAACATTGTTGTGGACGCTGACCAATGTACGAGGAAAGAATGCGGGCGCCACCGTTGGATCTGGATACCCATGACACGTTGGCAAAAAACTTGTAATGCACCACCGGGAGTAAATCGCAGAGGGTTGCCATGCAACTCTCTGCGACGCCTCCTGGTAGTTGCCTGCCGGTCAATGCCGAGGCCGAAGAGGTGTTAAAAATGTATTGGTACAACTCTGGTTTCGCTACCGATCCTATCATTATGTAGTGAAAATATGTCGTGGGGGAGGTCGCGACAAGCTCCACAATAACATACAACCCCAATACACGCATGGTACATTTATAGCGTGCCGAACCAAAAATCGGAGAGAACCTTACCTGTCGCGTCATTGGCGGTGCATACAAGATACAGGCTGGTGTCACACTGCCCTATAGCAACTCCGAGCTGCGTTCCAACTTCCCTCTCTAAAAGAACGACGAGTTGGAAGTCTTCGTTGGGCATCTGCGGTCACACCGGACCCCGTAGCAACTCACCTCGGCGGGTAAGCATTGACAGAGGCTTTTAGAAAATTTCCGAGGCAACACTGTCAACGTTGACCCATCATGTTGAGTCGCACCACTCGATAAACGCGCGAACTGCTGGGCACCGTCGACGAGTTGCTAGAAAGTTGCTACACCCCTCGAGGTGTAGGAAATCCTTGCAACTCTCCACGGACACGGAAATTTCGGGCAAAAAGTTGTCGGCCGAACCGTCGCTGACTTGAGTCAGCGACGGTCTTTACGCGGATAGTGAGGTTACCCAAGCGAGCCACGTCATCGCATGCAAGACGTCACTCCACTTTGAAAAAAATGGAAAAAAGGGTCAAAATATGAATGCTACTTGCTAGCGGATGGTGTCACACTGATGCCGAATGAACTTGGACGCAGAAAACTGTGCGCCATCAAGTAAATGGAGCACGTTTGACGCGGTTTGCGACAAACTAGTTGATCGGCCCTTTGAACTTAGCTCACCGTGACTTCCTGTGGTGAGTTGAGTTCGTTCGGTGTGACACCGGCCACAAGAAGAAAAAGTTGCGGAACACCGCAATAGTTGAAATTGAAAGTTGAAGGTTCACTGATTTCAGAGCGGTGCCCCAGTGTCCCACGGAGGGTTGAAAACAATTATCGAAAACATCCGTCTCATGCGGTGTTCTGCAACTTGTTTTCTTGTATCTTGAAGTGAGCGCTAATGACGTAGCAGGTAAGGGTCGGACCGATTTTTTGTTTGGCAGACTACATTTGTGTTGTGAGTGTTTCGAGGATGTATATTATTCTGGAGGGTGCCCTGCCGACCTCCTCCATGACAGTTTGTTGCCACAAAATGTCAGGATCGATAGTGAAACCAGAATTGTATCGATACATGTATCGACCAGAGGGCGTCGCGGAGAGACGCATGGCGACCCTTCGCGAGGCCCTCCGATAAGTTGACGGCCTCGCGAATTCGCGTCGCCGTCAACTTCCTGTTCCGCTGGCCGAGGGATCCAGGCTCAATTCCGCGTGGTACATCGTCGATGGACAAGTGTTTTGTCAAGTTGTCGTGGGCTTCCAAATTCGGCGCCGCCGCTTGCCTTATTAGCGCGTGAGTACATTTTTTCTCGGTAGTGCCTACAACAATAAGTTTTTGTTGTGGGAGAGGTTCGATGCCGCTCACTACAAAAAAACGACGCGGAACACCGCATGTGGGCTTTAACCGACGCCTTGTTACTGCTACTGATTCTTGCATCACTTGGCGGGTGGCGACGTGCGAGTGGTCGCGAGTAGCTTTGCGAGCTCTCGCTCATATGCGCAAAAACGCCACTCCACGGGTGCATTTGGCAGTGATTATTGAGCGACTAACCACCGATTCACTTCTCATCGACTCTCCAAATGGCATACGTGGCAGGCCTCCACGAATGTTGGAGAATCATTCAATGAATCAAAGGTCATAATAAAAACGAGTGCCCATAATCAAGACGTAATATCGAGTTGTTACTTGAAATCACGTCTAAACCAAATGAGACGCCATCTACGGTTGAAGAGCAGTTGTCGAACCCAAAGACATTCAACAATTGCATTCGAAAAACGACTATCCGAACCGATGTCTTTCGTCGCAAGTTCCCATCGATGGGGTGGATACTGTTTCGCAAAATCGGAACGTCAATCGCTCACTTCGCGAAGCTCAAACCGCGCGAAGTCCAATGGTCCTAATCAAATTTGCCGCTGATTCGAATAGGTGACCTCAAAGGCGGAGAATCACGACAGAATCATAAAACATCGATCAATCGAGCGGGTACCGGTTGAAGCCCCAAAATTACTAGCAGTATCAGGGCATTGGTTCCTTGCCTTAGGCCCTGAACCGACGCAAGAATCACTGAGTTTAATTATAGGGTTCATTGATTTCCCTCTCGATCTTTGATTTTTGGTCGATTCTACGTGTACGTGGGAAACTGTTCGAATCAGCGGGACTGAGACTTGGAATCCGTCGATTTTGCGCTATTTGATGTGGGAGTTTGACGGAGATTGACCCTGATTTTTCGGAAGAACGTCGTTTGTCGCCTAGCGCATAGCTCATGACGTCATGGCACGTGGAAAGTGCTTGTTTTTTCCATTGGAACGACGTGTGAAGAAAACGCATTTTAAAATGTCAATTTATGGTAATATTTGGTAAACAATGGCTTTGAAAAACGTTGAATGATAAACGTCAACATGCTAGGCATTCGGACTGATTTTTGCCGTTCCCACAATTAGGACGTTGCCCACACGTTGGGAAGCATGCCACGTAGACCGGCATTTGGTTAACGTCCTGGGAAATCAGCAGGAGTCGTTCGATTCCTCCTTCGCTTTCGTCAACGTTTTTGGCAAATTCGGAAACAGTTGCGAGCTCTCGCGAATATTTCCGCGTGCCCCCTCCCGCCTATCTACCATAAAATCAAAATCAATGCATCGGTTCAGGCCCTTTGAATGAGTCGCTGTATTGGAGCGCCAACGTAAGTCGACAGAGGTGTGTACGTCCCAGTTTTCCGCTCGTCCGGCCGGACAATCAATCGCCATGGGTGCTTGGTTGCAAGCGACCGGGCCGGCCGGCATGCCCGAAGCCTAGCTTGGCCCTCGGCTCGCCAAGCTCTACAACCGTAGACTTCACAGCCGCAGTGGTGGCGCGGCAGTCTGTGCCTTGCGCGTCATCCTCAGAGCTTGTCTTCCTCCCTCCAGCCATCACGATGCCGCGGCATTGTCAGCGGCAGCAGTACCACAAGCAGCAGAAGCAGCAGCAGCAGCTGCCGGACAAGGGTCCACCTCTGCAGCCGTTTCAACAGGCGTCACGGGCGGCGGGGTCGTGGAGCAGCAGCAGCAGCAGTGGCAGCAGCAGCAGCAGCAACAATCTCAGCCCCCGCCGTTGCAACTGTGATCAGCGGCTTCTCCTGCGGCCGTTGTTCCACTGACGATGAGCGGCAGCTCTTTCAGGGATGGCGCCGGCACCACCCATCCCCGGCACGGGGCTAGCGGCGCAGCGGGCAACACCCGCCATGACGTCACCATGTCGTCATCCTCACGTCAGCACAAGCTTGACTCCGGGAGGTCCGCCCTGCCGTCCACAGGAAGCCGCGGTGGGGCTTTGGGAGCGACCCTGGGCTCGAGGGGGGCGGCGGGAGGAGCAGGGCTGGGCCGAGTCGGGGGCAGTGGAGCGTGCGGAGGCGGGGGAAGTTCGGGAGGGCCGAGGTCGGCAGGCAAGGCAGCGCGGGCGGCTGTGGAGGTGCTGGAAGCGTACCGCGCAGCACGTATGCAGTTCGTCACCAGCGTGTCGGAGCTCGCCACGTCAGCACAGGTCGGCTTGGCACATGGCACAGGGAGAGGCGAGTCCTGTTGGTTCCGTGCAGGCAAGGTGGAAGGGCTGCGCAGCTGGTGGTGGTGGTGGTCTGGGATTTCTGTGATCCCAAGACAGAGCGTGCTGCCCAGTGTGTGCGTGTGTGCCTGCGCGCGTGCGTATGTGTAGACGTGCGTGCGTGCGTGCGTGAGTGCTTGCTTGCGCGCGTGCGTGCTTGCGTGCGTGAGTGCTTGCGTGCATGCGTGTGTGTGTGTGTGTGTGCGTGCGTGCGTGCATGCATGCGCGCGTGTGAGCTGGCGTGCATGCTGGCGTGTGTGGGTGTGTGTTTGCATGCAGGCAGGCGTGCAGGCAATCGTGGGTGCTTTTGTGCGTGGGTGCGAGTGGGCAGGCAGGCGTGCATGCGCGTGTTGGTGTGTGTGTGCACACGTGTCGAGTTTCTGGTGGGTTGGCGGGTGGGTGTCGGTTTGTGTGTGGGAGGCATGCAGCGGTGCAAGATGTGTTGTTACGCATGGCGTGAAGTGAACTGCAATGGTTTCCCAAGACACATAATGTAATTCACGGCGTGTGCACTGCCCAGGGTACCCCGCCCATGATGCCCACGATGCATGATGCCCAGGTAAGGCGGGAATATTGTTGATATCGATGTTTCGATATCGATGTTTCAATGTTGTCCTCGATACATTGGGTCCGGGGGGGGGGAGGGGGGGGGTGGGTGAGGGGGGTCCAGGGAGCCCCCCTGTTGAGGGTCAATATCGATATCGTATCCATATCGACCCTCGATATCCATATCGATGTTGAGGGCCGATATCGACATAAATATTGACTCGATACAATGTTTTTGCCCACCCTATGTCCACGATGCATGATGTCCACGATGCATGATGTGTGCAACCACAGAACGCGGAGGCGCTCCACGGCATGGGCGCGGCGGCGCTGCTGGTGCCACTGCTGTCGGACTCGATGGTGTCCGTGCGCAACTCCGCGCTGCTGGCGCTGGGCCGGCTCGCCAACGTGTCGGATACGTGGGCGCACGAGCTCGTCGCACGCAGCACGCTGCCTGACCTCGTGCGCGCGCTCAGGTGCGCACCCGTCCGTGCACCAAGCCCTCCTGCTGCCGGTGTCTGCAGCACCGCGTGACCTCTGTTCTGAACAGGGCTGTTAGATCGGATCGGATATCCTATCCGAATCCGATCTAACACGTAAAACCGAACCGAAACCGAACCGAACTTACGTCGGTTCGGTTTCGACCATGGCACCTTCGGTTCCGTTCAGGTGCGGATAGCTCGCCGTAATGTTCAGTTCGGTTCTGATCTATCCGAACCGATCCGAACTCGTGCTTGTTCGGATAGCCCGTTTCATTTCGGATTCGGATTAAATCCGAATCCGAACCGAAACGGGCCGCGATGTCGGCCAATAAATCCCAGACTCGGGACTTTATTGCTGACGTGACGCGATGGACGGCTGCAATTGTTGACGTCGCCCATCGCGACGCCACAAGCGACGCGATGGGCGGCACGCGACTCCTATTATGCGCGTCGCCTCAGGCGACGCGAATTCCACGAGTCCGCGTCGCCTGAGGCAACACACTCTTCATACTTCCACACAAAGGCAGCTTTGACCCTCAGTCACTCGGACGCTCTGACGCTCAGACACTCAGACACTCAGCCGCTCTGGCGCTCAGACCCTCAGACACTCAGCCGCAGACACTCAGACACTCAGACACTCTGATACTTGCAGCAGCGTGCAGCAGCAGCTTGCACCAGCTAGCAGCAGCTTGCAGCAGATTGCAGCAGCTGCAGCTTGCAGCAGATTGCAGCAGCAGCAGCAGGTTCCAGCAGCCAGCAGCATGATGCAGCAGCATGCAGCAGCAGCTCGCAGCAGCTAGCAGCAGCTTGCAGCAGCTGCAGCTTGCAGCACCTTGCAGCAGACTACACAGCAGACTTCACAGCAGACTACACAGCAGACTACACAGCAGACTACACAGCAGACTACACAGCAGACTACACAGCAGACTACACAGCAGACTACACAGCAGACTTCACAGCAGACTACACAGCAGACTACACAGCAGACTACACAGCAGACTACACAGCAGACTACACAGCAGACTACACAGCAGACTACACAGCAGACTACACATCAGACTACACAGCAGACTACACAGTAGACTACACAGCAGACTACACAGCAGACTACACAGCAGACTACACATCAGACTACACAGCAGACTACACAGCAGACTACACAGCAGACTACACAGTAGACTACACAGCAGACTACACAGCAGACTACACATCAGACTACACAGCATGCTCTTCTCCTCCCCCTCCCTCATGTTCCCCTTTCCACCCTCAATCTGACTTTATGGACTGAAATCAGCCAGTGAAAACCGACATTGCTGAAGAATGCGATTTGTGCGATTTGTTCGATTTGTCTGCCGTTGTGTGATTTGTGCGATTTGTCTGCCGTTGAGCATTCATGGCGGCGTTGAATGAAGACATGAGCAACATGACGATTTAAACTACGTGAGAAATGTTTTGAGGAAAGCAAGTCAGTTTGCCTCACACTTGAGGGCATGACTTTTCATGCCCGCTACACCCAGTTGACATCCAAGTCAAATACACACACACACACACACACACACACACACACC
>SZWC01000037.1:769574-783538 GCA_023375785.1 Penium margaritaceum | reverse complement strand
TTCCCCCCCCCCCCCCCCCCCCAAATTCTTGAGAGAATATTGGGGGAGTGTATCGCGCAGTGAATCGTGCGAACATACAAAAGTTTACATAAGTGTGTCAGTGTAAATGGTCGGCCAATATTAATACACCCCAACCACTTCATTCGATACAGTGGAGGGTGGGGGGGGGGGCGCTCGAGCGACGACAAAAAGACATGACGTGCGACTTTGTGAAAAGACGAGTGGGTGATCGGACACCGCATACGCATGAAGTTAGCTCTCCCAGGATTGAGGAAAAATCTATGTCATCCATTTAATTACAAGATTAGCATGACGTTTTCAAAATGCAAAAAGTAGGTAACAATGAAATTCAGAAACATCGAAGTGATTTTCAAAGAAAGTATAGTCACGCAAAATAATTCAGGGCATAAGGAAGTTTCAGTGAAAGACTTTTTTTCATGTCCATTAAACGAGCTGTGAACATGATTCCAAGAGGCAATTTCTAAGAAACATTGTTAACTGTCTAGGATATTTTCCTAGAATGATCCTTACCATATGTTCTAGTCATGTACACAATTAATGGAGTGTGTGGATTTGGGGTGATTGGACACACACACACACACATACACACAAACACACACACACACACACACACACACGCACACACACACATGCACACACACACACACACACACACACACACGCGCACGCACGCACGCACGCACGCTCGCACGCACGCACGCACGCACGCACGCACGCATGCACGCACACACGCACGCACGCATGCACCCACGCACGCACGCACGCACGTACGCACGCACGCACGCACGCACGCACGCATGCACGCACACACGCACGCACGCATGCACCCACGCACGCACGCACGCACGTACGCACGCACGCACGCACGCACGCACGCATGCACGCACACACGCACGCACGCATGCACCCACGCACGCACGCACGCACGTACGCACGCACGCACGCACGCACGCACGCATGCACGCACACACGCACGCACGCATGCACCCACGCACGCACGCACGCACGTACGCACGCACGCACGCACGCACGCACGCATGCACGCACACACGCACGCACGCATGCACCCACGCACGCACGCACGCACGTACGCACGCACGCACGCACGCACGCACGCATGCACGCACACACGCACGCACGCATGCACCCACGCACGCACGCACGCACGTACGCACGCACGCACGCACGCACGCACGCATGCACGCACACACGCACGCACGCATGCACCCACGCACGCACGCACGCACGTACGCACGCACGCACGCACGCACGCACGCATGCACGCACACACGCACGCACGCATGCACCCACGCACGCACGCACGCACGTACGCACGCACGCACGCACGCACGCACGCATGCACGCACACACGCACGCACGCATGCACCCACGCACGCACGCACGCACGTACGCACGCACGCACGCACGCACGCACGCATGCACGCACACACGCACGCACGCATGCACCCACGCACGCACGCACGCACGTACGCACGCACGCACGCACGCACGCACGCATGCACGCACACACGCACGCACGCATGCACCCACGCACGCACGCACGCACGTACGCACGCACGCACGCACGCACGCACGCATGCACGCACACACGCACGCACGCATGCACCCACGCACGCACGCACGCACGTACGCACGCACGCACGCACGCACGCACGCATGCACGCACACACGCACGCACGCATGCACCCACGCACGCACGCACGCACGTACGCACGCACGCACGCACGCACGCACGCATGCACGCACACACGCACGCACGGACACACGTATGCACGCACGCTCGCACGCACGCACGCATGCACGCACGCACGCACGCATGCACACACACACACACACACACCCACACACACACACATACTCACATACACACACACACACACAAACACACACACACACACACACACACCTCCATCTTCACCACTTCCACCACCTCCTCCACCTCCATCATTTCCCCACCTCTACTTACTCCACACCACCCGCACCACCCACATCACCCGAGCCACCCACATCAGCCCGAGCTGCTCCACCACCCCCATCATCCCCTCGAACCCCACCACCCACACCACCCTCATCACCCGTACCACTCCCACCACCCATATCACCCCAACCACCCCCACCACCCCCATCACCCCCACCATGGCCACCACCGCCACCACTTTCACACCACCTCCACACCACCTCCACACCACCATCACACCACCGCCACACCACCACGCACCACGGCCACCACCTCCACCACCTCCTCCACCCCCTCCACCTCTACCACCTCCACCACCTCCACCACTTCCACCACCTCCACCACCTCCACCACCTCCCACCTGCTCCACCTGCTCCACCTCTTCCACCAGCACCACCTCCACCTCAACCTCCACCTCCACCTCCACCTCCGCCTCCACCTCCACCTGCACCTCCACCTCCACCTCCGCCTCCGCCTCCACCTCCGCCTCCACCTCCGCCTCTGCCTCCGCCTCCGCCTCTGCCTCCGCCTCCGCCTCCGCCTCTGCCTCCGCCTCCTCCTCCGCCTCCGCCTCCGCCTCCGCCTCCGCCTCCACCTCCGCCTCAGCCTCCAGTGGAGGCGGAGGTGGAGGCCCTCCACCTCTGCCTCAGCCCCCGCCATTGTCTCCGCTTCTGCCTCCGCCTCCACCGCCACCCCCACATCCACTCCCGCCTACACCTGCATGTCCACCTCCACTGCCACCACCTCCTCCACCTCCACCTCCACATCCAACTCCACCTCCACTTCCACCTCCACCTCCACCTCCACCTCCACCTCCACCTCCACCTCCACCTGGACATGGTCCGCGACTTTGACCTGGACCTGGACCTGGACTTAGCCCTACGCCTCCTTCTCCACCTGGACCTCTCCGTCCGCCTACCTATCCGCCTCCGCCTTCGCCTCAGCCTCCACCTCCGCCTCTACCTCACACGCACGCACGCTCGCACGCACGCACACACAAACGCACGCCTGCCCATCCGCGTACGCACGCACACAAGCATGCACGCACACACGCACACACGCACGTACGCACGCACGCTCGCATGCACGCACGCACGCACGCACGCATATACGCACGCACGCATGCACGCACACACGCACACACGCACGTACGCACGCACGCTCGCATGCACGCACGCACGCACGCACGCATATACGCACGCACGCATGCATATACGCACGCACGCATGCACGGACGCACAAATACACGCACACACGCACGCACGCACGCACGCACGCACACATGCACGCATGCACGCATGCACGTACGCACACAACATGTGCAACACCCGCAGCACGCAGCTTGCTACCGATGGTGCCCTTGTTACTGCTCTGGTTCTGCTCCACGTAGTCCCCGCCTCGCCGAAGTGCTTACTGCTGATGTTCCTCCTAAAAACTGAGTGGGATGCAACAGTCGGATGGCGTATGGAAAAAACTAGCCATTCGCTACCTGATGTACCCGTGTCCCCCCCTCCCCTCCCCCCGCAACGACGTTCCAAACCGCATTAGCGCTCTGCGCCGGTCACGCAGCGTGCCGACGCGGTTGGCCTTGATATCCTTGCTGACACCGGTCACGGAGAATGTCCCCGCGTCCGGCGTCAGCGATGTTCATCCGCGTGATATCCATCAGCGTGATGTGTAGCGTGATGTGCACCATGTGCGAGACAATGTATTACCAGTGTAAATTCCCAAGTAGCCCCTACTTTTAGATGACCTTCGTCAAAGCGCCCACAGTTTTGAAATTCTTCATCCAACCCCCACATTATATTTGATTACAATTTACCCCACAAAATTCGTTTCCATTTCTAAATTTCTCAAAATTATCAAATTCAGTTTTATTTTTCCCCCACGGGAGTACCTCACAAACTACAACCGGCATCCGCCCACTGATGCCAATCCCTACAGTCAGTATTTTAGCTAGAATAGCCAAAGCATTGATCCTAGCTACAAATGATACGGAAATCGATATGGGATTGTGCTTATACCATGCAAAATAAACTATGTACAATATGAAACATGGGAAAAATCTACATTTCTACTGTACCATATGAAACATTTGAACATAAACCTCACAATTGTTGCATGGAATTTTTATGATTGGCCATAATTGGTAGGGGATGCGACCATAAACCTCCATGATAGGCCAAACTTGTGATATTACTTCATTCGACAAAAATTCTACAAAAAAAAATACATTGTTGCCCGCTCCACAATGGTTGAGAACTAGCTGCAATTTGGGTTCAAAGGAGGGGAAAAAAGGCCCGGAATGGAGATTCAACTATAGATATCTCAGAAGTACACCGATTTGGTCGGCCAATTTCCAACACTGTGCTTAAGGTCATCTGTCGTGGTCAACGTGCTCGCACACCAGAGCACAAAGTTTTAAGGTAGAAAAAACAGCCACAGCAAAAATCCTAACGTGCTCCACTCGGATTAGCATGATATTGTCTGTTTCATCGCCATTCCAAAATGGCACGTAATATGGCCCCTATTGCTCAAAATAGAGTAATAACGAGCACATGAAGTCATAACAGGAGAAAAAGGAGGAGCGGTCTTGAAGAGGGTGATGAAAATTGGAAGTGGCTGAGGAGAGGATGGGCAATTAGACTTGCTTGTCGCCCATTAGGGCCTTGTCTACAAGTTGCTAGAAAAAAACAGTCTTCTCATCCCTACATGTATCACTGGCTGGACTCTTCACTGCTTCAAAGACTACAAGTACAACGTTGCAAGAGATGTTCTTCTATGTCTTCAAGTCTCATGTATAAAGTATTATAGGTGGAGAAAATTGATGTCAATGTAGCATAACATAGAAAAATGGTTGAAAGAGCCAAGATACCCTACAAACTTCATGTGTGCCCGTGACATCCCCACCATGCAGAAGAAAATACACCATTCCCCCACCATCCGGAAGAAAAGCAACAAGCCCCCCACCATGCGAAAGAATAACCATCTGACCACCTCGTTTTCCATGCTAAATCGTGACATGTGCCAAGGACTAAGCATGAAATAATGTGCAATGGCACATCCGGCCAATCGACGGTCAACGACGAAAGTCACTAGTTGAAGGCACCAAACACCACTGATTTGCTTGTAAACACTCATGTTATGCATGAGTGGGCCCTAACGCATCGACGGCATCCGATGCTTGTGATAAACGACTTACCTCGCTAACCGTCGATGCGTTAGGACCCACTCAAATCATGCGTAACGGAACCCCGTCGCATCGACGACCTGGATTGCATGTATTAAGTGACTTTCATTGTTGGCCGTCGATTCACTGGAGCCCCTCTCCTATGAGAACTCTGAAATCAGACAATCCTAGGAAGAAAAAGGGACCAGGTTGCAGAGTTTTAGTGTCAAAACGGAAAGAGTAACAATGATACCCAATGAAGAACCCAACACACGCACATGTGTTTTCTCCTAGCTAGGCCCGACAATCTCTGGCCGACTATATTCCTTTCAATGATCATGTAGTCTCAAACCCCACAGAAACTAGAATAAACGTCCACCAAAGGCATCACAAACCTTAGAAGCGAGGGGCTTGTAATCCTCGCATGTCATGGAACGATTTTTCATGACATCTTGTGATTTTTTTCTATTTGACATCGTCGTATGTGTTAATGTCTATGCAAAATTATCATATGCATTTGTACATATCTTTTAGCATTGTCACATGAGGTATTTCCTTCCTGAATCTAGGTAACACCGTCTTTAACCCTTGGAAAAAAGTAGCTCAAAATATGAATAATACTCCAGAACTTTGGAATTGCTATGGGATTGTTTCTGAAATCATGAAATCATTTTCATGTAGCACATTACAACATTGCGGACATGCAAAGTGATGCAGTTTGGCTCAACACGTTAGCAAGGGATATCCCACGGTACCCACTAGTATTTTGGGGGAATGCAAATTCTTGTTCTCAGACAAAGACTTACACAATCCCACACATTATTCATTTCAAAGAAGATCCTTACATGAATGTACTTCGTAACCCTGCGCACGCCTCGCGTGCAGCATTGGCATTTGTTTTTCCTTGGAGAGGAAAAAGAAAAGGAAAAGCACGGTTTGATTGAGCACTTTAGACTTGCGATTTCTTGTGATATAAATGACGTTTTTTTCTCAAAGTTACCATCCTTAAATCTTGCAAGCACCATTGAAGGTGTTGTGATTTGTGACGTTCCTGTCGACCTGTACGATTTACTGTGACCACTCGGCCGTGTCCATACTCGTGCAGATCCTTGATGCGGACCCTAGTGGCACCGGTGCATCATCTGGTGGCAGACTACCAGCCGGGAGCTGACCGACGACATTTCCAGAGCTCTGGATGCTACCTGGGACCTCCTGCAGTTTTTCTACAGCACGCAGGAGTTTATCGGTGGACTGGTCGTGGGCCCATTTTGCATGTTTTTACATTGTGTTTCCACCGTTTGATGCCGGATGCATGCATGTGACCAGTCGCAGCATCCGGCTTTTGATCCTGCACATGTAGGTTCAGACGACGTAGCGTTCTGATATGTCTACGCAGAGTTACGTCTAAAACACTGGTTTTGGGCCGGTTTAGGACAGATCTTGTACTGCCGCGTGCGAGACCCGCCGTGCGCCGCGGCAGGTACTTATGCCATGGGCCTGTAATTTGTCATTTCTCTCTACAAATGCTATTGAAGCATTCTTACACTTTTCCTTGTATCTCCTAGCCAGACCCTTGTCGGTGTGTGCACGACTTGTGACTGTCGTCACCGTTTGACTAGGCACTGACGCCTAGTCAACGGCTGTGTCGCTAGGAAGCTTCCACACATCTTCTCTTGGTATCAGAGCAGTGAGACAGTTCTCACCAAGCTGCGCAACAGAGATGCAGCAGAGCAGCAGCAGTGAGAGTCACCGCCGCAGCAGATCCACAGGGACCCGTCGACGACAGCCGACCGCCGTCGACGTCGGTCATCATCACCACATGAGACTGCAATTGCCAGCAGCTGCCGACATTGGCACATGTAGCAGCGGTAGCATTCAACAATAGTAGCAGCAGCAGCAGCAGTAGTGCAGCAGAGCAGCAGCACGGCAACAGTGGCAGTAGCAGCGGCGGTAACACCACTGCAGCAGGGCACGGTGGCAGCACCTTAGAAGCAGCGGCAGTAGCAGTAGCGGTAACAGCAGTAGCGGGGGCAGCAGCACAGCAGCAGCGGCGGCAGCAACAGCGCAGCAACAGCAGCAACGCGCGGCGGCAGCAGTAGCGTGGAGCAGCTACAGCGCACAGTAGCTAGAGCAGTAGCGCGCGGCTGTTGCCTCAGCCGCTCACGCAGCCGCCAAGCGGCCGCTCCGCACACAATCGCGCGGCTACTGCTGCAGCTGACGACACAGAAGTAGTAGCAGCCAAGCGGAAGCTGCTGTGCAGCTTCCACGTAGCTCCTGCGCGGCTGCTGTGGAGCGGTTGCCAGCTCACGCAGGGACCGCGAGGGTTGAAAAAGAAAACAAGAGAGGAGTTGACGTCAGAATTTTTGTTGCAGACGTCACTAGGTCATGCTGACGACAGTAACTTCCTGCTGACGTCAGCACTTGCCTTAGTGAAATTTGTCGGAGAGTCAAAAGTTGCCAGCGTTTCAACTCCTCAAGAAACACTGACCTTTCTTGTATTTAGACCACGTTGACGTTTTGGCCCATACTGAGCGGCGACATGGCACCGTCTAGCAATAAGGGAAAAAGGGTACTAGATCCATCTTCCTCTTCCTCAGGGGTCATGAGCCCACGTTCGCAGGCTATTGAGGACCTGCGGAGCCAGCAGGACAAGATGTGTCACCTACAACAAGAGCAGACTACACTATCCGTACACTGACCGAGCTTCTCCAGGGTCATTCCATGACCCCACGACAGACCTGTTGGGGAGCGGCCGAGGTCGCACCCTCTACACAACATTCAGCTCTAGCATCGGAGACAGGAGTCACAGCCGACCTGCCACCTCTTGATCCTTGGGACGAGGATCTAGATATGCCAGGCATGGAGGGCGACTCCCCGGAGCGCGAGATTCGTGTGCTTCAGGAGCGTCTCTGTCAGCTTTAGACGAGCTCTCGGCCCCCACACACTTCTCAATTTCCTGAGATTCGATCATCACCTGATCTTCACACCTACGACTTCTCTCTTCCCGGCGTCTTTCCCATCCCTCGTCCTTCCCAGCCTGTGGTTGCTCTCCCTAGGAGCGGCAACCCAAGGACTTTGAGACACCGCCTCCACAGTATGTCAACGAGGACGGTTTTGACTGCAGGGAGATCCTCTTCCAGGCTTGGGCCACTTCAGAGGGCGTTCGGCCCTACTACCACGGCCCGTATCAGAGTGCAGACTGTACCCAGGTGCTGAAAACGGCTAGGGCGATGTGCGGACTCTTGTATGCCATGCCGCACGAGACCGTCATCGACTTCCGCTCGGTCCTTGGTGAGGCGGGCACATGCACCGACACTGATCCTCGCGGGGGCTGGGACCTGGCATTGTCCCTGCTTACTACAGAGATGCACGCCACCCGCACTGGGTACATTCGTGCCTTTCACTCCCTTTGTCAGGGGCCTGCCAAGCCTGCAGTCGACTACTGGCGACACGCCATGCGCATCTACATGCGCCTTGGGACCTCCGGAGGTACACACCTGTGGGCGCTCTACACGATCATGCTTGAAGTTCGGCTTGAGCACACCGACATCTTCAGGAGGTACAGCGACACCGTGCTTGAGCTTTTTTGGCCTCCCTGCAGCTCCTTCCTTAGGCACACTAGCTCTTTCTCCTGGTGACTTCTGCCCGTGAGGCAACCGTGGCTCATCAAGAGACCTCCCTTGCAGCAGCATTCCTCGCATGCCTACCGACGCCCCTCCTGCAGACTCCTTCTCCAACCTCTACCACGTCCTCCTCCTCCCCTTCCACCCTGATTACATCGACTCAGACACTGGGTGTCGCGGCAGCAACACAAGGGAAGAAGGGGCGACGGAGGCATGGCTCCGGCCAGCAGCAGTCACAGCAGCAGTCGTCATCGGGCAGTAGCAGTGGACACTATGTCCACTACTACAACTGTGGAGGCACTCATCCCTGCACTGAGTGCCAGTAGGCGCTCGACTGGGTGCAGATTACTTGCGGGCTCCATGCTGCACACACACTACGGTCCACGTCGAGCACCACATCCTCCGGACGCGCGATGACCACGACCACAGCAGTTCCCGCTTCACCACCGATGACTAGCAGCGACCCTGACCCACGTGACCACACCATCGTCGAGCTCCGCCACCTTCTGGCAGTTTGCTTTCATGGAGGTGCAAGTGTGTTGTCATAGTCGGGTGGTTCATAGACTATCTATTCGTCTGCCCTTATGGCTTGGGATCACTCGTGTGGAGAGGCACAGTCGGAAAGTGATGACGATGGGCCTGACTATACAGATTGGATTCATGAGTCTCACCTTTGTGCCCTTCGTCGTTCTTCCCCACTTACTGTCCAGCGTTTGTCTGAGGCCGAGTGTTCCATTGCGCGTTGTACAGTGACGTCCTGCAGCAGTGATTCTGGTGGCACTTGGATCATCGATTCCGGTGCCACTCATCTCATGACCTGTCGTCGCAGTGATTTTGTTGTTCTCGGCCTTGTTGCGCCTGTTCGTTCCGTCCGCATAGGCTCTGGTCAGTCCTTACCAGTCCAGGGTGTTGGGGTTGTGTGCTTCGATGGTCCGTCTGGCCCCTTGTATCCTTCTGAGGTGCTTTTTGTGCGTGACCTTGAGCTCAGTTTGCTTTCTGTATGTGCTTGCACACTGATGGGAATCTCTGTGGAGCACATTGCAGATTCTGAGATCGTGACTGCTATTGACACTTGTAGTGTTGTTCTTCGTACCTCTGTTGTGGATGACCTGTATCGTGTCTCTCCGACTTCAGCTCCTTGCTCCCCCTCCCCTTTTTCTCGTGTTTTTTTTCACTGGTGTTCTGTCTTCTGAGCACAAGCGATTGCTTCATCGCTGCCTGTGTCATGTAGGCTCCGACACTGTGTCGAAGCTCATTCGGACACAGCTCGCCCTTGGTCTTGACGCGGCTTCTTACGAGAAGCCGCCCAAGACCGACTGCCCCTTCTACGCTCAGGGTAAGATGCATCATTACACCTACCCTGAATCTTGTTCACGCGTACTTTGCTCTCTCGAGTCAGTCCATTCGGACCATCTTGGTCCCCTACCTGTCGAGTTTCTGTCCGATCGGGGTCGATACATCCTGACCCTGACTGATGACTTCACCCAGATGCGGTGGGTCTATAACCTGCGCCAAAAGGGTGACGCTGCTCTTGCAATTTGCCTCTGGCTAGTGATGCCTGAGTCTTAGTCCCGCCACACGCTACACACCTTCCTCTCGGATCGCGACGGCGAGTCTCTTGGTGAAATGGACAGCTTCTTCGCCGAGAACGGGATTGTTCACCAGGTCTTCGCTCCTGTGACTCCTCAGCAGAATGGTGTTTTTGAGCGCTGGAACCGCACCATGGAGGATGCGGTTCGCGCTATGCGATCTGAGTGCGGTCTTCCGGAGTCCTTCGCTTTTGAAGGCTTCGCCTACATGACTTGGGTCTGGAACCGCCTCCCACACGGTCCTCTTCCGGACCACGTCACATCGTATGAGCTCTAGTCTGGCCACCGTGATGACTTGCGCTTCACTCGTGTCAGGGGTGCCTTCGCTTGTGCGTGGTACATTGAGGACCAGCAGGGGTCCAAGGTCTCACCGCGGGGTCACTTGTGTGCTTTCGTCGGCATCTCCCCACCGTCGAAGGTATGGCGTTTTTAGGATCCTGCTCGTTGGTGCATTGTTGAGTCTCGCGACACACTCTTCTTTGAGTCCCTCACCTACCGTGTTATAACTACGATCACGTCGCTGCCCGTGACCCACGTTCCCACATGTGAGATTTCTTGACGGGTGGGGGATTCTATGCTTGCAAGCACCGCTTGCTAGGCTAATGTGTCCGTTCGAGCTCCCTCCACTTCTCCACCTTTTGATGACCCATCGATCATCGTTGTCGGTCTGGAGATCTCTCCTACACCGCAGGCTTCTATCCCTGTCACCTCACACCCCACAGGTGCCCATGATCCTATACCTATGCGTACTCCTATGACCGTACCTGTGTCCGTCGGTACTCCTGCCTCGATGCGTGGACCTGCCTCACTTGCTCCTAATGTCACACTGAGCCCTGTGTCACTCACACCCCCATCTCCTCGCACGGCATCACCAACTCCCTTGCCTCAGCCCTTCCCAGCTGCAATTGTGCCCGTTCCTCAGCCTGAGGTGCGCCCCTTGAGCCCGGGTTGTTGAAGATTTGCCCCTCTGCATGCCCAAGTGCGGCGCCGGGAGGCACCGACGAGCCGCCAGAGAGAGGGAAAATCCGCATCGACGGATCTGGCGACTTGAGGATTGCTAGGATCCTGAAATGGAGGATTGCCGCTGAAAGTTGACGAGTCGCTGAATCTGGTGGAAGTTGTTTCACCGGAATCGGACAAGTAACGAGGGAGATATGGGCTTCCAAAGTTGGGGTGCGCGCGGCGGTTCTGGGAGCCGGCCGCGGTTCGACTTCTGGTGAATAATTGACCGGAGCGAGTAACAAAATGCCATCTGGGGATTTTGCTTCGGAAGGACTGCCGAGGCGTCCGGTGGATGATCCGCCGGATTTCATGAGTGCAGTTTGTTACTGAGGGACTTAGCCAAAATCATGGCTCGGAGTCCGAAACTCAGGAGTACAGTTTGTTACTCGGGGACTTCGTCAAAATTCCGACTGAAGGTCCCCGAACAGGTTTCGACCCACATCAATCCCCATCACCAAACTCGATGATTAACTCATCGAAACAGACCCCAAAGGCGCGAGGGGCGCCGCCACTACGCATAGGGACATCTGCGCCTCCGGAATGGTGTTTTGATGGGTCCTTGATGTGTGAAGGCGCCTCGGCGGGCGACGTGGTGCGCGCCGCCGAGTGATCGGCTGGTTTGGGATGCTGCGCTTTGACTGACGTAGCGGGAGCTACGGTTATCCAAATTGCACACGGTTTGGTGCGTTGGAGAGCTCATAACTAGCCCTACAAATGTTTAGATCATGTCCATATTCTAAAACGAATGCAAAATCACGTTATTCCCTCCGCAAAAGTGACTGTCTCGCAAATGCCTTCGACTCCCAGAAACATAGCGTGAGGTGACCAGAAAGCTCACGCTTACACTCCGAACCACCCGCACAAAACACAGCCGTGAGCACAGTAGACCCGTCGGGTTACGTTGGAACTGCCTCCACCCGGGGGCCATTTTCTGACAAAGGGTTATGGGCCCACAGCCCTGACCGGTCTGCACATCACTCACGGCTTTCGCGGCGGACGGGACCGTCGTCAGAGACGACATCGCCGTCAAGCTCTGAGGTCCCGGAGTTGAAGACTGCGCAAATGGCGCAGAAGGAGATGCAGCCCATCCAGAAGTATGCAGGTGGCCCTGGCTACGGACTATGGAGGTGGCACTTCGAGTTGCACCTCGCGCATAAGGGGCTGCTGGAGGTCATGAAGGGAACGGAAGTCCTTGACGAAGCGACGGCGACGGAAGCGCAGAAGGAGGCCTTCGCAAAGAAGAACACGGAGGCGCTCATGCTGCTGGTTTCCGGGACGGCCGAGTCACAGTGGGGCTAATTCCAGGGCTGCAAGCTGGCAGCCGAAGCTTGGCAAAAACTCTGTGCCATCCATCAATCCAAGTCGTTGGCGAACAAAATCTTCGCAATGAAGCGACTCTTGACAGTGAGAATCAAGGAGGGAGATGATGTCATCACCGCCATGCAGCAGATTGAGTCGCTTGCCTCACAATGCAACGATGTGGGGTGGAAAATCGATACGCAACTGCAGGCGATGGCCCTCCTCATGGCCCTTCCTGACAGTTGGAGCCCTCTCATTACAGTCTTGGGAGGATGGGCAGAGGACAAGCTCACCTATGGCGCGGTCGCAGAGTACATCTGCAACGAGGCGCAGCGACGGAGCTGCGGGGAGTCTTCATCGTCCTCATCGGCTCTCGTCACCAAAACGCGTGGTGGCGGAAGCGGGGCTAAGGGAGGTGGCGGACATGGCGGCGGCAAGAAGGGCGCCAAGAAGGGTGCGTGCCGTAACTGCAGCAAGGAGGGCCATTGGGTCCGTGAGTGCACTGAGGAGGCAAAGGCCGGCGGCAAGGACGCCAAAGGCAAGAAGGCGCTCCTCAACGGCACTCAAAACCACTACCTCAAGAAGGCCAACCGGCGATGCCTTGACTGCGGAGCGGAAGAGCATACCCAAGTCGAGAAGGTCGGGTTCATCAACTACACCAAGTCCAGCAAATCCATGGTGGTCGCAAACGACAAGGTCGAGCCGGCGGCTGGCCAAGGAAATGTGGACGTGGAGGTGGTCGTTGTTGGAAAGCGGGTGCAACGCGACATCAAGGACGTGCAGCACGTACCCGGCTTGGCTGACATTCTAAGTGTTAGCCGCCTGACTGACAAGGGGTACGAGGTGCTCTTCAGGAGAAGAGGGGCAGTCGTGATGAAGGACGGTGGCGGTGAGCCCGTGCTGGAGGCTAAGCGCGAGGGAGGCCTCTACATCGTAGAGACCAAGGTGATCCCCGCGGCGACAGATTCAGCAGACTTGCAGGAACACACCGTCAACCTGGCCAAAGGAGGGGGAGCTGATCTGGAGCTCTGGCACCGACGACTGGGGCATTCCTCACTCGCATTCGTGAAGGAGATGGCGAAGCGTGAGCTGGTACGCGGCCTCGTCATCGACGGTGCGGAAGAGGCGACAGATGCAGCAGTGCACAAAAAGTGCGAGCCTTGCATCTTGGGCAAGGCGCGGCGCAAACCGTTCAACGAGAACGTGAATCGCGCCTCGGACCTGCTGGAGGTCGTGCACAGCGACGTGTGCGGACCATTCAAGACGGCGTCAAAGAGCGGCGC
>SZWC01000037.1:752847-769525 GCA_023375785.1 Penium margaritaceum | reverse complement strand
AACCTGGCCAAAGGAGGGGGAGCTGATCTGGAGCTCTGGCACCGACGACTGGGGCATTCCTCACTCGCATTCGTGAAGGAGATGGCGAAGCGTGAGCTGGTACGCGGCCTCGTCATCGACGGTGCGGAAGAGGCGACAGATGCAGCAGTGCACAAAAAGTGCGAGCCTTGCATCTTGGGCAAGGCGCGGCGCAAACCGTTCAACGAGAACGTGAATCGCGCCTCAGACCTGCTGGAGGTCGTGCACAGCGACGTGTGCGGACCATTCAAGACGTTGTCAAAGAGCGGCGCGCGTTACTTCGTCACCTTCATTGATGACTACAGCAGAAAACTCTTTGTGTACTTCATGAAGCGGAAAGGCGAGGTCCTGGACCGGCTGAAGGAGTATGTCGCCGCGGTGGAGAGGCACACTGACCTGAAGGTCAGAGCGCTACGCAGCAACAACGGCGGAGAGTACGTGGGCTGTAGCGGGTGAATGAAGCAGCAGGGCATGAAATGGCAACAAACTACGTCGTATTGGCCTCAGTCAAATGGCATGGCGGAGCGGGCAAACCAGACGCTGCTGAACATGGTACAGACCATGTTGGTGGATGCGGAATTGCCGCGAAGCTTCTGGGCGGAAGCTGTGCGTACAGCAAGCTACACCATCAACCTCACTCCTACAGCGTTGCTGAAGGGGAGGAGCGGCTGGAAGACGCCGCAGGAGGTTTGGAGCGGGCGCAAGCCAAGTGTGGCACACCTGAAAGTATTCGGGTGCAAGGCGCACACGGTGGTGCAGGCTGCGCAGAGGCGTGACAGCAAGCTGGAGCCGTGGGCAAAGTCGTATCTCTTCCTTGGCTATGAGAGTGCGCATAAGGCATACCGGCTCTACGACATGCGCAAGGAGGAGGTAATCCGCAGCCGAGACGTTGAGTTCGACGAGTAGCAGAGTTACATCAGCAGCAACGACGTGGGCGTGGTGGACTCTCCAAAGACGGGGGAGTGGTTTTAGCTCCTTGATTACGAGAAGGAGCCGGCGGACGCCGAAGTTGAGGATGCGGCATCAGAGTGCAAAGGTGCACCAGCGGTGGCAGCTGACGCGGAGGACTCCGATGACGATCAAGCTGATGAGGAGATCCACCGGAAGGATCCGGCGGATGAGGCACCTAGGGTGCCAAGGCGCGCTCTCCAGGCAGAGTGTGCATCGGGCGTCGATGGAAAATCCACCGGACGTGCCGGTCGTTCGGGCAATGTTTCGCCAGAACGAGAGAGATCCTCGGGGAGCTGTCCGGTCGATGATTCACCGGAGCGTGCTGAGTCGGAGGGATCGCAGCAGAGTGACGATGCGCCACCAAAACTACCGCGCCGCAGCGGGAGGCAGCGAAAAGCGGGGAAGCACTTCGACGCAAGCACCGGTCAATGGATTGGCATGACGTGGTGCATGCTGGATGCATCAACGGAGCCGACTACCGTGCAAGAGGCGCTTGCACGGTCTGAAGGGGATCAATGGGACGCAGCCATCAAATCGGAGCTGGCGTCCATCACGGAAAATTATAGGTGGGAGCTGGTTGACAGGCCGAAAGATGCCAAGGTCATTGGCTCAAAGTGGGTCTTTAAGACCAAAGGAGGGTGTGGTTGACAAATACAAGGCACGGCTGGTGGCGAAGGGTTATGCACAGCGTAAGGGGGAGCACTACGATGAGACGTTTGATCCCGTCGCCAAGTTCACAAGCATCCGGGCGATCCTTGCGGTGGCGGCCGCGAAGGACATGGAGCTCCACCAAATGGACGTAAAGACGGCCTTCCTCAACGGCATCATAGACAAAGAGATCTACATGGAGGTGCCAAAGGGGGTGGAGGCGCCGGAGGGCAAGGTGTGTAANAGGGTGTGGTTGACAAATACAAGGCACGGCTGGTGGCGAAGGGTTATGCACAGCGTAAGGGGGAGCACTACGATGAGACGTTTGCTCCCGTCGCCAAGTTCACAAGAATTCAGGTGATCCTTGCGGTGGCGGCCGCGAAGGACATGGAGCTCCACCAAATGGACGTAAAGACGGCCTTCCTCAACGGCATCATAGACAAAGAGATCTACATGGAGGTGCCAAAGGGGGTGGAGGCGCCGGAGGGCAAGGTGTGTAAACTGCGGAAGTCCTTGTACGGGCAAAAACAATCGCCCAGATGCTGGTACCAACAGATGGACAGCGTCATGACACAATTCGGCTTCAAGCGCTGTGAGTCGGATCACAGCGTGTACGTGCGGCGCAACAAACAGCTCCATCAAATCGTTGCACTCTACGTGGACAACCTGATTGTGTGCTCGACGGATTTGCCGAGCCTACAGCAGCTGAAAGAGCAGCTGAGCAGCAGATTCCAGATGTCGGACATGGGGGAGCTGGAGTACTACCTCGGGGTGAGCACTACGCGGAACCGGAGGGCGTGCACGCTTGAGCTGGGACAGGCCAAATACGTGACCGAGGTGCTGAAGCGGTACGGCATGGAGGCAAACCAGTTGGCAGTCCAGTCTCCACGACCTGTGAACTGAGTGCGGCAATGGCGTCGCAAACAAAACAAGAGCGGGAGGATATGGCAGGGGTGCCCTACCAATCGGCGGTGGGCAACCTCATGTACGCCATGGTGGCGACTCGACCAGACTTGGCCTACGCGGTGGGCCAAGTGAACAGGTACGTGGCCGATCCAGGGCCACTACACTGGCAGGCGGTCAAGCGCATCCTCCGCTACCTGCAGGCGACGCGACATGCGCGCTTGAGGTTTGACGGCAAGGGGCGGGCGGACCCCTTGCGTCTGGTCTGCTACACGGACACAGACTACTCTGGCGATGTGGACAAACGGAAGTCCACATCCGGCTACATGTTCTTCCTCGCTGGTGCAGCGGTCTCGTGGTGCAGCAGAAAGCAAGACTGTGTTGCCACCTCCACAGTGGAAGCAGAGTACATCGCGCTGGCCGAGGTGGTCAAGGAGGCGGTGTGGCTCCGCAGGTTGCTGGGGGAGCTGGGCGTACTGCAGCAGGAGCCAACGGTGGTGCAAGAGGACAACACCGGCACAATCTCGCTGACCAACAACCCGACGCAGCACAAGAGGACGAAGCACATTGATGTGCGTTACCATTACGCACGGGACATGGTTGAAAAGGGGCAGGTGGTGCTGCAGCATTGCAGCACGCAAAACATGTTTGCGGATTGCTTGACCAAAGCGCAACGCGTCGACCGGCACGCATTGAGCGTGGCCGGGCTTGGGATGACCAGCTATGATGGGCTGGAGGGCGCAGCGGAAGATGAGTGAGAGAAAGCAGGAGCAGCGGGCATGGCAGGTGCAAGGGGGAGAATGTTGAAGATTTGCCCCTCTGCATGCCCAAGTGCGGCGCCGGGAGGCGCAGACGAGCAGCCAGAGAGAGGAAAACATCCTCGTCGACGGATCTGGCGACTTGAGGATTGCTTGGATCCTCAAATGGAGGATTGCCCCTAAAATTTGACAAGTTGCTGAATCCGGTGGAAGTTGTTTCACCGGAATCGGACTAGTAACGAGGGAGATATGGGCTTCCAAAGTTGGGGTGTGCGCGGCGGTTCTCGGAGCCGGCCGCGGTTCGACTTCCGGTGAACAATTGACCGGAGCGAGTAACAAAATGCCATCTGGGGATTTTGCTCCGGAAGGACTGCCGAGGCGTCCGGTGGATGATCCGCCGGATTTCAGGAGTGCAGTTTGTTACTGAGGGACTTAGCCAAAATCATGGCTCGGAGTCCGAAACTCAGTAGTACAGTTTGTTACTCGGGGACTTCGTCAAAATTCCGACTGAAGGTCCGCGAACAGGTTTCGACCCACATCAATCCCCATCACCAAACTCGACGATTAACTCATCGAAACAGACCCCAAAGGTGCGAGGGGCGCCGCCACTACGCATAGGGACATCTGCGCCTCCGGAATGGTGTTTTGATGGGTCCTTGATGTGTGAAGGCGCCTCGGCGGGCGACGTGGTGCGCGCCGCCGAGTGGGCGGCTAGTTTGGGGTGCTATGCTTCGACTGACGTAGCGGGAGCTACGGTTATCCGAATTGCACACGGTTTGGTGCGTTGGAGAGTTCATGATTTGCCCTACAAATGTTTAGATCATGTCCATGTTCTAAAACTAATGCAAAACCGCGTTATTCCCTTCGCAAATGTGACTATCTCGCAAATGCCTTCGACTCCTAGAAACATAGCGTGAGGCGACCAGAAAGCTCACGCTTAGCCTCAGAACCACCCGCACAAAACACAGCCGTGAGTACAGTAGACCCGTCGGGTCACGTTGGAACTGCCTCCACCTGGGGGCCGTTTTCTGACACGGGTTACTCCCGTGAGCCTGGCGGTCGTCTTCGACCACTGGACTCCGGAGCTCAGCGAGTGTCTGGTCCCGCACCAAGGCGCTCCAATCACAGCATCGCGAGTGGTGATCCCGACACAAAGACCCTAGGCTTGAGTGTCCGCACTGAGCACACAAAGGTACATCCACTGTGTCCCGTACGGCAGGACCTTATCACTCACGAGTTTCATATCGCTTGTGATGTAGTAGCCGATCTTGTGGTCATCAGACCTAGCACTGAGGCGTGTGCTCTTGTCACGTAGAGCTCTTCCTCTATGGCGCCTGACCCGGGCAAACTGAGGGAAGTTCTCTCATCATAGGATGCTGACGCTTGGCGTGCTGCCTGCAAGGATGAGCTTCACGTCATCCGAGAGCACGCAGTTTATGAGCTAGTCGACCTTACACCTAGGAGAAAGGCTATTCAGGTCAAGTGGGTTTTTCACAAGAAAGTGAAGCTGGTTGGCTCATTGGAATGCCACAAGGCTCGCTTGGTCATCAAGGGGTACTCTGAGATTGAGGGCATCGATTACACTGGAACATTTGCCCCTGTAGGCAGCATGACCTCTGCTCGAGCTTTGTTCGGTGTAGTGGCTCAGCATGACAGGGAACTACACGAGATGGATGTGAACAATGCGTTCCTCCATGCCTCTCTGGATGAGGAGATTTACTTGGCTTAGCCACCCGGCTTTGAGGATGGTGATAAGGTCTGGCGCTTGCGCAGGTCCTTGTACGACCTCAAGCAGTCTCCTCGGTGTTGAAACCAGGAGATCACTGGCACCCGGACTCGTGCGGGATATGTACAGAGTGAGGCAGATCCCTCTCTCCTCATTTGACGGACGCCTAAGCGATTCACTTCCATCCTGGTCTATGTCGATAAACTGCTAATCACGTCTCCTTCACTGGAGGCCGTGAAGGAGGCCAAGGCTGTCCTCCAGACTGCCTACAGGATGAAGGACCTTGGTTCTGCAACGGTGTTTCTTGGCATGTAGATCGTGCGAGACCACAGACGTCGAAGTCTACTACTGTATCAGGCCCGATATGCACGTGTTGTGGGGGAGCGCTTCAGCAATCTTCTCGGCACAGTGTCCATGGCTTCCACACCTCTCACACTTGAGGGGCACAATACCCTGAAGATGGACGATCCCATACAGCTAGGGGATACAGTGGATGTGATCCTGTACCTCCGTCTCATCTGACCTCTGATGTACCTGGCCACTACCACACATCTTGACATCGTATTTGCCGTCAACCCCCTTGCCTAGTTTTTCCAGGCTCCATGTGGTAGAGTCCTTCATGCGGTTGTGCGAGTGGTGCGATACGTGGTCTCCACACTGTACCTCGGACTATTCTTTCGGCGGCAGTGTTTGGTGGTCCTTGACAGCTGCACTGACAACGATTGGGCCGGGAGCCCAGATGGATGCAGTCGCACTGGTTACGTGTTCCTGCTCGATGGGACCGCTGTGTCCTGGCGCAACGGGAAGCAGGGCTCCATTGCACGTAGCTCATCGGAGGCAGAGGACGTTGCTTTGGGTGCAGGGGCTGCTGAGGCGGTATGGCTGGAGTGCCTGTTCCTTGAGCTTGGCCAGTAAGTACCTGCCATTGTGCTTTGTTGCGAAAACCAGTGTGCTCTTGCCATCACGGAGAACTCTGGTGTCTTCCATGCTCACACGATGCAAATTGCGGTTGAGCATCAATTTGTGCGTGATCTAGTGGAGCGACACGTGATTTCCGTCATTTGGGTTGGCACTGACATGCAGCGTGCTCACTTCTTGACGAAGGCACTAGCACGCAGAAAGTTCATGGTGGCCATTCGTTCTGTTGGACTTCGCCCCTTGCCTGAGAGTGGTTGAGAATGGGGTGTGACCGTGTTTGTGTCACATTTGTTGTTGCACTCATTATTGTACTCGTCTCAGTATTGCACGCGTATGGACATGCGTACAATCGGGTCATGGGGGAGTGTTATGATTTGTGACGTTCCAGTCAACCTGTATAGTTTATTGTGACCATTCGGCCGTGTCCATACTCGTGCAGATCCCTAATGCGGACCCTGGTGGCACCGGTGCATCATCTGGTGGCGGACTACTAGCCTGGAGCTGACCGAGGATTGTTCCAGAGCTCTGGATGATACCTTGGACCTCCTGCAGTTTTTCTGCAGCACGTAGGAGTTTATCGGTGGACTGGCCGTGGGCCCGTTTTGCATGATTTTGCATTGTGTGTCCACCATTTGATGCCAGATGCATTCATGTGACCAGTCATAGTGTCCGGTTTTTGATCCTGCACGTCTAGGTTCAGATGGCATAGCGTTCTGATATGTCTGCACAGAGTTACGACCAAAACAGTGATTTTGGGCCGGTTTTAGGACAGATCTTGCACTGCCGCTTGCGACACCTGTCATTTGTCATTTCTCTCTGCAAATGCTATTGAAGCATTCTGACACTTTGCCTTGTGTCTCCTAGCTAGACCCTTGCCGGTGTGTGCACGACTTGTGTTTGTCGTCACGTTCTGACCAGGCACTGATGCCTAGTCAGCGGCCGTGTCTCTAGGAACACAAAACCTTTTATACAGGACAATATGGAGTCTGGGACCCATATTTTCATGCCATGACCCACCTCTAGGAACTTGTAACACCATGGAAAAAGAGATGGATAGGAAGGTTTTTTATCATTTACGCCTTCCAAAATCTACCGTGGTTGTCCTCTCCCATAAAACTGGGTAAATTTGAAAGGATCATGCTTCACATTGAAAATAATGAAGGATGAGTTCTGCTTTTACATGTTTGTGCAATATTTATTGTTTAGAATGATATATTGGAATAGGGCACAAATACTCCGGTGCCCATCATTTCGCAAGATAATACAACGATGTCCATAGTCGAAAACAAACTGACGGCGGTGTCCAGAGTAGAAAACGGAAAGACGCCGCTGTCCTTAGTAAAAAACGACATGACAGTGGTGCCCATGTTTTTTTGTGCGACTGAAAATTGAAATAAATGACAATCGTACCCACGCCCTCAAATTCGGACTTTGCCGACTTCGAGGGCAAAGTGGGCGACGTAGACGCTGGCATCAATGTCAGAATTCACCTTGTCGCGAGTTTTGGAGGTCGTAAGTGCGAACTCCAAAACTCGCGAGAGGGTGCGACGCACCTCGCAAACCCCCTAGTTACACTGGGGGGTTTGGGTTTTATGTCTTTACTTGCGTGGGCTTCGTCTATCATAGCGTGCACAAAATCTTGCAACCCCCCCCCCCCCAAACCAACGACAAACCCCCTAATTTCAATGAGGGTTTGGCAGGGTCATCGCGCGCTCGCAAAGAGGTTTCACCGCGCCACCTGCTCCACCCGTTTTCGACTTTGGACACCGTCGTCGGTTCGTTTTTGACTATGGACACCGCAGCTTTATTTGGCAAAACGATGGGTATGTTACTACTTCGTCCATTGGAATATTTAAAAAATGCAATTTGTTTTTAATAAACCCACAGCTATATCCTCCACGTGATATTTTGAGTAGGGAGCCAGGTTGAATCCATGGGCTTGTGACTTCCTGATAGAGTCCCCAAACCTCGGACGGTGCTGGAAAATCTATGGGTCCATGTTCTACCGGCTGATTCCCCGATCGCCCCCATTTTCAGCCGACCATGTCTGAGACGTCCCCATTCTAAGTACAAATGGCTAGGTCATCCCCATTCGAAAACCTTTTGGCTAGGTCGCCCCCAATTTTAATGGTTTCCCAAGTTGCCCCCATTCTGAGAATTATGGTTATGTCACCCCTAGGTTTTTAACAAAATACTGAGGGTTTGAGTTTACGGATGACGACATCGGCAGAGCCTCGTAAGTGCGTCATCGCCAGTCAACCACACTGTCATTGAAAGAACATAACGGGACCCTAATTTTGCAGGTCGACATCATGGTTTAGGGACGTTCTTTCATTACGTTTGCATGTCGGGTTTGTTATCGCAAACAGTATGTAAACGGTTTGTGTTTTCGACATAATATGACGTGACAGTGGTTACATCATATGTCGAAGCCGATTGGTCGAATACGGAAGTCCACGCCAAAAGTGGACGACGACCCAATAGGACGACATAGCCCCACCCGGGGGGATATGTGACCGTGTGTCGCAGGACTCTGTCATGTTGCCAGCAATGCACGGTTCATGCGTTTAGCCCGTAGGTACCAAACACTCAGGTGCCCATCGTTTCGCCAGATTTAGCAGCGCTGCCCATAGTCGAAATCGACATGACAGCGGTGCCCATGTTTTTGAATATCCGTCCAAAAACGGAATTCGACTTCGCTCTCGAGGCCGGCGACTGCCGACCTCGAGAGCGAAATCGCCGACTTCTGACACCGGCCGAGCTGATGTCAGAAGTCGGCGTGATGCGACTTTTGGAGTTCGCAACTGCGAACTCCAAAACTCGCGACAGGGTAACACACATATCGCAAACCCCCCCTCAATATCCGATAAACCCCCTAGTGACACTCGGGGGTTTGGGTTTTATTTTTTCACTTGCCCGGGCATCTGCCGGGCCCCGCTACCGCGGGGCCCGGCAGATTCCCTTTCATTCATCACACGTGCGCCGCGTCTTGCAAACCCTCCCGAACCTTCGACAAACCCCCTAGGTTAAATGCAGGGTTTGGGTTTTTTTTTTTTACTTGCCCGGGCATCTGCCGGGCCCCGCGGTAGCGGGGCCCGGCAGATTCCCTTTCTTCTATCACACGTGCACCGCAACTCGCAAACCCCCCCAAACCTACGGCAAACCCCCTAGGTTAAATGCAGGGTTTGGGTTTTTTTTTTTTACTTGCCCGGGCATCTGCCGGGCCCCGCGGTAGCGGGGCGCGGCAGATTCCCTTTCTTCTATCACACGTGCACCGCAACTCGCAAACCCCCCCAAACCTACGGCAAACCCCCTAGTTTAAATAGGGGGTTTGGCAGTCTCATCGCAAGCTCGCAGGGAGGTTTCGCCGCGGAACCCCTCCTGCGAGCTCGCGATGCCAGGCGAAGTTCGGCTCCGCCGTCGAAGTCGAAATCCATGTCGAATCCGGTGAATAGATGAGAAATATGACAGTCGTGCCCATTTTCGCTTGAAGAAGGACAAACATGGGCATCGCTGTTATGTCGTTAAAAACCATGGGCATCGCTGCTAAATCTGGCGAAACGATGGGTATATAACTACTCCGTCCTAGCCCGTATCCACGTGGACACGGGCAGGTTAATTCTGCCCGTCCGACATTGCAGTCGCATGTTCAAAAACATAGGACAACTTGTCGGACCGGGTTTGTGTATCGAATGCAAGCATGCACCATTGAAGAGTTCCAGCGTCGAACGTGTTCGTTGTACTGGTTCGCACTACGAATAGGTGCTTTTGTGTGTATTTCAAGGGCTTCACAGTTACTCCACTTCTCTAAGTATCCACCTACTTTGACTCCACATTGGATTGAGATGGACACCGACGGACGTCTAAATTGCTCAGTACACTATGGATGGGGTAGATCCGTAGGGGACCCTGTGGCGGCTCGTTGGGCATGGGTCACATTGAAGGAGGAGTGGGACCAGTATGTAGCACGCAACCATGAGTTGGGCCATGAAGAACCATCATGGGCCCTAGCTTCTATGACTCGAGAACATATGGCATGGAACTTGAGAATGCCCATGCCGAGTAGTCGTCTGCCAAACTATCCCGAGCCATGGAAGCCGTGGGTATGGTCTGAACAACCGAGTGCGCGGTGGCCCCTGCGCATGTTACCGTTGTTGCCACATCATGTCCAATGTACCCCTTCTTTCTAGGGGCATGTCTGTTTTCCTGTACGTTTTCATTTATGTAATGCCCTCCTTTTACCGTCTTAGTGATGAATGATTCAGTCCTTTCCTTTGTACATGGCCCTTCTTCATCGGCTTACCAACATACATTTTTACCCAACCATGTCTGGAGTACCCCCAGTCTAGTACATTGTGGCTAGAATTCTGTACAATCATGTATGGAGTACCCGCAATCATGTCTGGAGTACCCCCAATCTTGTACATTGTGGCTATAATTTTGTATAATCATGTCTGGAGTACCCACAATCGTGTCTACAGTATCCCTGGTCCAGTAAATTGTGGCTAGAATTCTATACAATCATGTCTGGAGTACCCACAATCATGTCTGGAGTACCCCCGGTCCAGTACATTGTGGGTACAATTCCGTATAACTATGTCTGGAGTACCAACAATCATGTCTGGAGTACCTCCCGTCCCGTACATTGTGGCTCCAATTCTGAACAATCAAGTCTCGAATACCCACAATCATGTCTGAAGAACCCAGATACCACAAACTGGCATAAGGGCATGGAGTAAATTTAATCCACTACTTGACACAAAGAATTTGTATGCTTTGTTTGTACTATGGTTTAGCCAAATATTGTTACCAAATGTATTCATATGCCTTGTCATACAATGTCCTACTCTATTTGATATGGACGTAATGGTGTATCTAGCAGCCTGGACACATGCTGTTAAAAACATTGTGTAACAACTCTTCACATTTGGTGATGTTTGTGGGGATCACTACGTAGGGTGTAGAACGAAGTCATACATGACACATGTTCGAAGTACTGGGTGGTTTGCAACAACATCATACTGACATGAAGACGAACACCATAGTAACATTTGGTGAACTATTAGACATACTCATTTTATGTTCTATAAGCACTTCTGCTTCCCCTTCTTACCAACATTCATTCACAATTGATGCTGTTGATTTGCAAGCAATAGAATCATCAAAGGTGACTAAGTACCAATGCCTCATTTCCACATGAAAGACAATGGGGAGAGGTCACATGAGGCAATCCACTCTTGCACGTACACCAGCAAATTATGGACCCAGCGGATAACATCGCATGCTGCACACGAGCAGGCATCTCCACACTCTACGGCATCATAATAGACCTCCTCTGATTGGCCACCTAATATCTGAACATGTTCACATGTCCCTACATTCAAACGCTGCAATCTAAACCGCCCCCTAACAGAGAGTCCTCTTGTGGTGCTCCGGGATCTTGACCTTGAGGATGCTTGGAAAGGCATGAGTAGAATATCCTTCCGGATCTGCAATGTCAGAACGGAAGGAAAATAGTCATCAAGGTGGTACAGTGACTAGATGGTATGTTCACTGGTATGCACATGGTATGTTCAATCATGCACTGTGCAACACATTATGGCAGTGCTTAGGGTTCATGTGAAAGAGTACTGAAGACATTTCCTTCACTGAGCTCCGGTGTCAGACAATGTGTCAAGGTCTGGCAGCCCCATCTTGGGAAATAGCTCGTGGACCATGGCATACTGACGACAGAATGCAACCTTTTTTGCCTCATGCCTTGCCCTCCTCATCTCTTTGTCTGGGTCGTACTCCTTGTCTGAAATCTCCAAATCTGTCCATTCTGAAGTGCGGTTATCCATTGGAGCAGGCCTGGCGGCTATGACCTTGTTGTTCCCCTCCTCTTCCAAACCGTGTTCATCGTACTCATCTTCCTCCTCGTCTCCCCCTTGTCTCTGACCGTTTGCCGTCTGCTCCTGCGTTAGGTCGCCGTCCATAGGTTCCACCTCTGTTGTTGCCCTTGTAGCCGATGCTGCAGTACGTGCGCTTCTATCGGCTTCCATGTCTGTTGCTTCCATGATGGTTCCTATAGCATCCTCACCCCAATTGGCTGCTGAAACCTGCTGTGCTCATAGCTCAGCCGCGTGGGCTGCAGCCATCTGTGCCGGAGTTGGTGCGGGTGGGTTAGTGCACCGTTTCTTTGGGTGGCCCTTCTGGCCACAACGACCACAGAAGTGGTTTGCACGCAGTAGATCGCCGCGTCGCTTGCGTTTGCTTTGCGGCTTGCCCACTCCACGCCCGCCTGGTGCCCGCCACCCGGGTCCCGGGGGATCACCCTCACCGTTTGGTTCAGGCGAGGCAGGCTTCAACACCCTCAAGTTCACGCCTGGCATGATGTGGCCATAGGAGCGCTTCCAAGCGATGATGTTGTACGCCATGTCGGTGGTCCGTGGCAGCGGCTCTAGCATCGCAACGGGATCCCTCCCTGCTCGCCATCGCCAAACACGTAGCATGCAATGCCCTGGTTCGTCTGCATCAGCTCCATGCTGAGCTTGTTGTATTCCTCTCTTTCATACGCGTATGCCAACCGCGAGAAGATGTCTACTGCTGTCTTGCTATACGTCACTCGGATGTTCTCCTTAATGTGGAATGTGCAGTACTTGTGGTTGGCCCGAGGGAGGAGCTTCGGCATCGCTGCGAGGAGACCTGCATCCCGGTCATTGATGATGGTAATGCCGCCTTCGCGTAGAGTCCAGTATGCGTTAGAAAGCTGGAATAGGAACCAGCCCAGCTATCTTCGTCCTCCTTGCTGACAAGAGTGTAGGCCATTGGCACGCTGTTGTTGTTTGCATCGAAAAACTGGGCAATGAGAAGCACCTATTTGTACCCGTTTTTTAGAAACGTGCTGTCCAGCGTAACTATTCGACGCATGTGAGGCCAGGGCTTGCGGCAAGCACAGGGCACCACAAAGCAGCGACGAAACTGCTTGTCCTTCTGCTCCGCAACGGCGATGGTGTTAGGATCGACCCGCATCAGCTGCAAGTGTGCAAGCAATAGGTCCCTCAATGAATCTGGCTGTTAAAAAAAATAGCCCATGCATGTCAACATCTCGTTACATGAAGGGAGGACTCACCTCGGCGCAGTATGTGGGGAAGAGAGCCCACGACATAGACTTCTCCCGCATGATTTCCTCTTGGGCCTTATCCCGTGCCCTCCAGATGACCTGGTAGCCCATTTTCTTCTGTATAAGAAGCTTTGACAACCGCGCGCAGAGCTTTGGCGTCCGTGGTTGGGTCTTGGGCCATCGTGTCCCGGATACGGCGTTGGACCCACTTGGTTGTGCGTGCTGGGTTCCCCTTCGTCTAGCCTGGGGTGCACTTATGCCCCTCCACGTATGAAGACACTGTGCAGTTGTGCGACTTGCTCGACATGCAGGCACGGATTACCCACCGACATCCATCGGTTTTGAGGTTAGGACAGCGGACGACAATTCGGCCGGAATCTGACCGCTCCCACTTCAAGGGGAAGCAATGCTCGACGCCGTAATCTTCTATGGCGCAACGGCACTCTTCCATCGTTTGAAACTCCATTCCACTTGGGAACTGCGCACCATCACCGTCGTCATCCTCGTCCGAGGGTCCTGCACAACACCACCAGCGACACGATCAGACCAAGTGCTCATAAAGGCGCACTTGCAGCATCACATACTGACAACAAGGCTTGCGATTGTGCGAGGGGACTGTCAGCTTAGCAACCAAGTCTGGACGTCGGACACGACGGCCCTCCTGTCCGGAACGATGTATGGCAGATTTCATGAAAACTGATTTTCAGCGAAATGCAACATGGGTGTGACCTGGCTATAACTTTTTGGAATGGGGGCAACCTAACTGTTTCTCTCAGGATGGGGGCATCTCAGACATGCCGGAGCGAGAATGGGGGGGACTTACAAATTTGCCCATTTTCTACACTGCCCAAAATGCCTGTGCACATCGCTGCCGTGGCAGGTGCCGTTGCTTCGAGAAAGCTGTGTTCTGGGCAGCAAAGCTGAAAACTATTTCTCATTCAGCTGGGGGGTTCGTCGACCCCCGCCTTCTGTTTGCTATTTCCTTGTTTTTCCTAAGACACAGAGTGTAGCGCCAGTGTGCCACGTGGCTTGGACTGGACCTGGCCTGTGGGGCGACGGATGGGATGAGTTGAGGGTCGGAGACCCTCAACCACCGCGGTTTTGGCCCAGTGGGCCAAGCTTCCCGTCCGTTCGTTACATTTGGTATCAGAGCGCCGGGGTTCAATACCCATGGTGGACACCGTGGGCGGGTCCATTCCTGTGTGGGAGGAATGTAGCGCCAGTGTGCCACGTGGCTTGGACTGGACCTGGCCTGTGGGGCGACGGATGGGATGAGTTGAGGGTCGGAGACCCTCAACTACCGCGGTTTTGGCCCAGTGGGCCAAGCTTCCCGTCCGTTCGTTACATTTGGTATCAGAGCGCCGGGGTTCAATACCCATGGTGGACACCGTGGGCGGGTCCATTCCTGTGTGGGAGGAATGTAGCGCCAGTGTGCCACGTGGCTTGGACTGGACCTGGCCTGTGGGGCGACGGATGGGATGAGTTGAGGGTCGGAGACCCTCAACTACCGCGGTTTTGGCCCAGTGGGCCAAGCTTCCCGTCCGTTCGTTACACAGAGCCGTGGTCGACTCGTGCAGACGATTATCGCTCAGCTGTCAGACCCGTCCTCCCGACGGTGACGGCAGCATGTCCCCCTTCGCCATGTGAGCAGGCCTCGACAGCGCGTGAGCTGGCGTGCGTCATCGCCACATCGGCGCCCACTGCCGCCCATCGGCACTGTCGCCCACTGCGCGCGAAAGCAATGGGGCCCTTGGCTGGCGCATGGCTGGAATGCGAAGGGCACACGCACCCCCTCTCCGATCTCCCTTTCGAGAGAGGCGCTGTGGTTGGGTTAGTTCGATTTGTGTCGACCGTCCTCCATCTTTGCCACCGCCTCTCACGCTCTTCGGACTCACTCGCCTGCCGCACATTCGCTCTCTTACTCACGCACTCTCTCCCTCTCACTGGGGTCGAAACTGGCGTAGACGGGGACGCCCTGCGTTTCAAGAGGGCCAAAGGCGGCCTGCGTGCCCCGCCCCGTCGTTGACGATCGTTCGTTCGTCGGTCAGTCCTGTCCGCCTCCCCCATCGCGGTCCACTAAGCCAGTCGTCCCAACCGGGGGTGGCTGCCTCGATCCGGATCTGTGTCGAACGCACAGACCGCCTGCAACGCCTGCGCCTCAGCCTCTCCGCTACGGCTCAGCGAGGTCGGGACGTGCTTCGTCGGCGGAGCAGGACGACAGGCGAGCAAGCGAGGCAAGCACGCGGCCTGAACCGAAGAGGGTTCAAAGCGATGGCGGGCCCAAGCAGTCGTGCAGGCGAGGAAAGGCGACAGGCGGGCAGAATGGAGCAATAGAGGCATTTCTCTGTCCACATTTGCATCCACATACGGATGCTTGCGACGGCCTCGACACCAGCCCCGCGTATAGGGGGACCCAAGGGTCTGCAGGCCTTCGAAGGTTCATCTTCAGTCGCTGATTGACGAACGGCACGTCCCTCATTCGAAGCTTCCCGAGTCCTAACTCTTGGAAACGGAGGAGGTTGAAAACTAGTTTCTTTTCGCTTGACCGAGTAAAAAAGCATGATCGTTCAGCTTCACCTTCCCTCGTCGTCCGTTTTGTGATCCCAGTCTTCAGCCACTCCTACTCAGCAGGATCGGATTCAGCAGGGGCATTGGGCCGCTGTCACGAAGCTCGCCACTCCACGTCCAACCAGTCCAACCCACGGATATCCGGCAAGATTTACCTTGATCCCTGCCCGACCCAGCTACTCAGCTTAAAGCTCCCCCCTTCACTATCGCCGGAGCGCACTCTGACAACTCACACCACACCGCCATGGACCCGCTCATCCGCTTCCTTATCCTGCTCAATGTCATCCCTGTCATCGCACTCCTAATCATCGCAATCGTTAGAGATCTCTCTGAATTCATCCGCAAAAAGATGGGCCTGCTGCCGCCGTCCCCGCCGCCCTCCCCTCCCCGAGTCTCTTCCTCCTCCCCTGGTTCTGTTGTGTGGATGATCCGCGCCCGTGCAGCAGCTGCTGCGGCAGCAGCAGCTGCCGCTGCTGCAGACGGTGGCAATATCGCGGATAGTGGCGGGTACGGCCTTGGCCTGGATGGTGCTCCTGGCAGTGGCGGTGGCGGTGGGGGTTTCAGTGGCAGCTTCGATCCCAACAGCGCGCACCCAAACGCCATGAGCATGGGGGTGGGTGTGGGCCACTCTATGGCCTTTGGTGACCCGTTGGGCAGTCTTTCCTATGGCTCCGTGCATGGGTCGTCGAGCATGGGAAGTCCTGATGACAGTGTCACTGCCCCTGCTGCAACGGCTCTGGGAACCCATCGGGGGCCGCCTGGCAGCCTCAGACACACGAACCAAGCAGCTGCGGGGGGAGAGAGCTTCACCTTTCCACCGTCTCCGTCTGGCAATGGTGGTGCTGCTGGTCAGCTTGGTGGGAGTGGCGGGCCGGCAAGCAGCAGCACTGCCACTGCCACGAATGCGTCTGTGGCTTTCAGGGGTTATGGAGGACGGAGCAGATAGTGCAATGCTTTTGTACGCTGATCCTGAAGATTTGATAAAGGTGCCTCCCCATCCCTTCTCTCCTCTCCCCTTCTCTCCCTCCCCCTCTCTCTCTCTCTCTCTCTCTCTCTCTCTCTCTTCTCCCCCCCCCTCCCTCCCTC
>SZWC01000037.1:730054-746333 GCA_023375785.1 Penium margaritaceum | reverse complement strand
GGGGGGGGGGTGGAGTGGAGCGAGCATGAGATGTAGGAATGGAGGAATGGAAAAGTGGAGAGAGCATCTGTATGCTCAGAAGGCTGTGAAGGAAGAGGAGAAGTGCCGGACTCAGAAATCGTGGAGTCGCATCCTTGCATGCATGCATGGGTTCAAGCAAGCACATCTGCATCACCCCAACAGGATCTGGAAGCAAGAAACCACCAACACCATCAACCCAATCGTACGACATCCTTCAGGGAACAAGAGAGAAAAGAAAAAAAAGACAGCAAAACAGAGGGTGTTCGCAGCAGCATGCAGATTACGAAGCACCTCAAACACTCAAAACGCCGTTTGGGCTTGCTTTGCAACATGAGAGCCTCAGCGGAAGACGCGTTGGGTACACTTGTGATCTTGAAAAGACACTTTGCACTGGGTTTAGGAAACGTATCTTGGGCGGATGTGAATGCGTGCTGCAGACAAAAACTCAGCCTGACAGCAATTCTCGCCAGCGCTGGCGAAAACTTGTTGCGCATGGATCTAGAATACACGCGTCCTGGTTCACGGCCAACAAAACACAAGAGATCACAGACTGGCGACGGACGAACGGAGCTAAAGATTCGCCAAGCTGCACCATTGCAAGCAGCACGGTGAGAGCCAGAGACAGAAACCGAGGACAAAACCAGACTCGCAACAACACGAGCTTTCAGCGTGTGTTGAAATTTTTATTTCTTGAACGCTTTGTAAAGCGTTTAAAAAGTAAAAATCAGCATGTCTTGAGAGCGTGTGTCCGCGGCACATTGGCACAGCGGCACATTGGCACACTGGCACACTGGCACACTCACTGCCGCGCTTCTGCTTCCCACGCGAGGGTGACTTCCGCCAGCATCTCCCGCATCCGCGCCAACTCCGCCTGCCAAGCCATCCCACCCTGCCGCCTCCTGCTACTGCTGCTGCAAAACACAGCAGCGCAACGCGCGTGTGCTGCTGCGCTGGCCCCGACTGCCCCCGCTCCACCTTCCGCCAGGCCTCGACCGCCTGCGCCGGTGGCTTGCGGCAAGTCTGTCGAGACGAGAGCATGAGAGCGTATGCAGAGCAGAGACAAAACTAGCAGGCGGCGTGTACGCTGGACTTCATTGACCACCCTGATCTGGCGCTGCAAGTTGCCTCTTCGAACTCGGATCCAGATTTGGTGCGTGAGGTGGCTGAGACGCTGGAGTCGAACGTGGACGTCGAGCGATATTTTTGGGTTACATAGTAACACTATTACAATCGCTTCGCGTGCCAAACGACGCTGAAGAAAATCGTGATTGGTGGATCAGTATTTTTCCCGACGTATCCACCAATCAGGGTGCGAGAAATTGTCGGACTGTATGCCCCCCCAAGTCTGCGGACGCCCACCTGTGGTCGGTTCAGGCGAAAAAAATCACGAACGTCGACCTAGATGTCCGGACAGACCCCGGATACTACGGAATGACCAGTCCGACGCCAAGACAAAAGGGTAAGGACTGTACGTTGGGTTGGGTCCAAACCCTCGAGTCCCCTGGCGAGCAGAATTTCATGTTGTTTTTTCCCCTCCATGTCGCTCTTCCTTCGCCTCACCCTGTCCTGTTTCACGGAACTGGTCGTCATGGCAAGCTCTTTAGACTCGTGAACCCGGCTTCAAACAAAATCAACATGCATATGAAAGAAATTAAATTCAACCAACGCCATAGAATATCTATTTTTGCTTTTAAAAGATAATATCCTTGTACTTATGCCTAAAACTACGTCATCTGATTTTTATAATATAAGGAAACATCCAAAATTCGTCCAAATTTGTCGAAGATCTTTTTTTTGTAAAGTTCATAATAGACGTGTGAAACTGGCATGTTCAAAATAAAAGAACATATTAATCTCATATAAATAAATTCAACATCAGATAGAACCATATTCATAAAAAGACCAAGAAGAAATGCCTTTAGAGGATTTTCTTCAATATGTCGGTGAATTGTTATCCATAATAGTGTATCACCAAGCGCATTCGTTCAGTTCTTGGTTTTGTATTTTTCGCTTTTACATCCACACAAGTTGGAATCAATCCAGCATAGCTTGAAGTAATTTAGGAAGAGTTGGCCCAAACCAAACACAATGTTTCAGAGCACACATGGGCGAACCAAAAAAAATCAGTTTGAACGACTGCGGGTGACATTTTGGCAGTCCATTTACAACCATTTTTGGCTTCCACGGACGAGGTAAAGTCTCATGGCAAACCTTCCATTATGTGGTCAAGATTGCAGCCAATTATTTAGCCTCTCGTGAGATACTAATATGATTACTTTTGCTCGGTTACTATGTAACCCTATGCACGCTTTGCGTGCAACACCTGCCTCTTGTTTTTTTTATTTTTTCTTTTCTTACCCCTAGTCGTGACCGACTGAGGCGGGGGGGGGCTACCTCAGCACCAAAGAAGCCCGGGGGTTGAACCCAGCCCCCCAAGAAGTTATTTAAGGTGGCTGGTAAATTCCTGGGTATTTCCACCAAAGAGTGAATCACGAGCTTAGGAATAGGCGACAGTCCTTGTTGAAAAGGAGGTAGTTAGTATAAAGTGCATCAGCAAAGTCGTCCTCAAGGGTTTTTAGCTTGGCCCTAGCCCGTCTGGAGTTCTGTCGCAATAGCAAGGTTGACACTAACCAAATGTGTTGTTGGAAGGTTGTTGGGAACAGTGCAATGATCTTATCTACAGGAGAAGAGCGCGGTTCCGCCCATCTCTCCCTCCATATGAGGTGAAAGAGTGCGGCACGAAGAATTGACCAAACTGAACTAAATTTTTTGGGGTTAAGGGGTCCGATAAGCATCTCTAAGGTGGAGGGGGTAGTATCAAGGAATAGGGACGTGAAAATGGTGCGTAGTCTGGATGTCACTGGTTGAAGACGAGGACATAGGAGGAAGCAGAGTTCAATTGTTTCTTCTCTTGAGCAATACGGGCATTCGTTTGATCCGTTTCAAGAAAAGCGGGTGCGTCTTCCAACGGGTATATATCGGAAAAGGATTTTTGTCTGTACATCCTTAGCTCAAAGATCTAATGGGAGGAAGTTGTGTTTGGCGCGGAGTGATCTCCAGTCAAAGAGTGCATTAGGGAATTCTTCTTTCCAGTTGCCCTCGTATGATGGACAGAAGTTGTGTCGTGCAAGGAGACAGTGGTATATCTTTGTTAGGGAGGGGAGGGATGAGGCGAATCGATACGCCGGGATGTCAGGTCTAGCAGGAAGACCAACCATTGAGGTGTTGTCTGACAATTACCGGGGTGAGTTGTTTCCCCCGTATGTGCAACGTGTGTGCCCAAGGGTGGGGCCTGAGTGCCAGGGAGACAGGATCTACCGCCATGGGTAATGCTGAGTCGACGGAAGGTTGTGGGAAATGGAATGTAATCTTTATAGGGAGGCCAATGAGATCTTGTATGGTGAAGTATTGGGTTTGTCTGTGAGCAGATAGGAGGGAGGGGCCTTCTGAGATTACTCGTCGCCAGGAAAGTGGGAGCGAGTCTCTGTTTCGTCCAGGATACCAGTTTGGACACGTGACCCAGAACGGGAGGAATGGGAAAGGACATCCGCTAGCGTAGCATTACGAGTGAGGAGCCAGCGTTCTCGTTGTAGTAGACCAAAAGGTTGATCATTCTCTTTAAGGATAAAACGGTTGGACGTCGAACGATATCTTGGAACATGCCATGTCCATGTATCCAGCGATTCCCAAGGGAAGCAAAATTCATATGCTCACACATGACCATCCAACACTCTGTTGCCAACAGATCGTTACGTCCCAAAAGTAGAGATTTGATTTTTATCCAAGATTATGTCATCGAATACATGGCCCATTGCATGAAAATCATGGGTTTTCTACGTGGATAGAATTGTGTGCATTTTGGTTGATTGCCTCTACCCACAACCTTGGAATCTAGAAGATTCCATCACGTTGAACCACTTCCCAGAAGGATAAAAATGCCTTCCACGCACTAAATTGTTCTTTTGATTCGAATTAGTCAACTTTGTGACGACGTTAGGCTTTTCTACAGACACGCTTCGATATTCTCAAAACCACCTGAAGTATCGACAAAATTTCTCAATGCATCTTCTTAAGCTTCCAGTCAATCGAGTTCCAGGACCCCAAGAATGTTTAATTCTTGCCTTTTCACTTTTTTACGTATGCTTGACACTTGCGACACTTCTCATTGAAATACACTCAGAAATGAATCAGGTGTCCTCTTTTTTTAAATCTTCTTAAGCTCTGCAACTTCTACATATGCACTGTCTATGTTCTGCCCAGTGTAGTAATTGTTATCGAAGCATTATGGTGTTTGAGGTGCACTTGTCGTCTTCACTCTTATGGGACAACCTCATGCAAGTCTCCATCCCATCTCCACTATTGAGAAGATTTCCCACCTTGATAAAACGAGCTAGGAGTAGCAAAGGTAGCCTGGAAGAGCGTAAAATTCATATACCCCTCTCCACGAAGAATCAGCCTTATCCCCCCCCCCTCCCACTCGTGAATAGTAAGCCTAACTTGCCGCTATTGAGAAACAACGAGCCCCAATCACCCCTGCCTCGCAAAGATAAGCCTCATGATCTACTTATACAAAGATGGGAGTTAAGTTCTAGAGAAAGCAACAATGTACCTTTATCGTTTCTCAAAAGTCAACATGTCAACGTCGCATGGCATGCGGCATTGAAATGCTTCCATCACTTTTCTTGGTTCGACATCACAAACCCCTTTATGGAAGGGCTTTTTATTATTCAGGCGTCGTTTCCGAGGAGTTTGCAAGGGGGGTCGGAGACTCCCCATGCATTCAAAGGGATTTTGCTTGGCCTAGCTATCGTAGGATCACCAGGTGTCGGCATAGAAGTGAAATCCTAAAACCGTAGGTGTAATTAATGGGTGTCATTTGTTTACTTTTCATACTTCAAACAAGGGCATGAATTTGATAAGAATTTGCATTAAAAATATGAAAGTTTTTGATTCACCATTCTTGCAGCGGGAATTCCGGCCGATGCACGTTGGCTGGAATCCTTAACAAAGTCACCCCCTCCTCCCGCCCACCCTCTGGCAGCCCACTGACCACCCGTTCCATCTCGGTCGTCAATTACAAGGGCTTCGATCGGATCAGACGTGGTCCATTGAGGTGTAGGTTGCAAAAAGGAGGGGGGCAATGCGGCGGTTGAACAAATTGCCGACGGACCGACATCGGCCAGTGAGTTTGTGAACCGATTCCATCCCCCTCGGCCAACGCTTGAATGCTATCGTGGCCTTCCATCGGCAATGCCACGTTGGAGGGCAGGAATCTAGCACCGCATGCCCATTTTCACCATGCGACAGGCTTGGTGCCTTAGCAGCGTTGGCTGCTTTGCTGTGAGAGAAAAACGTGCATTTGAAAATTAGCGCCAGATTTGTGGTCAGAAGTGAGTTATGACTAAGTCGAGAACAAGAATGACTCTTGGTGTGAGATTCCTCCCACACTAACCTAGGTACTCACCTTCGTAATGTATTTAACTCAGGCTATATGCGAAGAAGGAAAATCAAGTATTTTCGAGCTTGTGGGGTTTTCTCGATGAGCCTTGCCAAAGGCCGACAACCCCAAACCCGTTTTTTGTTCGTTTTCCCTATGATTAGACAATACCGGCATGTGTTTGTTTTGAATGTAGTCTTGTAGTGAAGATCACCTAGGAAACTGATGGAGCAAGTTATGGCCATTAGAACATCGTCAAACTCTGTGCTACCAAAAACAACCGCCTATCACTGTCGGTGAGATGAGTGATGGTGGTTGTTTCCTACGGAGGTGGCCGTTCATTGCTACCAAGTAGAAAAACCTAGACGATGAGATAGAAGCCCTGTCTCTCACAATGGTATGGCATCCCCTCCATTGCTCAACACCTGCCGTTATCGACGTCTGCCGAGTTGGCCTACTGCACAACCATGTATGCCAGTCGAGAGGTCACAATACATATTGTTGAAACACTGTACACGCATATCACAGTAGTCTTACACTGTGCCTGGACGTTGCGTTTAAACCAGGGGGAAGTGGCACTTCCCAGACATACAAAAGTCCTTAAACCTCACAAGTGGGTATTTTTATTCTTATTATTATGGCCAATCATGCAAGGGCTTCTCCATTTTCAGGCGGATCGACATTTGAAATTTTGGCTAACTTTCCCTACCTCTCGAATGCCGTTAAAGAAGGCTATGATGGGCTGGACGACTGCGAGAAAGGTCTGCCAAAATCTTGTGAACTACGGAAATAATTTGTTGTTGTTTTTTGTCAACTTCTTGATGATGCTAGTATCTTATCAAAATTGTGCCTTGATATCTTCTGAATCCTCCAAACCTCGTGGCCTTGCCTCCTTCCATCTACACTCCTAGGTGATTCCACTTAAACTACGTGGCTCCTCCACTTGTCCCCATAGCACTAGCCACAAATCACAACCCTCTCACTCAAAATGATGACCCAATTGGTTTCTCCAACAATCCCACATGGAACCTTAAAGTCAAACGTTGGTATCCCCTCTTTTAGATGGAGAAGTTGTCATCGTTTCGTACTAACGAGATGGTTTGGAACTGGGTTTGCGAACCGAACCAGGGATATTTGTAGGAAACTGTTCAAGGATGACTACATATCTGTTGACTTTGCAATCCTTTCAAATATCAAATCGAGAAGCTGCAAGATGAAATGATCCGGAAGAATTTCCCAGTGAGCAACCACATAGCTATCCTTGGATGCAATTTTATGTATTAGAATTGCCAATTCCATTACTTCACCATAAGTAGTTTTCATCAACATCGATGGGAAAACAACACTTGCCTATGATCAAGTGACTCATGACCGCAACGACGGTTACAAAAGTAACACGAGAGGAAGTATGTGAGGAAATCAAGCCATCCATAACCCAACACACTATGTCACTATCACGGGAAGTTACAAAGGGATACCTATGACACAGAGCTTATGTGTGGCTAATCCACGAAGAGCCGAGAGAAGAGAGTGTAATAGCGACGAAAAAACCAACAAGATGAACAACCTCATCAGCCTTGACAATTGAAAATTTTGTAGTAGTCCCACCAGAGTTTGCATCCATTTTCAAGGAGCTCAAAGGGATTTTTTTTCCCGGAAAAAGGGCCTTCAGAATCACCACTTTATCCGAGTGTCAATCATAAGATAGACCTGAAACCGGGTTGCAACACAATGGTCAAGGGGATCTCTAGGATGTGCAATTACAAAATAACTCAGCTAAAACAAAAACTAGTCAAGATGCTTGAGGGAATTTTGGCCAACTTCGTGGACCGCCCATGTTATGTTGTTGAAATTTTTGACAGGCTCGGCTCCTTTCCAAAATCGCAAACTGTATTGATCATTTGATATAGTTTTGGAAGATTTCTTGACAAGGCTAGACTTAAACAGTGACACATGTCAATATTCTGAAAACCCCCAAACGTATTGACAGATTTTCTCAAAGAACCCTCTAACGATTTTTCTCTTATGCTTAGCTCAACCAAAGCACATAAGACCTCAAGTACGTTTCATTCTTGTTTCTGGTATTGTATATGAGCTCTCGATTGCTCCTACACTTGAGATCAAAGTATAGTTCCTTCCAATTTCACAATTTCCATTTTCTCTACAAATTATACCTGTTTGCCTTGTACAGGCCTGTTATGAGTTGCATATGCAATATCACATTGATGTGTGCTATTATCTCTCAACTGGTACTTTTCTAGCTGATTTTTCTACGTGACTTTTCTAGCTGATTTTGCTTGCACGATTACCTTGGCAGCGTGAATGCTTTGGTACGGTCCACATTTCACCAGAAAACGGATGACATCCAGGCTTCGGGTTGTTGTTCCTCTGCTCACCAAGAAAATGCCACAGGCCAGAAAAACGGTAAATTTTCTTCATTGGCTGGTAAAATGAACAGCATGTCTCACACAGAGGTGAGGACTTAGGTTAATGTGGCAGGGGTCTCACACCACACCTCATTCTTGCTTTCAACTCAATCATTGTTCACTTCCAACTGTAGGTCTGGCACCTGATTTGTCCCTCTTGCAGCTGAGCATCCAATGCTCCTCAGGAGCTGAGTGTGGATGCAACAGGCCACACACTTCAGTCCAAGTGTGTGAGACGACAGAGACTAGTACTATACAAAGTAGCGCATAAACATTTTAATCTTGGTATTGGAGCCACAGCATAGTAGATGCAGTAGATCAAGCACCAACAACGGTGTACAGGTGCAAGCCCACTTTGACGAATACCCATTGGTGCACGTACAGGGGAAACGTTGCTAGATTTTTTTTTGACATAGTTGGTCATGTCTTCTGGTGGCTTCAAAATGCTGTAGATGTAGGGGAAATGCTGTAGATTGTTTCCAGTATAAACCCCATGGGGATGGTAGCATATGTGGTCATGTAACCGACATATAGTCGCATACGATGGAGCCCGTGTATGTGGTAATGGCACTATCATGCAGCATGGAACTGTCCCCACTGTTTTTTTTCCCATTTTTATCACTCCTTCTTCTTTGCTTTTCCTAGCTTAACATCCCTGGAATATGCAGCCACATCAGCAGATAAGGAATCAGCACGTTGCTACAGCAAACCAGAGAAAATAAAGAAAAAAAATCATTGACACTTGCTTGCTTGCTCGCTCGCTACCTAACACACGACAACAACAACAACAGTTATAGTAGCAATAGAAGCAATAGCAGTTACAACAACGACCTAAATCAAACAACAGCACACAGTAGTTTCTGTTGTAGTACAGTAACACAACAATAGAAACAAGTTCAGAATACAACAATAGGATCAGTGCACACTAGTAGTTGTAGTCCATCATAGCAACGACAGCAACATCTCGTAGTAGTAGCGACCAGAATACTCTTGACCTGGTAGCGGCAACTCTAAGGCCACAGCAGTAGAGATCGCAACAACAACAGCCAAGGTATTGCTCTCGTGGGGCAGCCACAAAATCAACACTGAAATTCTACAAGATAGCATGCCTTCTTTACGATTGCTGGCCACCAACCACGAGAAGAGAATGTATGTGGGTAAATGAGTAAATTTCCTAAGGTGGAACATTTAGAAAAAAAAAAAAAATCCCTACATGAATCCACTTTGTCTCCTTCATTCACATGCTCAAGAAAGTGGTTAGTGGATGTATTCAAAACTTTCACAGTCCCTTAGTAGTAGACTCAGCACTTGTGGCAGCTTTTGTCTTCTACTACCATATCCAGACCTAGTGCCGCTGGTATGACACAGTCCACCTCTGCTAACATGATGCCGCCAACTGACTGTGTTCCCGCTCGTCAACAACAGGTTGATGACTTGCGCATGCTGCTAGCCACGTTACAGTTTTCTCAAACGGCCACATCCATTCACGCACTTATCCCTGGCCTACCTGGTCCTCTAGTCTCTGCCGCAGCCGGGAAAGCAACCGAGCAATAGCAACAACAAGAACAGTCTTTCTCCTGTGTCCCGTGGTGTCTAGATAATGCAACTACGGATCAGCATTCGCCAAAGGATTTTGAGACACCACCATCCCACCTTGAGGAGGGAGAATTTTACCGAGGGACCACGATGAGGGTCTCTGGTTCTACTACACCTTGAAGTATGACTCCTCCTCTACCGGCACTGCTGTAGCTGTGACTCGGTCCCTGGTCCTTCCCATGCCTTTTGTTGGGCCTATACCTGCATGGACCCCTTGTCCAGCGTGGTGACCTCCACTGTCGCACCTCAGCTACACCTCAACGCCTCCTTCCATTATGGCCACGCCGTAGTACTTCACAACTCCTAGGCCCTGTACTCGTGAGCGCTAACTAGAGGAGCTCATCGTGCACTACCTCCGCATTCCCCCTCATCAGACCAAGGGAAGTACAAATTGGATGTCTGATGACCAAGAGGTCGCAAACAGATGTCAGATGGAGGCCACTCTCTAAGGTGATCCTATGTTGATGCGCAATGTGTTCCTATCCCCTCTTGGATGATCTCGCCTTACTTGATGTCTGGCAGGCACGCTTTTCATCTCAGTCTCTTACACAACATCTGCTACTTGGGTCTTGTCAAGTCACTCAATGGACCATTACCTCATCTTTTTGTCACCGCGATAGCACCTGGATCATCAACTTGAGTGCTACGCATCACATGGCTTCCTGTCTGTAGGCATTAATATGCTTGGCCCAATTGGTGATGTCCACAATGTTTGGACTAGATACAGCCAGGTGCTTCCTGTTCATGGTATTGGCGTTGTTCAGTTTTGGGGTTCGTCTAGTGACGTCTATGTCACCGACTTGCTGTACATGCTTGGCCTTGAACTCAGCCTTTTGTCCATCAGTGCTATTGAATACATGAGAATGGATTTTCTCCACTCTCGTGGTATTGGCATAGTCATCCTACGCCCGTTCTGTCTTGTGATACTGCATGTAGAGTCTCGTGATAACTTGTGGTAAGTCACTCATCTTTCCTTTACATCCTCATCCCCATCTTCAAACACGATGCATATCCTTGTCACGAGCACTCTCTCTCTATCTCTCTCTCTCTCTCTCTCTCTCTCTCTCTCTCTCTCTCTCTCTCTCTCTCTCTCTCTCTCTCTCTCTCTCTCTCTGTTTGTGTGTGTGTGCGCAAATTCTCACCTTCTATACCGTTGCTTCACGTGCAAAGCTTTCCCATTCAGAGCATGCTCCGCACGTAGCCTGAACTTGGCCTTGATCCACCTTCCTTTCAGTTGCCTTGCAAAACCGAGTGCATCAACTACGTCAGGGCAAGGTGCACAGTTCCTCTTACCTTGTGTCCTTTTTCCAAGTCTTTCAGCGGCTTGAGCTAGTCTACTTTGACCTAATGGGTCCCTTACCTATTGAGTATTTGGCAGAACATGGTTGTTATGTTCTCACCAGAGTGATGACTGTTCTTCTTTTTATGGGTGTTGTGCCTCAAGCAAAAGAGTGACATAGTGGCTCCAATTTATGATTGGCTCCTCATTGTAAAGTGTGAGTGTGGTATTCTCCTTTTCTGCTTTTGTTTTGAATGAGATGGTGAGTTTATGGAGGAGGCTACTTATTCCCTTTGGAGCTGCAATATATGAAATGAAACCTTTGTATCCTAAACTCTGATACAGAACAGTGTCTCAAGGCACTGGAAGCGTACCATAGCTGACGCGGTCTGCACTTTGTGCATTGAGTCAAATCTATCAAAGAGCTGCTTCTTTTAGGCCATGTCGTACATGATGTGGGTCTAGAACAAAGTTTCCCATGTTCCCTTGCCCTATCTTGTTACTCACTACCAGCATTGGTGTGGGCTGCATGCTGATCTCTATTTTGTGCGTTTCTGGGATGGAATCACCAGTGTAGGACAAGCATGATGTTAAATTACCTCCCCATAGTGATCTCTGCACCTTCCTTGGGAATTCTGACCCATCAAACACGTGGCATTATGAGACCCTATACTTCATGGCATGATCAACTAATGTGACATACTGTTCTTGGAGGAGCTTTTTCTGCGCAATCTCCCTTTTGTCAATATAAGGACCCTTTTGGACCTGTTGCCACCATCGCGTGGAGGACATTCTACACCAGTGCGTGACGTTGCTTTATGTGCATCATGATCTAGAGTCATTGATTCCCATGCATCGCCTACGCCTCCATACACAATAGACAACCCCGTTATACCAGAACCCCAATTTGAGTCTATTCTTCCGGTTGTTGATCCATGCATCTGAGTCCAAATATTTGGTTGCTGACTATTCCGACCAAGTGACCGAGTCTACTTCTTCTACTACTGGCCCCACCACCAAGGCGACCAAGTTTGTCACTCCGGTCGTTGACTAAGTTGATGCGTTGAGCAGTTCTGGCTCTAAAGTCAATCACTCGAGTGGAGCAACCCATCATGTCCGTACCTCCTCGAGCATTGTGCATCCACTCGTTTAGTGTTGATCTGACATACCCACATACTTGTGGTAGACATCTTTGTTGATGCACCCCACTGCCTCCATGAGGCTCGCGTTCTACTATCGTCTGGTCGCCCCCAGCCAAAGCCTTTTGTGTCACACTCTCTTCTTACACTATGATGACTGGAGATCTATGGACTAAGGCCTTGGCCCTTGCCATTTTTACCACTGACCTTCATCCTAGTTCCACATTGAATCATTTTTTTGATTTCCCAGAAGCATCAACACATTATCCCCATGTTGTTGTCTAGTGCCCGTGGGGCCTTGGCACCACGCATTTATCAACAGCTAGGACGTCTTTGTTGGAAGCTGACCCACAGAGCCATTGTGAAGCCAGGGCCTTACGTAGCAATGCCTAATGGGACACAAATTGCAAGGAGGAACAAGCTGCTACCCATGAGCATGTTGTGTACGAGCTGGTCGGCTTGTCCCTAGGGCACAAATCCATTGGGGCCAAGTGCGGTTTTGATCACAAGTGGAAGCCGGACCGCACGCTGGACAAGTATAAAACCCGGCTGACTGCCAAAGGCTTTGCACGGGTACTAAGAGTGGATTTCAACCTTGTCTTTGTGCCGGTTGGCAGTTTCACCACCAGCCACGTGCTCTTTAGCACGGTCGCACAACATGTCCAAGAGCTATACTAGCTAGATGTCAGTAGTGCCTTCATGTATGGCACTCTCAATGGTGAGGAGCTCTACATGGTCCAATCCCTGGGTTTCAACGATGGCACTGATTTTGTCTGGGGACTATGGAAGGACCATTATGGCCTAAAGCATTTACTTGGCCGGTGGATTACAATGATCAGCTGCACCCTCTTGGAGATTAACATGATGCGCAGTGCTGCAAATCCGTTCCTCCTTCACCCCGGTGTACATCACCCTTCTGATCATGCATGTCTATATGGATGATGTGCTCATCGTGTTTACAAACCTCACTACTTTCCAGCAAGTGAAGGATCTACTACAGACCACATACAAGGTGAAAGATCTTGGATGTGTACAGGTATTTCTAGGCATTGAGATTGCACCCACGGCATTCTATGTGTGTATTAGGTAGCTTACGTGCAGACGTTGGCTGAAGGCTTTATGGACCTCTTATCCACTAAACCTTGTGCCTCCACACCCATAACTTCGGACGACCAGATCAAGATAAAAGCTTTTGATTCTGACACACTAGGCGCAGGTGTGGATGTGACTACCTTTCTTTGTGTCATCGGGTCATTCATGTTAATGGCCACCACCACATGATCAGAAATTATCTTTGCTCTGAACTTGTTGGCTAAACTCTCCTAGGGACTAGGCTGGGAGCATATATGGTAAGAGCCGCACTAGGTGGATCTTCATTTTCGGCGGCACGGCTGTCTCTTGGAACACGGACAACTAGGGATGCATCACACGCAATATTGTAGAGGGAGAGTTTGTGGCATTGGGTGCTAGTGCATGCAAGGGCTTGTGGCTCTATTGTCCTTTGTGTGAGTTCGGTTAGTTCGTATCGTCCATCATGCTCCACTATGACAATGAGGTTACCATTTCCATTACGGACAACAATGGAATTTATCATACAACCATAAATCAAACCAACATGGAGTATCACTACTTGTACACTTTATTGCATGAAGACATCATCCAGATTGTGTGGGTCAAGATCGTGTGACAACTGGCTCACATCTTGACCAAAGCCATCAAATATGCATTGTTCACAAAGGCTGTTAACTTGGTTGGCCTATATCCGTGAGTGCACTGTCATCCCTTACCTTGTGTTGCCTCATGTATGCCCTCACTCTTCGTGTGATCATCTTCACACTTGGGTGAACACGTTGGACCATGGGTCATGAGAGCATGAGGGAGCATGCATTGTGTTATGCACATGACATGTACACTTGGATGTACAATGGTACCCACGGTTCATGGGTGAGTTTTGTGATTTGCGTGTGCACTATCTCAATAATGTGTGTTATGACCTCTCAACTGGTTTACATGCTTGTGTAGATGACTGTCTCGACGGACGTCGACAACACCAAGCATTGAGTGATGCAGGGGACGTCACACTGTTTTTAAATACATGGCTTTTGTTTCCTTGTGTGGAGTCTCGCACTTGGCAACAGTGCACGGCTAGCTCCATTGGCAGCAACCACTGTCACTCATGCCACCAATAGTCATGTACGGGTGTTTGAATAGCATCGCATCTGCCTAGGTATGAGCAGCCATAACTCCTCAGTGCAATTTTTCTAGCTGATTCTAATTGTTATCTTGTGTTGGAAGCGTCCATATCTATGTATAATCTACCATTTAGAAAGAAAAAAAGGCCAACGCCTGGGTTTGCGCCTGTCGGTCCTCTGGCAGGGCTCACCAAGGAAATGCCAAAGGCCATAGTATAGTGCATTTTCCTAAATGGCTTGTAGAATGAGTAACATGTCTCACACAGAGGTGAGTGCCTAGGTTAGTGTGGGAAGGGTTACACACCACACCTCATTCTTGCTGTCAACTCAGTCATTTCTCACTTCCAAGTACAGTTCTGGCGCTAACTTTCTAGTGTGAGCTTTCCCTCTCACAGTTCAACAGCTAGCGCTCCTTACGCGCCAAGTCTGGGCGCAGCAGGTAACACACTTCAGTTGAAATGTGTGAGGTGGAAAACAATAGTTTTTTTTCTTTTTCAAACTAGCGCAACGTCATTTGAATGCAACATTTGACTTACCGAATTTCTTGATCAAGAAATACCATGGGGAAGGAGGCAAGGTTTCTTGGACACGTTGGACATGTCCAATGACCCATGTAGTTACAATTTAACATCAGCGCATGTCTTTGAAAGAGAATGAAAAATCGCCTTAGGTTCTTGGAATTTTTCAAGAAACCATAAGGCAAAGAGAAACGATTTTATCTTTAGTGGGTAAGTTAGAACAAAACCTTTAGTTATACTGCTATTGTAATGAATTGGTATGGAAATCTTGGCCCACTGGGCCAAACCTGCGGTGATTGAGGGTCTCCGAACCTCAACCCATCCTGTCCAATTGTCCACAGGCCAAGAACCCATTCAAGCCATGAGGAGAGGCCAGCCCGCGCTACACTCCTCCCACCTCGGAGTGGACCCACCTTTGACGTCCACAAAGGGACTAAAACCCTGGCCCTGATACCAATGTAACGTGTTGGTACGGAAAGCTTGGCCCACTAGGCCAAAACCGCAGTCATTGAGGGTCTCTGACCCTCAACCCATCCTGTCCAATCGTCCACAGGTCAGAACCCTATTCAAGCCATGAGGAGAGGCCGGCCCACGCTACAATTGTGGTAGACATTTGGTCCAAAGAAAATCCTTCGCATGTTCTTGTGCACCCATCTAGAGCGCACATGTCTAGTATCGACGGGAGTGGCTCNGAAAGCTTGGCCCACTAGGCCAAAACCGCAGTCATTGAGGGTCTCTGACCCTCAACCCATCCTGTCCAATCGTCCACAGGTCAGAACCCTATTCAAGCCATGAGGAGAGGCCGGCCCACGCTACAATTGTGGTAGACATTTGGTCCAAAGAAAATCCTTCGCATGTTCTTGTGCACCCATCTAGAGCGCACATGTCTAGTATCGACGGGAGTGGCTCAAACATCTGTCCACACCGTTCTTGCCTCCCGTCATCATCATCGTTCTCTCTGTTGTTCGCTTAGCTTTGCGGTGATTCGCTGCACCAAGCGTTGGACCTTAGGAGTTCGCTAGCCCAATGGAGCTTCCTCCTCCTTGGAGCCCACTTCCTCCCACCCCCAGGGAGAAGGAGGATGCACCCGAAGTGCCACCTCCTCGGCGACAAGGCAACGACGCACCCAGACAACAGGAGCAAAGTTGTCCACCAAGGCTAGTCGCCATTCCATCGTACTAGACCCCTCTAGGCAAGTCACATCCAACCATCGAGACACAAAAATTTCCAACTGATGGTCCCTCTACCAGGCCCAACACCCCATCTCCCACCATACCCACATCAAACTGCGTGTGCACCCCAACATTCTCAAAGAACAGTGCGGGCACACAAATCCTGATCACAATATTGGCTCACCTGCTTGCATGCCTCCTATCAATACAGGCCGTGGATAGCGACATCTCATGCAAACCGCGCACCACTGCTACCAATTGCGGAAGTCCATTATCCCTCAGAAGCCCCCCCTCCTTTACAAACGCTAGAATCCAAGACACCCCCTTATAGCGTGCAGTTGCAACTTTACGGTCCTCTTTGTCCCCTCTTTGACCTCTCCTATCCACACAATGAGTCATAAGAGGTCGTATCTCCAGAGAAGGCCCAAGGATTGCCCCACCCACACTCCAAGTCAGAAATCAGTCCACACATAGCGCACTCCACAGACCCACCTACCCC
>SZWC01000037.1:712598-729812 GCA_023375785.1 Penium margaritaceum | reverse complement strand
ACCCCCCCCCCCCCCCCCCCCCCCCCCCCCCCTCCATGGCCATCACCCCAAACACCAAAGCGCCAATGCTGTCATCACCTACCCAAGAGTACATATCCTCTGCTGCACACACAAACCCAATCAAGTCACCGCTGCCTTCCCCAACAATGGCTGAAGGTACGTAATCCAAAAACACCCTGCCACTCCTCCAAATCTTCCATCAACATTCTGCCACACCCACACACTATGGCACTTTTACAACGACCTGGTTCCGCATAGTAGCGTACATCGACACATAATGACACACTCACAAGTGCACTGGAATCATCAAAGCCCACACAAGCATTGGCACTTGCACAATGAACAAGGCACGTGCACACATTCGTACTTCCAGCTTGTCCATCACTCTTGCTCTCACCAGCTCACAGACTCACAACATTTGTACCTCGGTTCCGTACCATCTGGTCTCCACCACTTGTGGAACCTTTCGCAACTGTAGGACCACATAATAAGGCAAAAAGAAGCCAATCGCAATGCGAACGGCCACCCAAACACATGCCCAGACGCCTATGGCAACAAAACTCCCAGATGGATGCTCACTATCTTCCCCTTAACCCCTGGCAGGTCGAAAATGCCAGACCCTCCCAAATTTGGATCTCGGACTGTAGACGCGCGCCATGATGCCAACAACATGGACACAAAAAGGCAACACCCAAGGCAACCCAACAACTGCCAAGTGACCCCTGGAAGACGAAAAGGATGCACGTAAGATCACGTCCACCAAATCTCCCTTCCAAACTTGATCCTCCTCCCCCCCTAATCTACACTTAACTCAATCCTTTTACTGTGACTCCCTTGGATACCTTGTAGCATATCAGGCACATTATTGGCTCCTGCCTCCCATCAAAGCCAAAAGGCATTCCAACGTGCAACCCAAGCAAGACGATCTCCAAAAAACCTTGCCCTCCAGCGCTATCAACACAAAAAAACACTGCAATAGTAACAGGTTCTGATCCTCCCAAGAGGTTTTGATCACCCCAATCCACCCCTCGCCTCGTATGGACCCTCACATGGAATTTTTGCCCCACAAAGGCAGCAAACCAGCCAGCTCAAGAGAATACAACGCAGGAGATGAACACCGACGACACCGTAAACGATGACGAAGAGAACGTTGAAGAAGTAGACATCCACCCAGACAAAGACGAGGACGATGAGGCCAACCAGGCCACCCAAGTTGATGAAGGCAAGCTCGAGGATGTGGTTGAAAAGGAATTGTTTTCCGCTGACCAGACTGAATGAGATCGCATCCGCAAACTGAAAAGGGTGATCACGCTCACCTTCCGTACCTCACACTCCCGTCATGGAATGAAGACTACTGTAGCCTTCCTCCACCTTCTCCAGAAAAGAACACATCCACGAAATCCGTGCGTCTTCCATCAACGATGCCAAGAACTGTGCTGCAGAACTACTCAAAAGAGAAAACAACACCCTCGTACGCCACACCATCATCTTCGACGAGGTTGATGGGACCCTCGCAAACCTTGTTGTTGCCCTCTCCCCCTTCCAGTACACCGTGAAAGGTACGTTACACATCTCACCTTTACAACCTAGGCTGCCGCCCCCCCCAATGTGTCCCCTCTCACTAACATACGGGCCTCTCCCATGCACTCGTGCAGGTCTGAACAAGAAGATTGAGGTCGTGGTGACCAAAATCACAAGCCTGGAGTTTGAAACACACCGGGAGGCCCATCCTAAAAAGCAGGCTCTAACAATCCAAGGCTTTCCCATTGAGAAGCCGTTGAGCGACCTCAAGAAGACCCTCACAGCCAAAAGGTCCAAGCGCAGTGGAGGCCCACACCTGGCTGGAGTCACACACCTCTACCGCATAGTCCAACCTGCCACCGCACAGCCCATACCACTGTACTTTTCTTGTCCAAACCACACGTAGACGACCCCACATTCAAGACAGCCATACCGTCCTTCTAGATGACGGACGCAAGCAAGGATATCCTCCTCAACTTCACTAGGGCGTACTGTAAGCTTTGTGAGAACAATCACCACACGAAGTACCACAACTTCTTTGATGTGGAGCATGCACACCCCCTCCAGAACCTGCGCTTCTATCCTGAAAGCCCACAGCATGAACGGTAAGCACATTTACCATCGCAAGAGATCCCATATGATCAACTGTTCAGATTAACCACTTAAAATCATGTGTGTAATGTGCAGTGCGCCACCTTGGATGCTCCAAACTATCCTTCATGTGGATGCAAGACAAAGGGTTTTTGTACACAAGCGCCGTAAAGAAAGTGGAGTCGTGGGCTTACAACTATTAGATGTGCAAAAAGGCCCATGGCACGAAGCTCCACAAACTGCACGCTCACGCCCTCCGCCAACATGAGGCTACCAAGGCAGACTACGAACTCAAAGGCACAACGGGAAAACTCGTGGAGCGCTTTCAATGCGGGCCTGCCACCATACACCGTGTTCTACGTGAAGTGGTCCACGCCATCAACTCTCTTGCATCATCAGCCATCAGCTTTCCAAGAGATACATTGCAGATTCATGCACCATGGGCTGGACGACAGGACTACCTTCCATGGTTTAGTGACTGTGTGGGCGCTATTGATGGCACGCATGTCCTAGTAATTGTTCCTTTGCATCGACATGGTGCGTATGTGAGTAGGCACAATTAAATCACTCAGAACAAACTGGCTGCTTGTACATTAGACGTGCGCTTTTGTTTTGTAGCTACAGGATGGGAGGATAGCGCTCACGATGCGAGGATGTTTTCAGACTCTCTCTCACGTAGGTTCCAACTTCCTATGAACAAATTTCTATTGGCTGATGCTGCTTTTCCTGAGGGGTACGGGCTTATGCCACCATACTGCGGGTAACGGTACCACCTCAACGAGTTTGGACAGGGAGCCTCTCGACCGGAGGATGCGCATGAGTTGTTTAATCGACGACATGCGGGAAAATTTTGGTCAATTGTCGACGACTTCCTGACGGCCATCCAACAGAAATTCTCGCCGGAGATTTCAATCCCACCAATAACCTCCTAGACAAGAACCCGCCAAAGTTATCCAAAGATCACCTCCTCTCCCAACAGCTTTCCAATCATGACCTGTGTGACTCATACCGCACCTTCCACCCTACAACCTCAGAGTTCACGTTCTGCTCACAAAGCCACCACATCGCCTCCTGCATAGACCGCATGTACCAATCCACACGCCTTAGTCAAAGCCTCTTGGCTGAAGGCCATTTGAACCTCCCACACCTCCTCTCAGATTACCTTGTTGCTCCACAAATGACCCTCCACCTCGTACAAGCTACACAAGTAGGACATGGCTCTTGGAAACTCAACATCTTACTTCTACTCCGCCCATTTGCAAACAAAATACTTTCCCCTGCCCCCCAGGCATCCGTGGCAACAGCACAAACGGTGGATACAGAAGCAATTCAAAACATACACCATACAAGAAACACATCGCACCTGCAAAAATCTTGACCATTTACGCACTACAATGAATGAACTCCAGCAGCATATTTGCTCCTACCCACATAAACCCATCTGCAACAACGCCTCCAAACAAAAGAACGTCAGCTCCAAAAGTATGCCATGTCCACGGAATTTTTTTTAAACCAACAAGCAAGAGTCTGGTACTCAAAGAACATTGAACAACCATCATCCATTCCTAGCAGCCCAATTAAATCTCTTCAACAAGCCACAACCATCCAATCCTTACAACAGTGACAATCTCTCACTACAAAGAGATAAGAGACATTACAACTCGATTCTGTACCAAACTCTTCACCCCAACAAAGCAGTCACTTGTCCCTGTGATGCCACAAACCCGCCCTCCTCTTGAGCCAAAAACTACACTGGTTACAACACCCATCACCACCACTGAGATACTCGGCGCAATAATTTCCCTACCCAAGAAGAAATGTCCTGGCCCCGACGGTGACTTGCATAATACTACAAGAAATTCACATCAACTATTGTAACCACCCTACATACATAATTTCACGAGGTTTGAAATCACCCACATCCCCACATTGAATTCACAAACTCAGTCACCTACTTGCTTTTCAAAAAAGGTTAAACCAAAAGCATGAAGAACTATCAAATCATAGCACTGCTAAATCCAGACTATAAAATCCTCGCAAATATTTTAGCAAAGCCGGCTCAAGCACGCCCTTCCATGCATCATAAGCCTTGAACAAACAGGTTTTGTAAATGGTAGAAACACCAAAGATACACTAGCATGCATCTTAGACCTCCAACATTGGTCCAACCATGGGAAGTCGGATCGTATCTTCCTCTTTGCTGACTTCAGAAAAGAATATGACACTCTTCTGAGACCACACCTCCACCGAACCATGGATTGTATGCAATTTCCACCACTCTTCATGTCTTGGATAAGAGCCACTCTCAACCACATTCGCACCAGTTTTCTCATCAATGTGCATCTCACTACACAAATTCATTCTCTCTCCGGAGTCAGAAAAGGATGTTCCATCACGCCTCTCTTCTTCGTCATCATCATGGAACCACTGAAACAAACCCTCCGAAACTCCATCCACAAACCCATAAAAAAAACACCCGGCTATCCAAGATTTGGAGCCTACGCTGACAACACGACCATCTTTATCACTACCCCAGAATCGATAGACACCACCACGAAAATCTCAGACCACTGCCATACCCTCACCGGACTCAAAGCAAACAAAGGAAATACCATCCTCTTCTCGAGTCACCTAGAAGTTTTATAGACCAAAGAAAGGCGCCACACACACACACACACACACACACACACACAAANCCACCACGAAAATCTCAGACCACTGCCATACCCTCACCGGACTCAAAGCAAACAAAGGAAATACCATCCTCTTCTCGAGTCACCTAGAAGTTTTATAGACCAAAGAAAGGCGCCACACACACACACACACACACACACACACACACACACACACACACACACACACACACACACACACACACACACACAAATGACCCTAAACGTGCACCAAGAATCAAAACAGATCACGCCAAAGGCTCCTCGACCATGTGGCAAAACCTCATCCATAAAGTCAAATTAGGTGCCCTCCTCTAGAGGAACACACATAGCCCAATCACCAGTAAAATCACAGCCATAAACTCATATCTCATCCCCAAATTCCTATACAAACCTGAGCTGCAACCACCATCTTCCTCTGAATTAGTTATTCTAACAAACAACACGCTCAACCTCCTCTCCTTCCCAAAGAAAGAGAGCACAATGAGAATCAGTAACAAGAACCTGGGCATAACACTCGTTTCTGAGATGGCCTTGGCATGCTCTGGTCCGCAACATCACTCCAAGTGCAAAGCGCTAGCATAGGATACAAACTCCTATCCCCATCTCCGGATGCTTGGAAACATGTTGCCTCTGCCTCCTGGAGTTTTCCTAAACAAGGTCATGTTTTCTTATCCCATCCGCACATCCTCAAAGTCAAACCTGAAAAACCCTCACGATGGCATTTAATATCCACAAATTTCCTGCTACCCAACCCCACCATCCGGCAGCCAACGCTATTGGATGTTGAAAGTCCTTCCAAGATTATTTCACCTTCAACAGACATATCCTTAATCTGGGGGGAAACCCTTTGGGCTAACAAAATCTGACAGATTTTTACTCGTCAAGGAAATCCAACTTGAACACCTCTTGCCCAACATTGCACATCAATACATGCAACCCCTCGTGCCCATAAAACTATGTGAAGGCCTCAAGAGAGATCATGCAATCCTCAACAAGGTCTTAGAACACATCCCTATAACATGGGTCAACGTCCTTGGAGACGCTTTTGCAAACGAAAACGTCGCCCAAACCTTCTGATGCTCAAGAATAAACACCACTCAAACACCAGCACTCATCTTCCAAGTCACAGACACAACATACCCCTTACACAACTAAGCCCTTCATTGTCTATCATGACTGCACCCTGACAACGACCCCACGGTAACCTATCCGCATATTCGACATCACAGTATGGACTCCGGTACACATGGAAGAGGAAAAATCCTTGGCTTCTGTGATAACGCATCCAACCAAACGTGGCGAATTTCCAACGAGCCTCTAGCCCTTAACAAAATTCACACTACACTTCTTCACAAATCCCTTCAACCAATCACATTATGGTCTAAATGGACCAACCCCGTACAACGTCAAACATATGCTTGAAATGCCTACTCCAATCTCAAATGGTACCACCCAAAAGAAATGACATCTTACTTCATGTTACCATCTATAACATCCAAGCCAGAGAACGGTTATGCTTCCTAGCCCCACCCTTTGAAAATATCTAACCCTTCTGCCACTGCAACACTGAAGTGATAGAGCACACATTTCAAACATATCCCAACCTCCAAAGGAATTTCTTAGCACTGAATCACTACTTCACCAACATCACCCAATCCCCACATAGCAACAAACTCACCTTTTTCACAAAGTCAAATTGGAAGATATGGGCTAAGTTATTCCAAGCCATTGTGTTGAATGAATTTTGGAGACTACAATGCAGGGTCCCCTTGAATGAAATCCTAAATCCACGTGATCCAAACTTCATTCTCCTCCCATCCATCCTCAAATCCCTTGAAACATCCATCAGGCTTCACATCCTCCACCTTCACCTTCATAGCACCACCACAAATAAAAAAGAACTAAAAAAAGATAAACAGCTTACACTCATACCCACCAGTTTACAAACTCGACCGTCATATCTCCCCCCATACGTAATCCTCGCCCCTTGGATAGGGCACCCTTGGCTAAGGGACAGAACCACGCTATAGGGGGATGCATATGTCCACGTGAAGCTCATCAAGAGTCGCGAGAACCCCCTCAAGAAACGGTCACGACCGTTGGTTGGAACTACCTTCGATGGTGGATTAGTGGGTCAAGGCATAAGTCGACTCCCACTTAACCCTCAAAACACTGTTTTGAGGGTACCTACCCTGGTAAAACAAGCGCTATATGGGGCACACCTTGCTAAAAGCCCTCACCAGAAGGTGGAGACAGGGGTTACCACCAACGAGGCTATGTATGGCCAAAAAAGAAAAAAGAGTCGGGTGTTGCACGCAAAGCGTGCATATGGTTACATAGTATGAGAGCAAAAGAATCTACATTTTTTATCTCATGGGATAGCCTATTCAAATGTATTTATTTTGGTCCACAAAATAAGGGGAGTCCTGGCCAATTGTGGAGGTTTATAGTGGCATTCCCTAATAATGTTCGCCAGACATTGAGGTTTTCCATGCAAAAATTGTGGGCTTTACATTGTTTTTTTTTTGTGACAAATTTCAATACATATTTAGATGTATCCCAAATTTAAGATTTAATAGAATTCATGTCACATGGAATGACCACAATCACGTATCAATGTTCTTCATATTTGTAGCCGGGATTAGTTCTTTGGCTAGTCTAGCAAAAATACTGACCGCAAGGATTGGCATCACTTTGCGGATTCCGTGATGCCCGGTCAACTATTTTATAGAAAGCCTCATGATTTGTAGTTTGGCTGTCCAATTCTTACATCCTTCAGAGTCCTCACTTCGACATTGGTGGACACGTCAGAAAAATGACCGATCCACCAATCACGTTTTTCTTGCAACATCTTTTGGCCACAAAATGATTGTAGAGGGTTAACCCAAGAACCCAAAATTCATTTGCCGAGTTCCGCACTCACGTAATTCAGTACTCAACCATTTGTCCAGAAAAGGGCGGATTGATGAAAGTCAGTGACTACCATTCCTGATTTCAACCACATTTGTCATCTATCATGTATTCACCGCCTTTTTGCCCTCGTTTCCCTCCAATTTTCCATCTTCACTGCAATTCAGCCATGTTCTTGCACATCCGCAGGTTTGAACCCCGGCAGTTTGGTCAGGGAAGTCCCCTGTTGTGTCGCCATGGTCTCGCAGAGTAGTACTCATTTAACGGTTCAAACCAATTCATTGGTAGTTCGTGTCGTGTCAGCCTGAACTTTGCGTGACATTGACTTGCCTAAAAACGTAGTTCCTGCACTCAGTTGGGTCCATCGTTTATCACCATGGACAACCCCAGATACACAGGTCAAAACATGGCTATTCGGAGAGCGCTCCAACTTCACCTTTTCATGCACGCACTCGTCCGTGAGGTGTTCAACACAGTGGCTAGGCATGCCAACAATCGCTTGTTACGCCAGCCAATGCTCGAAAGGCAGTTGAGTGGCTTAACTTGGCTGCACAGAGTTCATGCAGGACATCCTACACGAATGTTCAACATGATGCGGATGTCTTGGGATGTCAGGTATACCATCATTGACATCATCCGCCGTTACACCTCCATGCGTGACACACGTCTATTTGTCGAAGAGAAGGTATTCATTTGGCTACTGTGTGTCACCCATGCCCTTTCAGTTCAGGACCTCATGGAGCGTTTTCAACTCGGGCTTGCCACCATATACCGTGTTCTACGCGAAGTGGTGCATGCCATCAACTCTCTTGCATCATCAGTCATCAGCTTTCCAAGAGATACATTGCGGATTTATGCACCATGGGCTGGACGACAGGACTACCTTACATGGTTTAGTGACTATGTGGGCGCCCTTAATGGCACGCATGTCCCAGTCATTGTTCCTTTCCATCGACGTGGTGCGTATGTGAATACGCACTGTCAAATCACAAAGAACATACTGGCTGCTTTTACATTAGACATGCGCTTTTGTTTTGAAGCTACGGGATGGGAGGGTAGCGCTCACGATGCGAGGATGTTTCCCGACTCTCTCTCACGCGGGTTCCAACTTCCTATGAAGAAATTTCTATTGGTTGATGCTACTTTTCCTGAGGGGTACGGGCTTATTCCGCCATACCGCAGGCGACGGTACCACATCAACGAGCTTGGACCAGGAGCCTCTCGACCGGAGGATGCGCAGGAGGCGTTTAATTGACGACATGCGGGCGCCCGATCAGTCATTGAGAGGGCATTTGGGGTCTTCAAAACGTGCTGCCATATTCTGCGAGGACTACTAAGTTATGCTCTTTCTTTTCAGCCGCGGCTTACGTTGTCCTGCTTTGTTTTACATGATATCATTGAAGATGTGGACAGCAAGCTGCCCGTTGATGTCGTACCGTACGATCAAGGATGGGGGGACAACAAGGAGAACAAACCACAGGCTGTTATTGTAAGGTAACACGGCAACGCATCAATCCGTGCACGGAGATTACAAATTGCAACTGGAATGTGGGCATCGTATGAGCACTTGTTGGAGTCAGAGGATTAAATGGAAATTGTCTTTCAATACATAATACATTTATCACTTGCTGAACAAGGGCTAATCAGTATGCATCGTCACCATCCTTGCCCAAGTCCTCTACCTATGCACTAAGCACTTCATGCACAACTTCAGGGCCTTCACCTGTGTTCTTAGATGCTGAACCGGCTTGGTTGCAAGTGCTCGCGTCCTCCGCCACGTAGGACATGAACTTGGGATGTGGGGTTAGCTTGGGGAGTGTTGGGCGCATGGGCTTGTCAACCATGACATAGGGTGGGCTGCTGGGGTCACGTCCAAGATAGCGAGAAACCACTTCCATGCGCAGGTCACCTGAGTAGCGTTGCAAACATGGCGCGAGGGGGACATGGAGTCCACGGGCGAGTGCGACGCGGTCGTAGCCCACCAGCGACTCTTGGTTGTACTCCACTACACCATCGGGCGCGTCGTATTTGTCGTCGTGGGTACAACACATGCGTGCAAGGAATGGGATGTGGTCCAAGGAGGAGCCTTTAGCCACAGAGGGAGATGGCGACAGTGTGGGTATGCTAGTGAAGCGACCGGCGGAGTTGGAGCTGGAGGGTTCTGCCATGGTGAAGGACAAAGGCATCAAGGGCGAGAGAGCTGTAACAAGTGGACTCAATTGTGGGCCTTTGTGCATAGAGAACACTGAGGTGGCGACTCGACTATGCGGTTCGGACAGGGGTGCGCGTCGGCTCAAATGCTTGCATTTGGTAGGTCAAACTACAAATTTTCACAAAATTTGTATCCACCAATCGATATCGCTAGATCAAATATATGTACATTTCGTACTTACATTCAACTTCACTGAAATTCATTCACGTAATCCCGAGTTCAGTACACTTTCAGTGACTTCCTTTCAGTGAAATCAGCGAAGATTGGGTCCGCGACTCGACTCAACTGAAAGTTGAAGGCTTCATCGACCGCCAAGATTTGGCGAATAATTATCTAACATCGCCGATTTTTCTGGCGGGATCGCAACGATCCTTGTGAGAGTGGGTGCTCTCTGGAGATTTAGCCTTGTTGTGTGGAGAGCATAGTCGCAGCGGAAAGATAGACTTGGAGATATCTGGGAACCAGAGCTGGAAAAATACAGGTTAATGAGATTGAACTGAGTACAAGGTATTTATACTGTCCGGCTGGCTAGCCCAGGCCTCAGCCTACTGCTTCCCTAGCTTGCTACGACAAGCTACTTGCACCTGAACTCGGTGCTTTGCTTGCACCTGAACCTGGTGCTCTACTTGCACCTAATGCCTAGTGCGAGAAGTCCCCGGCTGTCGATCATCGAGATTGACGGTCGATCTTGTCTTTCGGCGAGCCGCCTCGTTGCTCCCGTATGCCTCTCGGCGGTGGATGCGGTCGCCGTGTTGCCCGCGCCACCGGAAGTGCTGCGACCATCGCGCGGTCGCAATCACCGTTTTTGCTGCCGCCGTTGACCGCGACTGTTGCCGGGAGCCGTCCGTCGAAACGACCCCTCGGCGGGTAGCGTCGCCGTTACGCTACCCGTCGAGAGGGGGGAAGCCACCCCCGCGTGGCGTGTTCGGAACGCCGCGTGGGGGTTCGCGCGAAACAGCCCCCTAGCGTCGGCGTGACCCCCACGCCGGCGCTCGCTCACGCGCTCGCTCGCTCGCTCCTCCTCCTCCTCGCTGTTGCGAGCCGTNGCCGTGTTGCGCGCGCCACCGGAAGTGCTGTGACCGTCGCGCGGTCGCAGTCACCGTTTTTGCTGCCGCCGTTGACCGCGACTGTTGCCGGGAGCCGTCCGTCGAAACGACCCCTCGGCGGGTAGCGTCGCCGTTACGCTACCCGTCGAGAGGGGGGAAGCCACCCCCGCGTGGCGTGTTCGGAACGCCGCGTGGGGGTTCGCGCGAAACAGCCCCCTAGCGTCGGCGTGACCCCCACGCCGGCGCTCGCTCATGCGCTCGCTCGCTCGCTCCTCCTCCTCCTCGCTGTTGCGAGCCGTTGGGGTCGAGCCAGACCTCCCCACGAATATCCGCCCGGAATATCCGGAAACGGAAAATGGCAAGCATGCCCCTAAAACCCGGATGAGCCCCGAGTATGCCGGAAAAAAAGGGGCACCTCGTTACATTCACCCCCCCCGTCGGAGGCGCGACGTCCCGGCGCACCTGAGATACTCCTTGAGAACAGTGTTGGTACCCCCGACATGGAAGTTGGCCTCTGGTTCCCATGAGTTATGCTCAGCCGGGTACCCCTTCCACTGCACCAGAAACTCACGCCGTCGTCCCCTCTGGCGGTCCGCCAGGATCTTCTCCACCTCAAACTCCTCACTTCCTTCGACCCGGACAGTAGGAGGTGGAGCTGGCCCGCGACCCTGGAAGAAGGTGTTGGGGTCGCGATAGGCACAAAGCAGGGAGATGTGGAACACCGGATGAATGGTGTAGTGAGCTGGCAACTCCAGCTTGTATGAAACGGCCGACCGCTTCTCAAGAATGCGGAACGGACCCACCCATCGCGGCTTGAGTTTGGGACTCCCAAATCCCATCAGCTGCAGGTTAGCAGAGTTCAGCATCACTTGATCTCCCACTTGGAAGTCCTCCGCAGAGTGATGCTTATCAGTCTGCTGCTTCTGCTGCCTCTGTGCCTTCAATAGCCGTTGCCGCACCACTTCCCAAGTGGTGGCAAACCCTTCAGCAATCTACTGCACAGCCGGAAGAGATGTTGCCGTAGCAAGGGCGGTTGGGCTCAGTGGCTGGTGGCCGTAGACCACCTCAAACGGTGACTTTCCTGTTGATGCTGACACCGCTGAGTTGTAGGCGAACTCTGCCACTCCGAGCTTCTCCTCCCAACCCTCTCCATCTGGTGGTACCATGCTCCGTAGCAGCTGCTCTAATGTATGGTTCGTGCGCTCTGTCTGCCCATCGCTCTGTGGGTTGTATGCTGTGGTCAGCTGCACTCGCGTGCCCAGATTTTCCATGAGATCTCTCCAGAATCGCGAAGTGAAGCGTGCATCGCGATCTGAGACCACCGACTACGGCACTCCATGCAGCTTGATGACATGACTGAGGAGGAGTTGATCTGTCCCGGCAGCTGTGATACTCTCAGGACATGCGATGAAGTGTGCCATCTTGGAGAACAGGTCCACCACCACCAACACCGTGTTGTTGCCTTGCTGCATCACAGGCAACCCGCCAATGAAGTCGAGCGAGATGTCTGTCCATGGCCTCTCTGATACAGGCAATGGCTGTAGCTCCCCTGGTGGCTTGGTCCTCTACGCCTTGATGCATTGGCACACATCGCAGCTGCTCACAAACCTCTTGCAATCAGTCGCCATTGACGACCACCTGTATTGACATGTCAAGGCTTTCAGCGTCTTGTCGAAGCCGAAGTGACCCGAGTAGTGGGTGTCATGCGCCTCCTCCAGCAACAACTGCTTTAATGGCGCATAGTCCGGCACGACAATTCTCCGCTCCTGACCCCTTTGACCCCTTGAGCTCATTGAAGCTCTTCTGCTCTTGATCGCCCCATTCCCAGTGGTGATCCTTCCTCAGCAGCTGAGTCAGTGGCGCACCCTTTTCTGCGTACCCCCGGATGAATTTCCGGTAGTAGTTGACAAACCCCAGGAACACCTGGATGTCACGCACGCACGTTGGTGTCTGCCACTGCTTCACTGCTACCACCTTTTTAAGGTCCATGCATAGACCCTTGCCGCTGACGATGTGCCCAAGGAACTCCACCTCCCTTTTCTCAAACTCACACTTGGAGAGCTTTGCAAATAACTTCTCTCTTCAAAGGATTTCCAACACCTGCCGAAGATGTTGCTGATGCTCTTCCAGAGTTTGGGAGTAGATGAGGATGTTGTCGAGGAACACCACCACAAACTGGTCTAGGTGAGGGTGGAAGATCCTGTTCACGAGGCTCATGAACGTTGCAGGAGCGTTGGTCAACCCAAACGGCATCACGAGGTACTCTAAATGACCGTACCGCGTCCGAAACACCGTCTTCTCCACATCCTGCTCCGCAATCCGGATCTGATGGTACCCCGAGCGCAAGTCAATCTTACTGAAGAACTGCGCTCCCCTCAGCTGGTCAAACAGCTCCTCGACCCTTGGCAGCGGGTACCGGTTCTTGATCGTTACGTTGTTCAGTGCGCGATAGTCTACGCACATCCGCAGTTCCCCTGTCTTTTTCTTCACGAAGAGGACCGGTGCAGCGTAAGGTGACCCCGACGGTCTGATGAACCCCTGCTCCGTCAACTCCTCCGACTGCTTCTTCAGCTCACCCAGCTCATTATCGCTCATGCGATAAGCAACTCGCACCGTTGGAGTTGCTCCCGGAACCAAATCAATTTTGTGGTCGATGTCCCGCAGTCCGCACTCCAGCTCCCCTTGCACCAACTTGGCCGTAGTTGGCTTCCCGGGTAGCCGTGCAAGCCCCAACCTCTTTGCAAGCTCGTCACCAAAGAATGAGTGCGATGCCCCGCAATCCAGCAATGTTTTAATCTACCGACGAGTCTGGCGCCCCTCGCCGTCCGCAGAATCAGCCGATATAATTTCGGCTTTCAGGAGAATTCCCGGAACGCTCCCGCTTCCTTCGCTCCGCAGCAATACACTTGGCAGCTCCCTAATTGTCGAAGGACGTTCGGGGCTGGTGTTCGCTGATGCGGCAGAAGCTTGCCCAGCAGATGGCCGCCCGCCACTCACTGCTGGTTGCCGTTTCCCTGCTGCTTCTTCTTGCAGTCCTTCTTGTGGTGCCCAGGCTTCCTGCGGATCCAGCAGTTCCCACCATGGGGCTTGCTCTGCTGCTGGCCTCCTTGCACTGCGTCGATCTCCATGGGGTCAGCTTGTTGGTGCTGTGCTCGACGCTGAAAATTCTCTTGTTTCTCACCGAAACCCCCTCGATGGTAGCGTAGCGCGTCAACGCGCTCAGCAGTGGCTACCATCGCCTGGAACTCCGTGATTCCACTGAGTGCCAGCGTGTGCTGAATTTCTGCCTTCAAACCGTCATGGTATTTGTCTGCCATCTCCGGCTCGCTCATGTCATCAATCTCCGAGCACAACGCCAAGAAACGGCGTGTGTACTCCTGCACCAAGCCGATCTGCTTCAGCTGCTTCAGCTTGTTGCGCGCGACCATGGAGGCGTTCACGAGATCAAATCGATCTCTGATGGCTTGCTCGAACTGCTCCCATGTCGTCGGCACGTGAGCTTCAGCTTGCCCCGCGCCTGGCTGCCACAATACGGCATGTTGCACAGCTGCGTTCCCACCTCCACCTCGAGTGGCCAGCATATTCAGCTGCCTCCACCACTCCAATGCTGCTCCGCATAGCAGTGTCACCGCGAATGACACACGCACAGCATCGTCCTCTGGAGGATGACCTAGAGCCCCAAAGTAGCTGTTCATTGCGAACAACCAAGTCCGAACGCTCGCACCCTTGACAGAGGGATTGAACGCTTCCGGAGCCTTTGGCTTTGGTCTTGGCGGACTCCTTGACCAGGCCGCCCCAACCTGTCCAGCGCCAGTCCCGTCCCGCAGGTCAGCCATCTGTCGATTGAGCCGCTCGTTCTCTAGCTTGAGGGCTCCTAGCTGCTCTACGATCTGCTGCAGGGCCTGCTCCATGGCTCTTGATGACTTTTAGCCGTTGGAGATTGTTCAAAAACTTTGGCAGCGTTTCGCAGTAATCAAAAAATTTTCCGACAGCATTTCGGTAGTCCGGGACGAAAATCTGACGTCTTCGAAGTGCGTGGGAGTCACCCGTCCTCTCCCGCGCGTGCACGGTAGGCCGTGTGGACGCTCTGGAAATGTAGAAAATTTTCCAGAGGTTGGCTCGTGCGTTGGCTTCGAAGTATGGTCCAGCAATCTCCCTCTCGATCAGCCTCGACGCTGTCCGGCGTAGTCCGTGCCTTCGCTCCTTGAAGTTTCGCGAGCTCCGGCAGCACTTCCGCCCAACGCGTGGCTCTGGCTCTGATACCAGATGTGAGAGTGGGTGCTCTCTGGAGATTTAACCTTGTTGTGTGGAGAGCATAGTCGCAGCGGAAAGATAGACTTGGAGATGTCTGGGAACCAGAGCTGGAAAAATACACGTTAATGAGATTGAACTGAGTACAAGGTATTTATACTATCCGGCTGGCTAGCCCAGGCCTCAGCCTACTGCTTCCCTAGCTTGCTACGACAAGCTACTTGCACCTGAACTCGGTGCTGTGCTTGCACCTGAACTTGGTGCTCTACTTGCACTAATGCCTAGTGCGAGAAGTCCCCGGCCGTCGATCGTCGAGATCGACGGTTGATCTTGTCTTTCGACGAGCCGCCTCGTTGCTCCCGTATGCCTCTCGGCGGTGGATGCGGTCGCCGTGTTGCGCGCGCCACCGGAAGTGCTGTGACCGTCGCGCGGTCGCAGTCACCGTTTTTGCTGCCGCCGTTGACCGCGACTGTTGCCGGGAGCCGTCCGTCAAAACAACCCCTCGGCGGGTAGCGTCGCCGTTACGCTACCCGTCGAGAGGGGGGAAGCCACCCCCACGTGGCGTGTTCGGAACGCCGCGTGGGGGTTCGCGCGAAACAGCCCCCTAGCGCCGGCGTGACCCCCACGCCAGCGCTCGCTCACGCGCTCGCTCGCTCGCTCCTCCTCCTCCTCGCTGTTGCGAGCCGTTGGGGTCGAGCCAGACCTCCCCACGAATATCCGCCCGGAATATCCAGAAACGGAAAAGAGCAAGCATGCCCCTAAAACCCGGACGAGCCCAGAGTATGCCAGAAAAAAGGGGCACCTCGTTACAATCCTCGTCAACTAGCTCACGTCCATGTCAGCTCGCCACGCATACGTGGCACGCGGGAAAGGTCGTTGAATACTGAATTCATCGACTGCGGAACTCGGCAATCATCATCGTTCTCTGGCCGAGGTCATTCGAGCAGATGCGGAAGAGGAATGACGGACTGCGCCATGCTTTCTCCGTCCTAGTCGCACGTCTCTCGCCTCCGCCGGAAGCGCGCCATGTCCAGCTTCACTCGTGCCTGTGGTTTGCGGCCCCGCAGACTGGCAATAACAGGAGCAGCAAAAGCAGCAACGGCGACGATGCCAAACAGGGCCGCGACAACATCAGTTAGAGCTCCTTCCGCCACCGCCGCCGCCGCCGCTGCTGCTGTTGCTCCTGTGTCCGCAAGAAGAAGATTCGCGCAAGCCGGTGCTAATTGTTTCCTCAAGGAAGGGCACGCTGCTTCTTTGCACCGTACCGCGCGGGAAACGCCTCTCGTCGCGGCAGTATCAGCAGCTGGAGCCAACAACAGCAGCAGCAGCAGCAGCAGCAGCAGCAGCAGCAGCAGCAGCAGCAACAGCAGCAGCATGGATAAGAACAGCAACAGGGCGCCGGTGCAGCTCCTGCGGGTCTTCCGCCACCCCCATGCGCACCCGCACGCGCACGCGCACGCCCAGCACGAGAAGGAAAAGGAGACCGTGTGCATGGACACGCCATACAAGCGGGACCTCGCGGGCATGCCACGCGTCGTCGGGCAGATGGAGCTGGGGGGGGTGGCACTGGCATATCGTCGGTATGCACCACAGGACTGCGCTGGCGCCGCCGGAGGCAGTTGCAATGGCAGCAGCAGCGGCAACAGCAGAGTGGGCGGTGTCGAGCACAGACAGCAGTCCTCCTTGGAAGAGGGTGGAGAGGGATGGCAGACGCCGACAGTTGACCGTGCCTCTTCGTCGAGCCCTTTGCTGCCTTTCGAGAAGCGCAGTGCTCCTGCTGCTGCTGCTGCTGCTGCTGCTGCTGCTGCGGCATTGCAAGAACGTGGCGGCGAAGTTGAGCCCAGTCCTCTCCAGCACCTTCAGCAGCGGCAAGCAACTCTTGCCGTCATGTTCCTGCCTGGTATGTGACGGTTGTTATGTTCCTGCCTGATGGACTGGGTGCGCGAGAGTTGCAAGGGAAAGAGAGAGAGAGAGAGAGAGAGAGAGAGAGAGGGGGGGGGGGGGGGGG
>SZWC01000037.1:678070-703972 GCA_023375785.1 Penium margaritaceum | reverse complement strand
TGCGTGCGTGCGTGCGTGCGTGCGTGCGTGCGTGCGTGCGTGTGTGCGTGCGTGCGTGCGCGCGCGCGCGCGCGCGCGCGCGTGTGTGTGTGTGTGTGTGTGTGTGTGTGTGTGTGTGGAAAAATGCAGAGGCTTCACCATGCGGTGGTCGCTGCGGATGCTGCAAGACACGCGTCGCAGGTGGAATCTGCTTGAGCCCAGCACTCTACCGCTCGCTCTCGCTTGCCGCGTGCGGCTGCTGCATGGGGACTGCGACGAGGTGGTGCCGCTCTCGCACGCGCACGCCATACTCCACGCCCTCGCCGGTGCGGACGACATCGCCACCACCTCCACCTCGCCAAGGAGCACCGCCAGCAGCGAATGGGGTGGCAACAGCAGCGAATCGGGTGGCTACGGTAGAGTTGGCTGCAGCAGCAACGGCTACAGCTGTGGTGGCGGCAGTCTTGAGGCTGGCAGGCTGGTGCAGGTGGTGGTGGGTGGGGACCACCGGCTGTCGTCAACGCAGCATCTGCAGCTGCTGCTGTGCGCAGTGGAGGAGGAATGGTTACGTGCTTTAAAACTCTTTGGACGTAGTTTCTAGTTGCAGAAAGGGGTATGCTTTCAATCCAGTGAATAGCTTGATAACAATCTTTAATCTCTCCAAGTCACCTCTGGTTGAAGGGAGTGTGAGCAGGGGAGCCCCGTGAGAGTTGCGAGCCTGCTGGTCATGGTCGTGATGTGAAGTGTCGAGGGAAACTTCGGTTTCTGTTAGGACCTCTTTTGACTCCCCTGCTGGACCCTTGTGTCGCAATGTTGACAAGCACATGAAAGGTTTTATTTCGTCGCACACAAGGGTGCTGCAACTTGACTTCAATCCTGTGGTGTTCACCCCTGCTTCACATGTCGGGACGCGAAGGATGGAAACTGGTCACTTGTGAGTGTAGTGGAATGATGCCATCGCAAGGCCACATGCAAATGCCTTGCATTTGTTTTCCCTGCATTCTCTCCTAATCTGGCCTATCAGGTATGCAAATCATGTCGATCCATGGACGCGAGCCATTCCACACTCTACATTTAGTTGGCTATGACTACTCAATCATGTCCATACTTGCGCAGATCTTTCAGGCAAACCCAGCTGTCATCGAAGCATTGCGGGTGGTGATCCATGCACCCGCAGTTACAGGACAGTTGCCACAACGTCTCGGAGACTTGCTGGGGCACTTTGCACTTTTCCTCCAGCCTTCATGGTTTTATCCATGGACTGTCCATGGTCCTCATTTGCATGTTTTGGCATTGTGTGTCCACCGGTAGATGCCGGACCTATGTACGTGTGCAGTCGTTACGTCCCGCTCGAGATATTGCATCCGTATAGTCGGACATCTCCATGAGCTCTATGGGAGGTTTGCATGTCACACCAGAAGGTTTGACACAATGACAGTCGTGGTCGACCGGTTCTCGAAGATGTCACACTTCACCTCGATTACGACAATTTTAACTACATAGGAAACTGTTGTGATTTGTGACGATCCTGTCGACCTATACAGTTTACTGTGACCACTCGGCCGTGTCCATACTCACGTAGATCCCTAATGCGGACCCTGGTGGTACCGGTGCGTCATCTGGTAGCGGACTACGAGCTTGGAGCTGACCAACAACCGTTCTAGAGCTCTGGACGCTACCAATGACCTCCTACAGTTTTTCTGCAACACGCAGGAGTTTATCGGTGGAGTGGCTGTGGGCCCGATTTGCATGTTTTTGCATTGTGTGTCCACCGTTTGATGCCGGATGCATGCATGTGACAAGTCGTTGCGTCCAGTTTCTGATCCTGCACGTGTAGGTTCAGACGGCATATGTTTTGACATATTTCCGCAGAGTTTCGACCAAAACAGTGGTTTTGGACCGATTTCAGGACAGATCTTGCACTGCCGCGTGCGACACCCGCCATGTGCCGCGGCAGGCACTTATGCCATGGACCTGTCATTTGTCATTTCTCTCTGCAAATGCTATTGAAGCATTCTGACACTTTGCATTGTGTCTCCTAGCCGGACCCTTGCCGTTGTGTGCACGACTTGTGACTATGGACACCGTCTGAACAGGCACTGACGCCTAGTCAATGGCTGTGTCGCTAGGAAGCTTCCACGCATCTTGTCATGGTATCAGAACAGTGAGACAATTCTCACCGAGTTGCGTAGCAGAGATGCAGCAGAGCAGGAGCAGTGAGAGTCAGCGTTGCAGCAGATCCACACGGTCCTATCGACAACGATAGCCAATCGCCGTCGATGTCGCTCACCATCACCACGTGAGATTGCATCAGCAGCAGCTGCAAGCGGCAGCTGGCGACAGTTGTAGTAGACTGCAGTCGCCAGTAGCTGCCGACATTGGCACATGCAACAGTAGCAGCAGCAGCAGCAGGGCGGCAACAGCGGCGGCAGCAGTGCGCAGCGGCAGCTGCACAGTAGCAACACACGGTAGCGGCAGCACAGCAGTAGCGCAGTAGTAGCGGCAGCAGCAGCAACGATAGCAGCACAGCAGTAGCGCAACACTAGTGGCAACAGCGGCGGCGGCAGCGGTAACGCAACAGGAGCAATGAAAGCAGCGTGCGGTGGCAGCAGCAGCGTGCTGCAGCCGCAGCGCGCAACAACACCAGCAGCGCGCAGCTGCTGCCATGGCTGCACACGCAGCCGCAAGATGGCCGCTCCGCACGCAGCCGTGCGGCTGCTGCTTCAGCCGACGCTGCAGCATCAGCAGAAGCAAAATTGAAGCTGCTGCGCAGCTTCTGCGCGGTTTCTACGGAGCGGCTGCATGCTCGCGTAGCAACTGTGAAGGTTGACAAAAAAAAGGAGGGAAGGGGAGCTGACATCAGCATTTTTCCTTGCTGACGTCATCAGGTCATGCTGACATCAGCAACTTCCTGCTCACTTCAGCACTTGCCTTAGAGAAGTTTTTGGTCGGAGGGTCAAAAACTGCCCGCGTATCAAATTCTCGAGAAACGCTCACGTTTCTGCAATTCGACCATGTTGACGTTTCGGTCCATAATGAGCGGCAACATGGCTTCGTCCGGCGATAAGGGAAAAGGGGTACTAGATCCCTGTTCTTCCTCCTCAGGGATCATGAGCCCACATTCACAGGCTATTGAGGACCTGCGGAGCCAGCAGGACGAGATGCGTTACCTGTAGCGGGAGCAGTCTGACGCCATCCGTACACTCACCACGCTTCTTCGAGGTCATTCCACGACTCCACGACAAACCTCTGAGGGAGCAGTCGGGGTCGCACCCTCTTCACAGCAGTCAGCTCAAGCACCGGAGATGGGAGCTGGAGCCGACACACCACCTCTTGATCCTTGGGACGAGGATCCAGACATGCCAGGCATGGAGGGTGACTCCCCCGAGCGCGAGATTCGTGTGCTTCAGGTGCGTCTCTGCCAGCTTCAAACAAGCTCTTGGCCCCCACACACATCTCGCTTTCCCGAGTTTTGATCGTCGCCTGACCTCCACCCCAGTGACTTCCCTCTTCCCTACATCTTTTCCATCCCTCGTCCTTACCAGCCTGTGGTTGCTCTCCCTACGGAGCGGCAACCCAAGGACTTCGAGACACCGCCCCCACGGTATGTCAATGAGGACAGCTTTGACTGTTGGGAGATCCTCTTCCAGGTTTGGGCCACTTCAGAGGGCGTGTGGCCCTGCTACCACAGTCCGTATCAGACTACGGACCGAGCACAAATGCTGAAACCAGCCAGGGCGATGCGCGAACTTCTCTACGCCATGTCGCGCAAGACCGTAGTTGACCTCCGCTCGTTCCTTGGCAAGGTTGGCACTGGCACCGGCGCTGATCCACGTGGGGGCTGGGACCTTGCATTATCTTTGCTTGCTATAGAGACGTACGCCACACGCGCCGCACACATCCGTGCCATTCACTCCCTTGGTCAGGGGCCTACCGAGCGTGCAACCGACTACTGGCGACGCGCCATGCGCATTTACACGCGCCTTGGGACCTCAAGAGGTACACAATTGTGGGCGCTCCACACGATCATGCTCGGATTTCGCCTTGAGCACACCGACATCTTCACAAGGTATAGCGATGTCGTGCTCGAGCCTTTTTCGGCCTCACTACAGCTTCTATTGTGAGCGCACCAGCTCTTTCTCTAGGTGACTTCCGCCCGTGAGGCAGCCATGGCTCATCAGGAGACCTCCATTGCTGCAGCAGTCGTTGCGTCACCACCGACGCCCCTCCTACAGACTCCCTCTCCATCTTCTGTCACATCCTCCTCCTCCCCTTGCACCTCGATTACACCGACTCAGACAGAGGGTGTCGCAGCAGTAGTGCAGGGGAAGAAGGGGCAACGGAGGCATGACTTGGGCCAGCAGCAGCCATAGCAGAAGCCATCATGGGGCAGAAGCAGTGAACGCCCCGTTCACTGCTACAACTGTGGAGGCGCCCATCGCTACACCGAGTGCCAGCAGCCGCTTGAGTGGGCACGGATCACTCGCGCGCTCCAGGCTACACACGCACTACGGTCTACGTCGAGTAGCACATCCTCCGGGCGCGCGGCGACCACCACCGCAGCAGTGCCTACTTCACCACCGTTGACCATCGGCGACCAAGACCAACGTGACCGCACCATCGCCGAGCTCTGACACCTTCTGGCGCTTTGCTTTCACGGAGGTGCGAGTGTGTTGTCACAGCCAGGTGGTTGAGAGACTGCTTGTTTGTCTGTTCTTGTGGCTTGGGATGACTCGTGTGGGGGGGGGGGCACAGTCCACATATGATGATGGGCCTGACTGTACAGATTGGATTCATGAGTCTCACCTTTGTGCCCTTCGTCGTTCCTCCCCACCTGATGCCTAGCGTCCATCTGTGGCCGAGTGTTCCATTGCCTGTTGTACAATGATATCCTCTAGTCGTGATTCCAGTGGCACTTGGATCATCGATTCCGGTGCCACTCATCACATGACCTGTCGTCGTAGTTGTTTTGTTGTTCTCGGCCCTGTTGCGTATGTTCGTTCCGTCCGCACAGGCTCTAATCAGTCCTTGCCAGTCCAGGGTGTTGGGGTCGTATGTTTCAATGGTATGTCTTGCCCCCTGTATCTTTCCGAGGTGCTATTTGTGCCTAACCTTGAGCTCAGTTTGCTTTCTGTATGTGCTTGCACACTGATGGGACTCTTCCTGGAGCACACTGCATAGTCCGCGACTATGAATGCTATTGACACTCGTAGCGTTGTTCTTTGTGCCTTTGTTGTGGATGACCTGTATCGTGTTTTTAGGACTTCTTCTCCTTGCTCCCCCTTCCCTCCCGCTCCTGTTTTTGTCATTGGTGTTCTGTCTCCTGAGAACCAGCGATTGCTTCATCGCCGCATGTGTCATGTAGGCTCCGACACTGTGACCCTGACTGAAGACTTCACCCGGATGCTGTGGGGCTACAGCCTGCGCCAGAAATGTGATGCTGCTCTGGCGGTTCGCCTCTTGCTAGTGATGGCTGTGCATCAGTCCCGCCACACGCTGCACACCTTCCGCTTGGATCGCGGCGGCGAGTTTCTTGGCGAGATGGACAGCTTCTTCTCCGAGCATGGGATTTTTCACCAGGTATTCGCTCCTGCTAATCCTCAGCAGAACGGTGTTTTTGAGCATTGGAACCGCACCATGGAGGATGTGGTTCGTGCTATCCGGTCCGAGTGCGGTCTTCTGGAGTCCTTCGCTTTTGAAGGCTTCACCTTGGGTTTGGAACCGCCTCCCACATGGTCCACTTCCGGACCAAGTCACACCGTATGAGCTCTGGTTCGGCCACCGTGCTGACCTGCGTCTCGCTCCCATCTGGGGATCCTTGGCTTCAGTGTGGTACACCGGGGACCATCAAGGGTCCAAGGTCTCACCGCGGGACTGCTTGTGTGCCTTCATCGGCATCTCCCCGCGGTCAAAGGTATGGCATTTTCAGGACCCTGATAGTCGTCGCATTGTTGAGTCACGCAATGCGCTCTTCTTTGAGTCCCTTACCTACGGTGATCTGACTTCAATCATGTTGCTGTCAGTCACACACGTTCCTACATGTGAGGTTTCTCGACGGATGGGGGAGTCTGCGTTGGCAAGCACCGCTCGCCAATCTGATGTGTCCGTTCGAGCTCCCTCCACTTCTCCGTCTCTTAATGACCGAGCGATCATCGTTGTCGGTCCAGAGATCTCTCCAGTACCACCGGCTTCTACCTTTGTCCCCGATCACCCCACAGGTACCCATGATCCTGTACCTCTACGTAATCCTGTGACCGTACCTATGTCCGTCGACACTCTTGCCTCTGTACGTGGACCTACCTCACCTGCTCCTACTGTCACACCGAGCAACGTGTCTCCCACACCTGCATCTCCTCGCACGGCATCACCAACTCCCTTGCCTCAGCCCTCCCCAGTTGCGATTGTGCCCATTCTTAAGCTTGAGGTACGCCCCTCCAGCCCCGGTTACTGCTGTGAGCCTGGCGATCGTCTTTGACCATTGGACTCCGGAGCTCAGCGAGTGTCTGGTCTCGGACCTAGGCGCTCCGCTCGCAGCATCGCGAGTGGTGATCTCGACACGAAGGCCCTAGGCTTGAGTGTCCACACTGAGCACACAGAGGTACATCCTGCGTGTCCCGTAGGGCACGACCTTGTCACTCGCGAGTTTCATATCGCTTGTGATGTAGACGCCGATCTTCTGGTCGTCAAACCTAGCACTGAGGCGTGCGGTCTTGCCACGCAGAGCTCTCCCTCTATGGTGCGTGACCCCGGCACACTGAGAGAAGCTCTCTCGTCAAAGGATGTTGATGCTTGGCATGTTGCGTGCGAGGATGAGCTTTGCTCCATGCGAGAGCACGGAGTTTATGAGCTAGTCGAACTTCCAACTGGGAGGAAGGCTATCAAGAAAAGTGGATCTTATGCAAGAAAGTGAAGCCGGATGGCTCATTGGAATGCCAAAAGGCTCCCTTTGTCGTCAAGGGGTACTCTCAGATTGAGGGCATCGATTACACTGACACCTTTGCCCCTGTCGGCCGCATGACCTCAGCTTGAGTACTGTTCGGTGTAGTGCCTCAGCATGACTGGGAAATGCACCAGATGGATGTGAACAATGCGTTCCTCCATGGCTCTTTGGATGAGGAGATTGATGTGGCTCAGCCACCCGGCTTTGAGGACGATGACATGGTCTGGCGCTTGTGCAAGTCCTTGTTTGGCCTCAAGCAGTCTCCTAGGTGTTGGAACCAAGAGATGACTGGCACCCTAACTCGTGCGGGATATGTACAGAGCGAGGCAGATCCCTCTCTCTTCATCGACGGATGCCTGGGCGATTCACCACTATCCTGGTCTATGTCGACAACCTTCTGAGCGCGTCTCCTTCACTGGAGGCCATGAAGGAGGCCAAGGCTCTCCTCCAGACTGCATACAGGATGAAGGACCTTGGTCCTACAACGGTGTTTCTTGGCATGGAGATCGTGCGAGACCGCAGACATCGTACTCTACTACTGCATCACGCCCGATACTCACGTGTTGTGGTGGAGAGCTTTAGCGACCTCCTCGGCGCAATGCCCACGGCTTCCACACCTCTCACGCCTGACGAGCAAGATACCTCAAAGGTGGACGATTCCAAACAGCTGGGGGAGACAGTGGATGTGACCCTATACCTCCGTCTCATCGGATCTCTGGTGTATCTGGCCACTACCACACGTGCTGACATTGCATTTGTCGTCAACCTCCTTGCCCACTTTTTGCAGGCTCCATGCGCTAGAGCCCTTCGCGCGGCTGTGCAAGTGGTGCGGTACGTGGTCTCCACACCGTACCTCGGACTCTACTTTCACCGGCAGTATCCAGTGGTCCTTGATGGCTACAATGACAGCAACTGGGTTTGGAGCCCAGATGGATGCAGTCGCACCGGTAACGTGTTCCTGCTCGGTGGGACCGCTGTATCCTGGCCCAGAGTGAAGTAGGGCTGCATTGCACGGAGCTCATCGGAGGCAGAGTACGTTGCTCTGGGTGCAAGGGTTGCTGAGGCAGTATGGCTGAAGCGCCTATTTCTTGAGCTTGGTTAGTCAGCCCCGCCATTGTGCTTCGTTGCAACAACAAGAGTGCTCTTACCATCGCAGAGAACTCTAATATCTTTCATGCTCGTATAAAGCATATTGCAATTGAGCATCACTTTGTGCGTGATCTGGTGGAGTGACACATGATCTCCGTCATTTGGGTTGGCATTGACATGTAGCGTGCTGACTTCTTGACAAAGGCCCAAGCACGCGGAAAGTTCCTGGTGGCCATTCGTTCTGTTGGACTTCGCCCCTTGCCTGAGAGTGGTTGAGTGTGGGGTGAGTCTCTGTCCGTGTCACATGTGTCATTGCACTCATTGTTGTACTCGTCTCAGTGCTGCACGTGTATGGACATGCGTACCATCGGGTCATGGGAGAGTGTTATGATTTGTGACGTTCTTGTCGACCTGTACAGTTTACTATGACCACTCGGCCATGTCCATACTCGTGCAGATCCCCGATGTAGACCGTGGTGGTACGGGTGCATCGTCTGGTGGCCGACTACCAGCTTGGAGCTGACTGACGACCGTTCCAGAGCTTTGGACGCTATCCGGGACCTCCTACAGTTTTTTTTGCAGCACGTAGGAGTTTATTGGTGGACTGGCCGTGGGCCTGATTTGCATGTTTTTACATTGTGTTTCCACCGTTTGATGCTGGATTCATGCATGTGACCAGTCATTGCCTCTGAATTTCGATCCTACACGTCTGGGTTCAGACGGCGTAGCGTTCTGACATGTCTGCGCAGAGTTACAGCCAAAACAGTGGTTTTGGGCCGGTTTCAGGACAGATCTTGCACTACCGCATGCGACACCCGCCGTGTGCCGCGGCAGGTACTTATGCCATGGACCTGTCATTTGTCATTTCTCTCTGCAAATGCTATTGAAGTATTCTGACACTTTGCCATGTGTCTCCTAGCCAGGCCCTTGCTGTTGTGTGCACGACTTGTGACTGTTGTCACCGTCTGACCAGGCACTGACGCCTAGTCGGCGGCTGTGTTGCTAGGAAGCTTCCACGCATCTTTTCGGGAACATGATGATTTTTTCTAAAAATATCACACAACATGGCGTCCCCTCGTCCATCACTAAGGACAGAGATGGGAGCTTTACCATTTTTTCATACAAGAGCTGATGACTTGCTTCGACAAACGGATCCTGCTATTATCGCCCTTTAATCCTTTCACTTACAAGCAGTTTGAGCGAACCACAACAAGTGCTCAAAGCATAGCTTCTGACTCTGTGCGAGCAGAATGGAATTGAGTAGTTGGTCAAGCTACTTACTTTTGAGCTTGCATACACTTCCACAACTTTCGAGGAAATGGGTAAGCTAACTCATGAGATTGAGACTCCTAGAATTCTCTTGAAGATTGAAGCGACAATGAAGCGTGCTGGTGACAAGCATCAAAAGACACCAAGTTCCATGTCAGTGATCTGATCCTCCTCAACTCCACGAACGTCAAGCTCGGAGGACATGATTGTGCAAACTTTCCACTTGAGTAATTGGACCCATTCGTCATCAAAGGGATGCAGGTACCTGTCGGCGCCAAGCTCCGCCTACCGGAATGCATGAATGTTGGCTATGTTGCTAATGGTGTGTAAAACATGCAAGTGACCTTATGACTCCGTCCCCCCCTCCCCCCCCCCCCCACACACACACACAAACATGTACACACACACACACACACACACACACAGACACACACACACACACACACACACACAGACACACACACACACACACACACACACAGACACACACACACACACACACACACACAGACACACACACACACACACACACACACAGACACACACACACACACACACACACACAGACACACACACACACACACACACACACAGACACACACACACACACACACACACACAGACACACACACACACACACACACACACAGACACACACGCACACGCACACACACACACACACACACACACACACACACACACACACACACACACACACACACACACACACACACACACACACACACACACACACACACACACACACACACACACACACACAATCTTTCCAGATAACTCACCTGAAGTAAAGCTCTCGGATGCTGCATCAGTGCACGCTCAATGGATCATGCACTGCAGGAATCTCAGCCAAGTGCACGTGTGACGCCTGCAGCATACAATCAGGATGTGTCTGAGATCACAGATGCAGTTATCTGCTCAAATTTGCCTAGATGATTCTTAGCAAAGTATGGAGCAAGATATGATAGGGGAGCATGCATCCACATATGCTCGTGGTGGATGTGGTCGATCGTATCTTAGTCATGCCTGCTTGGACAAGATTGTTGCTTGGTTTTTTCCAACGTGATAGCTGATCCTTTGGGACCATACGACTCGTTTGTTCTGCCATGTGAGAAACCGCCGGCAGCACATTCGCGGACAGGTCCAGTATGATCCCGGGATGGCGTCTGGGCTGCACTCCAATCTCCTTGTGTGGGGGGCCTAGTCAACCGACGAGTACCACCTCGCTTTCCCGTTACCCGCTCACTTGTTCCTCATCATTGCTTGCCATTTCTAAAGCAAGGTTGCTCCATTCCATGGCTTCGTGTGTGCTCTCATGCTTGGCCACACCTGCTGTTCTAACAAGCTTCTACTGTGTATTGGTATGAGAGCAGGAAGTAAAAGCTTCCTCGTACAAAGAGGACCCTCCCCCCTCCCATGATCCCAACATAGGCTGCTGCTGCCAACAGTGGAGGAGGATGCTTCAGGTCATCACCCGCATGAGTCCTCTGACAGCTGCAGCCGACTCTCAGTTGCAACTGATGTCACTGCCCGCCGCCACCGTACCCTTGCCATGAATTTAGCAGTTACAGCTCTCTATACGCACAATAAATTGACACAAGCATGGTTGTTGTTACAATTGTTTTCGCCTCGTTGTGGGAACTGCACAGCTCGCTTGCAACCTAGTCAAAACTGCCATACTGGTGGCGACAATGTCACTGGCAGCGGCACAATTCATACTAGTAGGAGTGATGTAAGCGGTCAGCAGGCCTACACCTATACTGCCACTGTGGCAGTCGCTGCTGCTTCGTGGCTGCAGCTCCTACCCGCTACTTTGACATGCAGCTGCACCCATCGTTTGTAGCAGCAGTAGTGCCCTAAGCACTTAGCAGATGTGCAACCACACTATCACTGTGGCAATTGCTGCTGCCTCATGGATACACCTTCCACTCAAAACTTTGACCTACATTTGCACCCCTTGCTCACAGCAGCAGCTGCGCTCTAAACGCTCGACAGGTCTGCACTCGCACTATCGCTGTGAAAATCTCCAACATCTGGTGTTTGTTAACTGCCACTCGCTAATTCAACGTGTATCTACAACCCTCATTTGCAGTTGTAGTAGCACTATGAACGCTCATTGTATCTGCACCTGCACTATTAATGTGGTAATTGCTGCTGCCTTGTGGCTGCCACCCGCCACCCTCCACTTCCACGTGCATCAGCCTCCCTATCATGCAACAGCCATACTCTGCAGGTCTGCACCCACACGACTGCTGTAACAGTGGCAACCACATCATGATTGTAGCTGTCGTCCGGCGTCTCAAGGTGCATCTGCATCTCTTGTCCCTAATCCAACCACAGTAGTTGCCTCTCCACACTTGCTGAGCAGCTGGAAAGCATGGTAGCAGGACAAAACTCACTCTGGCTTCTTTGTTGGAGCCCATCCACACGTCACTCACATCCAGACGTAATTGCGACCACATGAAGAAAAAAATTCCATAGTGTGAGGGCAAAGCTGAGCGGGAGCAGTGGTCACCTGTCCTATGCTGCAACACCGGCTACCATTCGGGAAAAAACAATGGCCTGACCAAGTATTACAACCAAGAGTACACAACAAACTTCTTATCAAGATTTGATGACGTGAAAACATCACTGAACGTGCCGGCCACGAGACCTCCCAGGGATTCACGACATGGTCAATCTCTTGTAAGCTCACCCATTGCCCAGAGTAGACGTCACCAGAGTCAGGATGCAGGCCTTTGTCGGGCAGGACGAGCAACTTCTACGACAGGGCGCAGGCCTCACTTGTGCCGCCATCTTACATCTCTGGCTATTCATGGATCTTAGTCTACTTCATTGTCCTTCTTTGTTATCCAATCTATCTTGGAGGTAACGTTGGTCTACATCATTACTGTTGCCTCCACTTTTAGTGTAACTGCTCATGCTGCTTGTGCACCCGCCAGCACTGTTGCTGATAGAGCCATCGCGACATTCATGACAACCACTGTTGCTGACCAAATACCCCTTGCTGCAGTTGCCTTCAACATAGTTAAACAGATTGCTTATGGAGTAGAAGTAATAGCAACAGCAACGGCAATAACCAGTGTTGTCTCCAGTGTAGTAACCTCCATCCACACATCCACGTCACAGGCTTGATATACCCCATCAGTGTCGAAGACCAGCAATCACGTTCTCATCTGCGTCTCTAAAGCAACGGTTGTCTGGACCCTCTTAGATGTGATTATTGCATGTGCTGCATGTCTTCTTGTCTCCACAGCCTCCACTGTGGCCGTTATCACAGCATCCGCCGCAGCTACTCTTCCTCCTTTCTTTTCTCTTTGCCACTGAACATGCTTCTGCCATTTGTCATCTCCTTTGCATCCTTGTGCACATGTTTGTACAACCAGGTCCATTTCCTTGCAGCAATGGATTGAGCTGATACAGTCACCATACCCATCATTCCCATGACCACTGGGATGGAGAAGCTCTGCCAGAATGTTTTCGACAGAGTCACGTCACTGCCACTATGCCAGTTGACTATGAATAACATTTTGCGCTGCAAGCGGAGCTGTAGGGTGAACGTGCTGCACTCCATGAAGCACTCACTGCCCAATGCGTAGCCAACGAGTGGCTGAATCACAAACAGGGTGATCAAGTCATTTTTGCCAACCAGATCGCTGACCTTGTCATTGGCAATCTGCAACTTGCAATGTGCTCTATTCTTGCTCCACCAACTGTTGTTGGCATCCACTGCTGCATTTTGCCACCACTCCTATTCTGCATCCACTATCACAGGCTCTAACCAGTCTAATCCCTTGTTGTAGTAGTCGCAGCCAACGCAGAAGTAGCCAAAGCTCTCGAATTTCCTCAACAACGTCAGCCCGAGTTTGACACGTCGCCATCTCACTTTACCTCTAACCTCTCCTTCTTATCCTAAAAAGTGTGCTTCAATGCATGGGCACAAGGGATGCAACTCAGGGGAATGCTATCGTGAGCTCAACACCTCTACAGGCCCTTCTTTTGTCCCTGTTGAGCCTGAGTCCACCTACGCTGTACGTGCACGTAATTATCTCATTGACGAGATCAGGTACTGAAATGCTGATATAGCACGCCACACTTCTGCTGACCTGGCCAGTTTCTATGCTCTCATCAAGCTTCGCACCATCATGGCAGGTCATGTAACACAGAGCGTTCTAACTATGCAGTTCAACACGTTGTCCATGTGTACCGATGAGAATACTGACACCTTCTAGGCATGCAGTCTCAAACTACTACATGACTTGGACAGGGTGACACCTGAACATCTGTCGGCTTTCCTCTCCAATGTCAATGGAATCATCCCCGAACTCTCCGACATCTTTTGGAAGGTTAAGGCTTTCGAGCTCGGACGTCTTGTTGCCGAGCCTGTTCCAGCTGATTCTGCACCAGGTATCAGCATACTCTTGGAGTTCACAGTGTAGCGCCTCACCCACTAGTGGAGCGTGATACAAAGCAAACGTATCCACCCTACTGCAATCGCCACAGCCACCACATTGCTTCACTCCTCATCCACTATAGCTTCCATCTTGCACACATCACCCTCTTCTGCTTCCTCTTCCTCCTTGTCGGCCTCTTCCCTGGTTCGGCTGGGGGGGCAAAGGCCGGGTGAGGGACAAGGGCAGTCAATCTGGTGGTGGGTCTGGTGGCGGGCAAGGCGCCAGAGGTAGAGGGAGGGGTTCCAACACCTCATTCGCCTCTACCACCTTGCATATCACTGTGATCTGCTGGAATTGGAGCTACAGGACACTCTTCCCAGAACTGCCCTGCACCCCTTGACGATGCCCCTCTCGCACGTGCCATGCAATCTCTCTGGGCGCGTTCCTCCAATGGAGGGGATGACACTTGTTGTGCCTCTATGTCCATCTCCTCTAGCCGCAGCTTTCCTTGCTCCGCCAATGTAGTAGCTTACAACATCATTGTGGCCACTTTCTTACCACCCTATCCCTGGATGTGGCATCTAGTGTTTAGGGGGCTAGCCTTCTATGGCCCCCCTTCAGCATCCTATGCTCCATCATTGTGGATTTCGTTGGGCACCTTGTAGCGGTGCCAGTCATCCGGACGTCATCACCACTCGGCTCGCCTGACGACATACGACCGTTGGATGCTGCACTCTCTCATCTCGTCCATCAGCATTACCTTCATGATCAAGGAGGTCAGATTCTGCATACATGTTTAAGATCACTTGCGTCTGAGTCTGACATGGCTCTCTTTTGCTCCGTCTTTTGTCATATTCAGGAGTTTCTTCATGTCAAAGTTCCGTAATTGAGGACTGGAAACATGTTCATCCCCTTGTTGCCTAGCTGCTTGTGGCCAAAAAATTCTGCCACTGTTGCAAATTGCTGTTTTTGACTGTCTGTTCCCTCATCTACGCATGTTTTGGGTGGCTTTTGGATTCTTGACTGAAGAGCCATCCACCATATGACATCCTCTTGTGAGTCATTCATCTGCCTCAGTCCTGTTGGCTCTATCTGCTTTCTGCACATCGGCTCCGACCAATTTCTATCAGTTCAGGACATTAGCATTCTTTGTTTTTTTAGGCCTGGGAAGGAGCTGTTTTAATAGACGTGTCATATGCGACCTCTCGTGAGTGAAGTCTTCTCTCTATTACGACTCTCAACAACTAGGGCATGGAAGACTTGTGGTTTTTGTTTGAATACTCTTTACTACGATTGCGATGGCGAGTTCATAGGATCCACTGCTCATTTTCCCTATCCTCACATAGGGTGTGCATGGATTCATCAACTCCCCATACACCAAAAGGTTGTGTCTATTAACGTTGGAACCACACTCTCGCAGCCGGTACTTGCGTCCTTCTCATTAGGTCTGTCCTCCCTCCACTTTTCTTTTGAGATCATTTCTTACATAACATGGATCTGAAAGCGTGTTCTCCTTGGTTGCCTTCACCGTCATGTCACCCCTTAAAACTCTGGTTTACTTGCCAGGTAGACTTCCGTCTTCATAGAATTTGGGGCTGTGTCGTTGATGTATGGCTCTGTAAGTACCTTCGCAATGGCAAAGTGAGTCTCTACACTCATCTCTGCAATTCTTTATTGTTTCCTTCATGTCTAAAGCCTGGAGATTCTGGGATGCTGACCGATCTCGTATCATTGACTCATGCAACATGAGATTCAAAGAGAACGTCTCCACGGATGAATTCTCCCATGTTGCTTCACCCTCTCTTGCACCTCGCTCCGTCGGCTTGGAAGGATTGGCATTTTCTCATCCTGTGGTCTCGGAGGGTCACTACTTCCACCCTCCCACATTGTTCTTCCTACTCGCCCTCTACCCTCTACATCATCGTTACTTGTCACCCCCACTGACAGCAAGTCTTCTAGTCTGTCCCCACCGACTAGTGCCCCAACGACCTCCTTCCCATAGTCATTGCCAGTCTCCATGCCTTCTGCACCGACATCTCCAGAGTTGTCATATGTGCCTATCATTGTCAGTGCTCTATCACATTCTCCTCTTGACTCACCTCCCACCTCCATGGCATAGATCATGGAGCCAGTAGATATCCCAGTGTCACGTCCTGAGTCACAAGGACCTATTGTTGGTCTAGAGACATACACATGTGGAGATAGGTTTCGTTTTCTTCTCCTCCGTAGTCGATCTCTCAATCCTTAAAACGCCGCACATGCTCCAGTGCATCCTCCTCCACTGTTGGGCCTTTTGCCAGACCCACTAATCTTGATACAATCTGCCTTGTTGCTAATGTTTTCAATCTCCAGTAACTAGTGGGATATTCCTTGATTGAACATAGTTTATAGAGGGCTCCACACGCCTCTTTCAAAGTCTATGTCACTTCATGCTTTGCAAGGCGTTCCCTTCTCACACTCCATGAAGAGCCTGCCATAATTTGGCACACTTGAGATGTAGCTAATGTTGAGCTCTGGAAAAACGCCATGTAGGAGGATTTGATGACTATCAAGGAGCACGATATCTTTGAACTCGTGGACCTTCCAAGAGACTGCAAAGATGTCTCGGCTTGCCAGATCCTTGAACACAAACTGAAGCCCGATGGCAAGGTCAACCGTTACAAGGCTTGTTTGATGAAAAAAAATGGTTCTTTCAGATCCATGGGATTGGATTCAATGATATGTTTGCTCCAGTTGGATGGTACACCACTGCTAATGCACTTTTGAACTCCTTCGCACAACATGACTGGGAGCTAGAGCAAAACGACGTTAACCCTGCGTGTTTGCATGGACGTCTCCACGAGGAGATTTACATGATTAATCCACTAGGTTTCACCAATGTAATGAACAAGGTATGGCAACTGTGAAAGGCCGTGTACGGGCTTGAGTAGTCGCAACGCTGGTGGAACGTGGAGATCTCCTCAACTCTTGAGAGAAGTTGTTATTGCCGCAGCATTGTGGACCTAGTACCCATTATGAGTGTCCCATCAGGGTCATTTTTGGCTATCCTCATTTTCTTCAATGACCTGCTCATTGCTTCTCCTAGTCCCAATGCTGTCTAGTCAGTCAAGGCCCTCCTGTAGTCCACATGTAAGCTAGAGGACTTGGGCCCAGTTAGACTGTTTCTTGGGATGGAGTTGGAATGCGATCGTCAACATCACACTCTTCATGCACATTCGGCTACTAATGTTCGCAGTTTTGGAAGCTCTTCGCTTCCTTGCTGGCCAACATCCGTACTACATCTACTCTGATTCCCCAGAAGGTGAGTTCATGCTGAATTCTTCCGATCTATCACAAATAGGAAAAAAAGTAATTCTTCACTGATTACCTGAGTGTGATCAGGTCTCTCTTGCATCTTGTCACCACCACTCGGGTATATGTGGCCTTCTCAGTCAATTTCTTAGCCTAATTCTCCTTTTAGCCTCGTTGGAGACACCTTGAAGCTGCCCTAGGTGTTTTCCATCACGCGATCTCTACTGTGCATGTAGGACTGTGCTATCGGTCACAACCCTTTATGGTTGTTGGCGGCTGCATTGAAAGTTACTGGGTACATGGCACGGATGCACACAGTCGCACGGGGTACATGTTTCATATTGGTGGGACTGCAAACATTTGGAAGAGTGGAAAACAAGGGTGTGTTGCTCGAAGCTTGAGTGAGGCTGAGTACATGGCATTTGGTACGCGTACGTGTGAGAGCATTTGGCTTTGCGGCTTACTATAGTAGCTACGAATCCCCATCTGCTGCATCACTCTATGCTACAAAAACCTGAGCACCAAAGCCGTTGCTCAGCACGTCGGCATGCACCACTCTTGCAAGAAGCACATAAACAATGAGGATTACTTTGTGCATGAGTGCATCTTTCACGTTTTTGGGTTGATACTCACCAACTGCTTGTAGAATTTCTCACCAAAGTGCTGAGAAGTGGCTTAATCAAGGCAAATCTACATGTTATTGGTCTGCTACATGCTCGTGATAACCCTCATTGATGTGACTGTGCCTCTTTCTTATCTGTAACTTGTTGTCTCCTACTCAATGGGTATGTATTGTCCTCGCTCAAATATGCTCAAAGCATTTCTGTTTGTGGGTCATTCGGGATTGTTGCTAATGGGGTGTAAAACACGCAAGTGACTTCCTGACTCTGTCCTCACACACCATCTCTGCAGATGAGCAATTATAAGTGAAGCCCTCGGATGCTGCATTGGCGCATGTCCAATGGATCATGCACTACAAGCATCTAAGTCGATTGCAAGTGTGACGCCTGGAGCATACAATCAGGATGTGTCTGAGAGCACAGGTGCAGTTAATTGCTCAACTTTTCTTAGTTCATTCTAAGCAAAACACGGAGAAACATATGATAGGGGAGCATGTACCCACATACACTTGTGGTCGATATGGTTGAATCCATTTTAGTCGGGAACGCTTGGATATGATTGTTGCTTGGTGATGCCAGGTTGCTAATCTTGCAAGACCACACGGCCAGTTTATTCAGGCGTGTGAGAAACCATTAGTGGTTCGTTCGCCGACTGGAACGGATCATTCCCAACGTATCATCCAGGCCCCATCTTAATCCCCTTGCAAGGGTGGCCCGACGACTACCATCTCACTATCTTGTTTCTCACTCACTTGTTTCCCATTCTTGCTTTCCATTTCTGAAGAAATATTGTTCCATTCTATGTCGCCGTGTGTGCACTCATGCTCTCATGCTTGGCCACAACTAAATCTGAAGCAAGCCTTTACGGCCTGCAAACATGGTGTTCCACATGACCCACATCAGAATCTACGAGGGTTCAAGCGAGAACTTTCCCAGCATAGACATGCCTCGACCACAACATGTGGAAGAGGGAATAGATTATGAGGTCAAAGGCATCCTTGGACACTATCAATGAAGCAAAGAAATGAGGATCCCTATCAAGTGACAGGGCTAGGATGCATGGCATAAAACCAAACTGCCACTTAATTGGTTATCTAAACATCTTTATTGATGGTTTTTTTTGTATTTGTGTGGAATTACAACATCATGTTTTGTACTTGTATGTGATCGGGGTTCGGTTGCATTTGTGTCTTTTTTAGTTTTCCGGTGCATCATGTTCAACTCCTCGTTGATGATCGGCCGCTCTGCCTTGACCGGACGGATATGCGTCGTGGAGGCTGAGTAACGAACGACCTCAGCCGTGGGCTGACCAACCACTGAGAGAACTGGGAAGATTTTGTCAAAGCAATTCGGAAGCAGGTCAAGGATCTTAGTGTCCAAGAAAGTAAACGGACACGAAAAACAATCAGTAGCACAGAAAACAAACTCCAGATCACAAAGCAAGAACTCTGCAAGGCACCAACATACAAGAACCTACTGAACCAGATAAGAGACCTAGAAAACTCTCTATCTAAGTATGCGCACACACAAAACCTACACCTACATAACATGGCTAACTTAAAATACGTAGAAGGCCTCCCCAAAGCATCCAAGTATCTATCTAGTTTCATCAAGGCCAAAAAACAAGCAGTACTAATTACGGCACTAAAAAACTCAGATAACCTCGTATCTAGCGACCTCAAATCAATGCAACAGACAGCCTCTGCGTTTTACATCAAACTCTACAGCCCCCCACCCAACCCAAGTGATTCACCCCCCATTCCCCCCTTCTCCAAGTTCCACCCCATATGGCTGCAGACCTTATCCGACCAATATCACTCAAGGAAGTTCAAGACGCCATTAACAGCTCCCCAAAAGGGAAATGTCCGGGCCCAAATGGGTTACCCAGCGAATTCTACAAGGCAAATCGCCACAAAATACTACAACGACTGCAAACCCTCTTCAAAGAGTTTATGGCCAACCCAGCGAGCCACCCTACCTTCACAGATTCCCTAACCTGTTTACTCTTAAAAAAGGGTGATCATACGAACATCAGGAACTACAGACCAATCTTACTTCTCAACGCTTGCTATAAAATCCTGGCAAAAATTCTACCAAACAGGCTAAGAAAGATCCTTCCGCACATAACAAACCCAGAACAAACAGGTTTTGTCCATGGTAGAAGTATGAAAGGTACCCTCTCTTGTATCTTCGACCTTCAACACTGGGCACAAAATTCTCAAGAAGACCTCACCTTTGTACTGGCGGATTTCAAAAAATCATATGACACTCTCTTTCGGCCACACCTGTATGCAACAATGGAAGCCATGGGGTTCCCACCTCTTTTTACCCAATGGATCCAGGCCACACTAAGAAACACCCGAACAAGCATCATGATAAACGGACACGAATCCCCATACATCACCACGCAGACAGGTGTTAGACAAGGATGCCCAATCGCACTGCTTCTTTTCATAATAGGCATGGAACCACTTAAACAGCTACTAAAAAGAGGCATCCCAAAACCAATACACACCAAACGCCAAATCCCCACCTTCGGCGCCTACGCAGACGACACAACCATCTACGCCAAGGATCAGGAAGCCCTAGACTGTGCCTCAAAGGTTCTGAATGACTGTAAAATCACTTACAGGCCTTGCAGCAAATGAATCAAAAACATTCATCATGCCAGCCGGCCCAGATTCTCAGCCACTAATAAACACCACCTTCCAATATACTTACACAACCACAAAGAGTGCTCGGCCTTTACATAGACCAAGACCCAGTGTCACCCTCGATGTGGGAAACCATCAAAACTCAAATACAAGAGGCCATCAATGTCTGGAGAAAATTCCACCTACCACTGCTCACTAGTATCATAGTTATCAACTCTTACCTGAGCCCCAAATACCTCTTTCGCTCTGACTTAAGCCCTCCCCCAACGGAAATTCTAAGACAACTCCAAACTGCCCTATTCAACTTCCTGTCAGGATGAAAAAAGGATGGTAAATTGCGCTTCGTCAGTAGGAACCTAGCAATCACGCCACAGTCAGAAGGAGGGTGAGGAATGCTATGCCCTGTAACAATCATCAAAGCTCAAAGCGCACAACAAGTTTACAAATTCCTATCACCTCAACCCGACATCTGGAAGTCCGTTGCCTGCATATCCAACAGTTTCAAAAAATTAGGACACTTCTTCCTATCCCACCCTGCCATCCTTCGGAACAAAAAGTACAACGATCAAGGTGGTTCACAACTCTAACAAACTTCATCGCCACGCAACCCATCATTCTTCCACCCACTTTAATTTGCCATGAAATTCTGGAAAAATTCATTGCCTTTAACCGCTTCGTCCTCAAGAGAAACGGGACCCCCTACGGAGTAGACCACAGAGAGTTTTTTCCTAACAACAAAGAAATACAAGTCAAAAATTTATTTCCAGAAGAAGGGAAGCGCTACACGAAAAACTTCACACCACTAAAGGACAAGGACTTCACACCGGAAGAAGCAGCCACGCTAGAAAAAAAATCCGCAAGCTTATTCCACACGACTGGGTGAACTGTATACTTCACCAATCCCACATACACACAGATCCTTTCAAATGCTGGTGCATCACAGATAAACCCACGCAATTCCTTTACAGAGTCACGAGGGTAACTGACGAATACATCACCAAAACAATGTGGGTATAACACGACCATTCAATTGTAGAGACGAAAAAAGAACCTCTAGTGGTACATGACATCAGCAACGTAACACCAGTTCACACGGATAACAACATGTTTATAGGCTATGCAAACAACACGCTTCTGCTACAAAGCATGCCAAGAACCATCACCAGAGTTAGAAACGGTCGATTCACCAGCCGTTTTTGGTGTGAACTCATGACTCGCCATGATAGCAGAATTCAACTTTCTATGGCGTTTCATCCTCAAACCGACGGCCAAACTGAGCCGACAAACCAGACACTCGAATAGCTTCTCCAAACATTGTATGAACCTCACAGGACAGATTGGGCATAAAAACTCCCGACCGCCAAAATCACATATAGTTCGGTAGTTTCCACCACAATGGGTAAAACTACGTTCGAAGTGGTGTATGGAAAACCTCCCGCCACACCAGCTGGACCACACAGTCAAAGAAACATTCCCATGGTTGATGTTCAACGCCAAGATTTCTCCACAATCTGGGAGGAAACACGACACACAGTCGCAAAGACACAAGCAGCGATGAAACGAGCAGCTGGCCGACATCACAACGTCAATGTTTTTGTTGCTAGTGATAAAGTCCTCCTCAACTCGGCCAACATCAAACTCCACGAAGCCGACTATTTGAAGCTTAAATCACTATGGTTGGGATCGTCTGAGATGGAGCGCCTGTGGTTGCGCGACTCAAACTCCCCGACATTATGCATGTTCATCTGGTATTCCATGTCATCACACTCAAGCATCACCAATACCCCGGAGAGAACTTCCCCGGCAGGGATGTCTCTCTCTCCCTCCACTCGTTCAAGTGGACGGGGACACAGAATATATCATTGAGGACATCTTCTGCCATCAATGACGTGGCAAAAGAAGAAGATATCTTGTCCACTGGCACAGCTACGACGCCACACATAATAGCTCGGAACCCTGTGACAACCTCTGAGGCGGCAGTGAAGATGTCGTCGCTGTGATGTCGGTCAATTGCTTGCTTCATCGATGCCTGTGTCTTTGCGAGAGTCTGGCGTGTTTCCTCCCCGACGGTGGTGAAGTCTCATCGTGGAACGACAACTACTGGAACATTACTACGACTCTGTAGTCCGGCTGGTGTGGCGGGAAGTTTGCCGTACACCACTTCAAATGGAGTTTTATCTATTGCGGTGGTAACTGCTGAGTGATATGGGATTTTGGTGGTCGGGAATTTTTGTGCCCAACCCGTCCCATGAGGTTTGCATAGTGTTTGGAGCTGTTGTTCGAGTGTCTAATTTTTCCGCTTGGTTTGACCGTCATTTCAAGGATGAAATGCTATCGAAAGTTGAATCCTGCTTTCGTAGCGAGTCATCGGTTTCCACCAAGAACAGCTAGTAAATTGACCGTCTCTGTCGCTTGTGATGGTTCTTGGTACGAAGTGTAGCCGCACGATGTTGTTTAGAAATAGCCGTGTTGTTCCTTCGGCGGTGACAATGGTCATTGTCGGTATGAAGTGGGACATTTTAGAAAACCTGTCGACGACTACGAGGATGGCATCATATCCCTCAAGTGTGACTAGTAGTCTGGTGAAAAAGTCCATGGAGATGTCTGCCCATGGTTTTGTTGGAACAGGGAGCAGTTGTATAATTCCGGGTGGCCTCGTGCAACGAGATTTTTGTCACTGACATGTGCCCAAGGTTTTGCAGAAGTTGGCCACGTCGGATTGCATCTTGTACCACAAGTAGTTTTTTGCGAGCTTCTTTAGTGTCTTTCCCTCTTCGAAGTGCCCACCTAGACCAGCGTCGTGGCACTCTTCAAGTAGCATACCGCAAAGCTCGTTGTTTGGAGGAACAACTATTTGGCGAGTGAAGCGACGTCGCCAGTAGGGTACGTCAAATCAGAGTTTGGTTTTAGCATATCCGTTGCACTGGTCGTAGCCTCTCAGGAATAATTGCTCGAGGTAGGGGTCTCGTTGTAGTTTAGGGTTGCCACGTTGATCGTTGAATCTGTTCAGTGGATGAGTGCATCCGCCGGATTGGATTTTCCTGGCCCGTACTCCATTTTGTTGTCGAACCCGGACTCAAGGAATTCAATCCATCGAGTTTGACGTTGGTTGAGATTTGGCTGTGTCTTCAATTAATTCACTGCGTGGTGGTTGGTGCGCACGATTCATCGGCCAGGTAGAATCGCCCCGTCTTGAACGCGTGCGCGACCGCCATCATCTCATTCTTGTGGACCGCGTAGTTGAGTTCCGATCTTTGCAGTTTTTGGGACATGTAGGTGACTGGTTGTTTGCCGTTGCCGTGATCTTGCAGATGAATCGTGCCAATGGCTCGGTCAGATGCATCCGTAGCCATGACATAGTCGATCATCGGATCGGCTCATCGTAGGGCTGGTGCCGAGCTCAGGGCGTTCCGTAAAGCGGTGAACACCTTCTATTCCCTGTCTCCCCACCGCTACTATCTTTCTTTCCGAGTGAGGTTGGAAAGAGGTGCTAACACTCACGCGGACTCCCGCACAAATCGCCGGTGATAATAGCAAAATCCGAGAAAAACTTGAAATTCTCGAACATTGGTCGGCGTTGGGCAATCAATTACTGCTGCCACGTTTTTCGAATCCATGGTGACCCGTCCACCGTTTATGACGTGACCTCAAAAAGTCGATCAAATGACGACTGGAGCCGCATTTCAAGAGTTTTCCAAAAACTTTCTCTCTGTGTAAAACTTTGAGATATTTTCGAAAATGTCCATCATGTTCCTCCGGGGTCCGGCTGTACATTACAATGTCGTCAAGGTACACCACGACAAAGTCGTCGAGGTACGGAAGGAAAATGTTGTTGATTGCCTCCACGAACGTTATTGGGGAATTTGTGAGTCCAAACAGCATAACCGTGAACTCGAAGTGCTCGTAACGAGTTTGGAATGTTGTCTTCTCAATGTCGGCGGCTGCCACGCATATTTGGTGATATCCGGTGTGTAAGTCAATTTTGCTGAAAATTAGGGCTTCTTGGAGGTGGTCGAAAATCTTGTTGACTCAAGGGAGAGGGTAGCAGTTCTTGATGGTAGCATCATTCGACGCATGATAATCCATGCACATCTGCATTTTGCTAGTTTTCTTTTACACAAATAATACTAGTGCGGCATATGGTGATGTAGAAGGGCGGATAAACCCCTGACCAAGCATCTCGACTAGATGCTTCTTTCAACTTTGGTTAGTTTGCGATCGCTCATCCAATAGGTCCCTCACATGGCAGGTCTGCTTCCCGACTTCAGCTACATGCGATGGTCAATGTCTCGTCGAGGAGGTAAGGTTTTCGGGGAAGACGTCCGTAAACTCCTCAATGAGCGATGCGAACTCTTGGGGTACCATCATGAACTTTGTCAAGGCTGATGAGGCTGATGAGGTTGATGATGAGTCAGCTGCTCCCACTTCCGCTTCTCCCATTGGCTCGACATGAATGAGCCACGAACGAGCCCCTTGTCGTATACAATGATTGGCCACGTTGAGCGGTATCGGCTGCAACCGTTTTCAGTTTTTGGCTTCCGCGGCTTCCTCTGCTGCTTCCACCTCTGCTGCTTCCGCTATCACTTCCGTCTTCCACGTGAAAGTTGTCATTTGGCACTGTCAATCTCCACGTAGACGTTGTCTCTGTTCAAGTCGACCTGCGAATTGTGCCAGTATAGGAAATCTCGTCTGAGAATGATTTTGTGATCGCTCCTTGGACAAGACCTCAAGACTGTTGCATCTCGAAGATCTCCCACTTGTCGTCGTAGTGGTTCTCAAATTCTCCATATCTGTAGTCTTCAATTGATGGTTTTTCCTTCAAACACCCTTGGTTTGGTCTTCAAACCCTGTTGTGAACCATGTCATTGCTTAGGAAGCTATGTGAAGCTCCTCCATCCAATAATGTCGGTAGCGTTATCCGACTTCTGCATCCTCGACGTTGAACTTTTAGCAGTATCCCCAGTTGGTCATCTTCGTACCCCTCGTTGAAATTTGCGATCTTGGAAACCCTCTGCGGAGATGTGGGCCATCATGATGGGTGATCGTTTGGCGCAGATCGCTCCTTACCAAGAGTTGCACCTTTCACTCCTGCCCCTTTCCGTTTCACGACTCATTTTTCTGCAACTTTCCCCTCTTTTTTAGCTTGATCCTTGTTCCGACCATTTCGAACGATGTGCCCGACTTTTCCACAATTTTAGGAGGTTTGAGTATCTCTCAGGTCGACGTCGTTTATTTTCATCGGAGTCGAGAAGAATGTAGACTGGCTTTTTCCGTTTCTACAAAAATTGTGATTAGGAGGTCGCCAGTTGCAGGATTCCTTGATCCGAGCATTGTAATCAGTGATGTTGATCCTTTATGTTGCTGTGATCATCCGCAACAAGTCGTTCACGATGCCAGAAATGGCGATCGCTCACCGGATATCTCGCTCGAGGCCGTTGTTTTGAAAACAGAATTCATCCGGGTGATGTCTCCTTCGGTGATGATCTCGCGGAATCTCTGTGTGTACTCCGCCATGCTGGACTGCTGACGCAGACGTTGGAGTTTGTACCGTGCGTCAAATTTTTTGTTCAGTCGCCCTAAGCGTGCGAGCATTGCGCGTGAGAATTTGTTTGAGTCGGTTGGTGGCATCAGCGCATCTTGCCATTGTG
>SZWC01000037.1:589124-625358 GCA_023375785.1 Penium margaritaceum | reverse complement strand
AGAGAGAGAGAGAGAGAGAGAGAGAGAGAGAGAGAGAGAGAGAGAGAGAGAGAGAGAGAGAGAGAGAGAGAGAGAGAGAGAGAGAGAGAGAGAGAGAGAGAGAGAGACAGAGAGAAAGAGAGATAGAGAGACAGAGAGGTAGAGAGATAGAGAGATAGAGAGACAGAAAGACAGAGAGACAGAGAGACAGAGAGATAGAAAGACAGAGAGACTGAGAGACAAAGAGACTCAGAGACTGAGAGACTGAGAGACTGAGAGACTGAGAGACTGAGAGACAGAGAGACAGAGAGATAGAGAGACAAAGAGACAGAGACACAGAGACACAGAGACAGAGAGACAGAGAGACAGAGAGACAGAGAGATAGAGAGACAGAGAGACAGAGAGACAGAGAGAAAGAGAGAAAGACAGAGAGACAGAGAGACAGAGAGACAGAGAGACAGAGAGATAGAGAGGCAGAGAGACAGAGGGACAGAGAGACAGAGAGATAGAGAGACACAGAGAGAGAGAGAGAGAGAGAGAGAGAGAGAGAGAGCGAGAGCGAGAGCGAGAGAGAGAGCGAGAGAGAGAGAGAGAGAGCGCGAGAGAGAGAGAGAGAGAGAGAGAGAGAGCGAGAGCGAGAGCGAGAGAGAGAGCGAGAGAGAGAGAGAGAGAGCGCGAGAGAGAGAGAGAGAGAGAGAGAGAGAGAGAGAGAGAGAGAGAGAGAGAGAGAGAGAGAGAGAGAGAGAGACAGAGAGAGAGAGAGAGAGAGAGAGAGAGAGAGAGAGAGAAAGAGAGAGAGAGAGACGGAGAGACAGAGAGATAGAGAGATAGAGAGACAGAGAGACAGAGGGACAGAGAGACAGAGAGATACAAAGACAGAGAAAGAGAGAGACATACAAACAGAGAGACAGAGAGACACTGAGACAGAGAGACACAGAGATAGAGAGACACAGAGATAGAGAGACAGAGCGATAGAGAGACGGAAAGACAGAGAGACGGAGAGACAGAGAGACAGAGAGACAGAGAGACAAAGAGACAGAGAGTTGTGATTTGTGACGTTCTTGTCAACCTATACAGTTCACTGTGACCACTTGATCGTGTCCATACTTGTGCATATCCCTTATGCGGACCCTGGTGGTACCGTCGCGTCATCTGGTGGCAAAGTACCAGCTTATAGCTGACCGACAGCTGTTCTCGAGCTCTGGACGCCACCCGAGACCTCCTGTAGTTTTTTTGCAACACACAAGAGTTTATCGATCGACTGGCCGTGGGCCCGAATTGCATGTTTTTGTATTGTGTGTCCACCGTTTGAGGCCAGATGCATGCATGTGACCAGTCGTAGCGTCCGGCTTTTGATCCTGCACATCTAGCTTCAGACGACATAGTGTTCTAACATGTCTGCGCAAAGTTATGGCCAAAACAGTGGTTTTGGACCGGTTTTAGGACAGATCTTGCACTGCCGCATGTGACACCCGCCGTGCGCTGCGGCTAGCACTTATGCCATGGACCTGTCATTTTTCATTTCTGCCTGCAAATGCTATTAAAGCATTCTGACACTTTACCTTGTGTCTCCTAGCCAGACCCTTGCCGTTGTGTCCACGACTTGTGACAGTCGTCACCGTCTGACCAAGCACCGACGCCTAGTCAGCGGCTGTGTCACCAGGAAGCTTCCACACATCTTCTAATGGTATCAGAGCAATGAGACAGCTCTCACCAAGCTACAATGGTAGCCGAGACGCAGCACAGAAGCAGCAGTGAGAGTCACCGTTGCAGCGTATCCACAGGGACCTATCGACGACGACAGCCGATCGCCATCGACGTCGCTCACCATCACCACATGAGACTACAGTAGCAACAAACGCTAGCGGTAGCAGGCAACATCTATAGTAGGCTGCAGTCGCCAGTAGCTGCCGACATTGGCACATGTAGCAGCAGCAGCATTGAGCAGTAGCAGTAGTAGCACAACTACAGTGCAGTAGTAGCGACAGTAGCAGCGGCGACAGCAGTGCACGGCGGCAGCAGCACAATAGCAGCATAGCAAGAGCAACAACACCAGTGGTGATAGCAGCACAGCAGCAGCGCAACAGCAGTGGCCGCAGCAGCGATGGCACCAGCAACGCAACAGCAGCATCGACAACAGCAGCAGCGCGCAGGAGCAGCAGTAGCACGCAGCTGTAGCCACGGCCGCGCCACAACCGTCGGGCGGCCGCTCTGCACGTAGCCGCGCGGCTGCTACTGCAGAAAACAGCGTAGTAGCAGTAGCAACTGAGTGGAAGCTGCTGCGCAGCTTCCGTGCAACTTCCATGCGGCTACTACAGAGCGGCCGCTTGCTCGCATAGGAACCGCGAAGGTTGACACAAAAAACCAAAAAAAGGGGGGGAAGAGGGGAGCTGATACCAGCATTTTTCCTTGCTGATGTCATCAAGCCATGCTGACGTCAGCAACCTCTTACTAACGTTAGCACTTGCCTTGGTGAATTTTTTGGTCAGAGAGTCCAAAGTTGCTAGCGTTTCAACTCCTCAAGAAACGCTCACGTTTTCGAAATTCAACCACGTTGATGTCTCGGCCCATAATGAGCGGTGACATGGCTCCGTCCGGAGATAAGGGGAAAAGGGTACTAGATCTTTCTTCTTCCTCCTCAGGGGTCATGAGCCCACGTTCGCAGGCTATTGAGGACCTATGGAGCTAGCAGGACGAGATGCGTCCCCTGCAGTGGGAACAGACTGACGCCATTCGTACACTCACCGAGCTTCTTCGGGGTCATTCCACGACCCCGCGACAGACCTTTGAGGGAGCGGCCGGGGTCGCACCCTCTACACGGCAGTCAGCTCTAGCACTGCAGACAGGAGCTGGATCCGACCCACCACCTCTTGATCCTTGGGACGAGGATCCAGATATGCCAGGCATGGAAGGGGACTCCCCCGAGCGCGAGATTCGTGTGCTTCAGGAGTGTGTCCGTCACCTTCAGACAAGCTCTCGGCCCCGACACACATCTCGCTTTCTTGAAATTCAATCGTCGCCTGACCTCCACCCCAGCGACTTCCCTCTTCTTGGCGTCTTTCTCATCCCTCATTCTTCCCATCCTGTGGTTGCTCTCCCTACGGAGCGGCAACCCAATGACTTCGAGACACCACCCCCACGGTATGTCAGCGAGGACGGTTTTGACAACTGGGAGATCCTCTTCCAGGTTCGGGCCACTTCAGAGGGCATATGGCCCTACTACCACAGTCTGTATTGGACTACGGACCGAGCACAGTTGCTGATAGCGGCTAGGGCGATGGGCGGACTTCTCTACCCCATGTTGCGTGACATGTCATGTCGACTTCCGCTCGTTCCTTTGCAAGGCGAGCACAGGCACCGGTGCTAATCCACACGGGGGCTGGGACCTAGCATTATCCTTACTTGCTACAAAGATGTACGCCACCCACGAAGCGCACATTCGTGCCTTTCACTCCCTTCGTTAGGGGCCTGCCGAGCCTGCAGCCGACTACTAGCAATGCGCCATGCACATCTACATGCGCCCTCGGACCTCAGGAGGTACACAGCTGTGGGCGCTCCTCACGATAATGCTCGGAGTTTGCCTTGAGCACACAGACATCTTCACAAGGTACAGTGACGCCCTGCTCGAGCCTTTTCTGGCCTCACTACAACTTCTTTCCTGGGTGCACCAGCTCTTCCTCCAGGTGACTTCCGCACGTGAAGCAGCTGTGGCTCATCAAGAGACCTCCATTACTGTAGCAGTCGTTGCATCACAACCGACGCCCCTCCTGCAGACTCCTTCTCCATCCTTTAGCACACCCTCCTCCTTCCCCTCCATCCCGATTACACTGACTCAAAACCAGAGTGTCACGGCAGCAGCACAGGGGAAGAAGGGGCGACGGAGGCACCGCTCGGGCCAGCAGCAGTCACAGCAGCAACCGTCATCGGGCAATAGCAGTGGACGCTCCATTCACTACTACAACTGTGCATGTGCCCATCGCTACACTGAGTGCCAGCAGCCGCTCGACTGGGCGCGGATTACTCGTGGGCTCCAGGCTCCGCACGCACTATGATCAACGTCGAGCAACACATCCTCCGGGCGCGCGGCGACCACGAGCGCAACAATTCTTCCTTCACCACCGGCGACCACAGGCGACCTAGACCCACGTGACCGCACCATCACCAAGCTCCGAAACCTTCTGGTGCTTCACTTTTAGGGAGGTGCGAGTGTGTTATCACAGCCGGATGGTTCACAGACTATCTGTTATTCTTTTCTTGTGGCCCGGGATGACTCGTGTTGGGGGGGGCACAGTCGGCATGTGATGACGATGCGCCTGACTGTACGAATTAGATTCATGAGTCTCACCTTTGTGCCCTTCGTCGTTCCTCCCTACCTGCTGCCTAGCGTCCGTTTGAGGCTGAGTGTTCTATTGCCCGTTGTACAGTGACGTCCTCTAGTCGTGATTCCGGTGGCATTTGGATCATCGATTCCGGTGCCACTCACCACATGACCTGTCCTCGTAGTGATTTCGTTGTTCTCAGCCATGTTGCATCTGTTCGTTCCGTCCACACGGGCACTTGTCAATCCTTACCAATCGAGGGTGTTGGGGTCGTATGTTTTGACGGTCCGTCTGGCCCCCTGTATCTTTTCGAGATGCTATTTGTGCCTAACCTTGAGCTCAGTTTGCTTTTTGTACATGCTTGCACACTCATGGGACTCTCTGTGGAGCACACTGTAGATTCCGCGACTGTGACTGCTATTGACACTCCTAGTGTTGTTCTTCGTGCCTCTGTTGTAGATGACCTGTATCGTGTCTCTCGGACTTCTACTCCTTGCTCCCCCTCCCCTTCCGCTCGTGTTTTTGTCACTTGTGTTCTGTCTCCTGAGCACCAGCAATTGCTTCATCGCCGCCTCAATCATGTAGGCTCTGACACTGTGTCGAAGCTCATTTAGACACAACCCGCCCTCGGTCTTATCGTGGCTTCTTTCGAGAAGTCGCCCAAGACCGACTGTCTCTTTTGCGCTAAGCGTAAGAATCGTTGCACCTTCCCTGACTACCGTTCATGCGCACTTCGCCCTCTCAAGTTAGTCCATTTGGACCTTCTTGGTCCCCTTGTTGTTGAGTCTCTGTCCGATCGGGATCAATACGTCTTGACCCTGACGGATGACTTCATCCGGATGTAGTGGATCTATAGCCTGCGCCATAAGAGTGACGTCGCTCTCACGGTTCGTCTCTGTCTAGTAATGGCTGAGCGTCAATCCTGCCACACGCTGCACACCTTCCGTTCAGATCGCGGCGACGAGTTTCTTGGCGAGATGGACAATTTCTTCACCGAGCACGGGATACTTCACCAGGTCTCTGTTCCTTTTACTCCTCAGCAGAACGGTGTTTCTGAGCACTGGAACTGTACAATGGAGGATGTGGTTCGTGCTATGCGGTCAGATTGCGGTCTTCTAGAGTCTTTCGCTTTTGAAGGATTTGCCTACATGACTTGGGTCTGGAACTGCCTCCTGCACAGTCCTCTTTCGCACCACGTCACACCGTATGAGCTCTGGTTTGGCCACCGTGTTGACCTGTGTCTCGCTAGCGTCTGGGGACCCTTGGCTTCTGTGTGGTACACCAAGGACCAGTAGAGGTCCAAGGTCTCACCGTGGGGTTGCTTGTGTGCCTTCGTCGGAATCTCCCCGCCGTCAAAGGCCTGGCATTTTTGGGACCCTGCTTTTCATTGCATTGTTGAGTCACGCGACGCGCTCTTCTTTGAGTCCCTCACCTACCGTGATCCGACATCAATCACGTCCATGTCCATCACGCACGTTCCTACGTGTGAGGTTTCTTGACGGATGGGGGAGTCTGCGCCTGCAAGCACCTCTTGCCAAGCTCATGTGACCGTTCGAGCTCCCTCCACTTCTCCGGCTCTTGATGACCCCACGATCATCGCTGTCGGTCCAGAGATCTCTCCAACACCACCGACTTCTACCCCTACCCCCTCGCACCCCACAGATACCCATGATTTTGTATTTGTGCGTAATCCTATAACCGTACTTGTGTCCGTCGGAACTCCTTCCTCTATGTGTGGACTTGCCTCACCTGCTCCTACTATCATACCAAACCCTGTGTCTCCCATACACGCATCTCCTCGCACGGCATTACCAGCTCCCTTGCCTCAGCCCTCCCCAGCTCTGATTGTGCCTGTTCTTGAGCCTGAGATGCACCCCTTGAGGCCGGGTTACTCCCGTGAACCTGGCGGTCACCTTCGACCATTGGACTCCGGAGCTCAGCAAGTGTATGGTCCTACACCTAGGCGCTCCTCTCCTAGCATCACGAGTGGTGATCCCGGCACAAAGGCCCTGGGCCTGAGTGTCCACATTAGGCACACATAGGTACATCCAACGTGTCCTGTAGGGCACAACCTCGTCACTCGCGAGTTTCATATCACTTGTGATGCAGCAGCCAATCGTGTGGTCGTCAGACCTAGCACTGAGGCGTACACTCTTGCCACGCATAGCTCTCCCTCTATGGCACCTAACCCGGGCACACTGAGGGAAGCTATCTCATCACAGGATGCTGACGTTTGGTGTGCTGCCTGCAAGGATGAGCTTTGTGCCATCCGAGAGCACGGAGTTTACAAGCTAGTCGACCTTCCACCTGGGAGGAAGGCTATTCTGGTCAAGTGGGTCTTTCGCAAGAAAGTGAAGCCGTATGGCTCACTGGAACGCCACAAGGCTCGCTTGGTCGTCAAGGGGTACTCTCAGATTGAGGGTATTGATTACAATGACACATTTACCCCTATTGGCCGCATAACCTCAGCTCGCGCTCTATTCGGTGTAGTGGCTCAGCATTACTGGGAACTATACCAGATGGACGTGAACAATGTGTCCCTCCATGGCTCTCTAGATGAGGAGATTTTACGTGGCTCAGCCACCTGGCTTTGGGGACAGTGACAAGGTTTGGCGCTTGCGCAAGTCCTTGTACAACCTCAAGCAGTCTCCTTAGTGTTGAAACCAGGAGATCAATTGCACCCTGACTTGTGCGGGATATGTACCGAGCAAGGCAGATCCCTCTCTCTTCATTCGATGGACGCCTGAGCAATTCACCACCATCCTGGTCTATGTCAAAGACCTTCTGGTCGTGTCTCCTTCACTGGAGATCGTGAAGGAGGCCAAGACTATCCTCCAAAGTACCTACTAGATGAAGGACCTTGGTCCTGCAGTGGTGTTTCTTGGCATGTAGATTGTGCAAGACCGTAGACGTCGTACTCTACTACTGCATTAGGCCTGATACGCACATGTTGTGGGGGAGCCCTTCAGCAACCTCCTTGGCACAATGCCCACGGTTTCCACACCTCTCACGCGTGGACAGGATGCCCTGAAGGTGGACAATCCCACACAACTGGGGGAGGCAGTGGATGTGATCCTGTACCTCCATCTCATCGGATCTCTGATGTACCTGGCCACTACCACACGTCCTGACATCGCATTTGCCTTCTACCTCCTTGCCCAGTTTTTGTAGGCTCCATGCGCTAGAGCCCTTCACGCGGCTGTGCAAGTGGTGTGGTATGTGGTCTCCACACCGTACCTTGGACTCTGCTTTCGTCGGCAATGTTTGGTGGTCCTTGACCACTACACCGACAGCGACTGGGCCTGGAGCTCAGATGGACGCAGTCGCACCAATTACGTGTTCCTGCTCGGTGGGACCAATGTGTCCTGGCGCAGCAGGAAGCAGGACTGCATTGCACATAGCTCATCGGAGGCAGACTACGTTGCTCTGGGTACAGGGGCTGCTAAGGCGGTATGGGTGCAGTGCCTGTTCCTTGAGCTAGGCCAATCAGTATCCGCCATTGTGCTTCGTTGCGACAACCAGATTGCTCTTGCCATTGCAAAGAACTCTGGTGTCTTTCATGCTCACACAAAGAACATTGCAGTTAAGTATCACTTTGTGTATAATCTGGTGGAGCGACACATGATCTCCGTCATTTGGGTTGGCACTGACATGCAACGTGCAGATTTCTTGACAAAGGCATTGGCAAGAGGAAATTTCCTAGAGCCATTCGTTCTGTTGGACTTCGCCCTTTTCCTGATAGTGGTTGACTGTGGGGTGTGTCTGTGCCCATGTCACATTTTTCGTTGCACTCGTTGTACTCGTCTCAGTGCTGCATGTGTATGGACATGCGTACCATCGGGTCATGGGGGAGTGTTGTGATTTGTGACGTTCCTGTCAACCAGTACAGTTTAGTGTGACCACTCGACCGTGTCCATACTCGTGAATATCCCTGATGTGGTACCGGTGTGTCATCTGGTAGCAGACTACCAGCTTGGAGCTGACCAAAGACCGTTCGAGAGCTCTGGACGCTACCCGGGACCTCTTGTAGTTTTTCTGCAGCACCCAGAAGTTTATCCGTGGAGTGGCCTTGGGCCTGATTTGCATGTTTTTGCATTGTGTGTCCACTGTTTGATGCCGGATGCATGCATCCAACCAGTCGTAGCATCCGGCTTTTGATTCTGCACATCTAGGTTCAGACGGCGTAGCGTTCTCACATGTCTGCGCAGAGTTACGGCTAAATCAGTGGTTTTTGGTCGGTTTTAGGACAGATCTTGCACTGCCGCGTGCGACACCCGCCGTGCGCAGCGGCAGGTACTCATGCCATGGACCTGTCATTTGTCATTTCTCTCTGCCAATGCTATTGAAGCATTCTGACATTGTGCCTTGTGTCTCATAGCCAGAACCTTGCCGTTGTTTGCACGACTTGTGACTGTCGTCACCGTCTCACCAGGCACTAACACCTAATCGGTGGCTGTGTCGCTAGGAAGCTTCCATGCATCTTCTGAGAGAGAGAGAGAGAGAGAGAGAGAGAGATGGAGAGAGAGGGAGAGAGAGAGAGAGGGAGAGAGAGAAAGAGAGAGAGCGAGCGAGAGAGAGAGAGAGAGAGAGAGAGAGAGAGATGGAGAGAGAGGGAGAGATTAGCTTTCACTTGGCTAACATGAGAGAGTTACACAGAGAGAGAGAGAGAGAGAGAGAGAGAGAGAGAGAGAGAGAGAGAGAGAGAGATGCCTCTACATACGCTTGTGGTTGATGTGGATTTCCTCATGATTGATATGCATGCCTAGTTAGTTGTGTTGTGTAGAGCTCCGGGTTGCTGATCCTACGTGGCCACACTCTTCATGTGGATTTCCTCATGATTGATATGCATGCCTAGTTAGTTGTGTTGTGTAGAGCTCCGGGTTGCTGATCCTATGTGGCCACACTCGGTTGTACCGGCGTGTGAGAAAATCACGACGGCATATTTGCTGACAGGTCGGTTCGACCCCGGGGTGGCGGTCGGGCCCCACGTCGAGCCACTCGTGTGGGTGGCCCAGTCGACCGGTTGCTACTACCTCGCCAGCTTGTTACTCTTATACACTTGTTGTTGACTCTTGTTAAGCTCTTGACGTTTGATTTGTTAACCCAATGGTTGAACATCATAAAATATGGGTTTGTCCCTTTTTTCTTAGGCTCGCGGCTGTTGGTTTGTGTGGCTTCCACCCATGACGACCAATGCCAATAGATAACCCATATACCCACGTTGGTAGTATATAGTAGAGGAGGGTGTGATGACATGACGGGCCTCTGGAGTGTCCCTAGACTTCTCCAGCATCTACTACAGCACCGGCGAGACGCGGTCAATGTGTTCTGGCAGCCCTGTGGGCTTGTCGGGAGCTAAGAGACTTTTCTCGATGGGTTGAGACCCGCGCACGCGATGGACTCTACCAGTGCGACGAGGAGATCCAATGGCTATTTTATTACGTCCGATGTTCGGAAAGCCATGCGTGATGTCTGGGCGCTGATTCCGAGATTTTCTAGCACTACTCGTATTTTCTCGATGGTCGAGACCCGGGCACTCAGAGAGTTGTTCCGGTGCCTCGAGGAGACCACCATTGATTGTTCAAGGTGTACGCAATGTGCTCTCCCCGCTGACTCGTTTGGGTTCAGCGGGGGTGAGGTTGTCCAATGCGGCTAGCTGTCGGTGCCCCTACATAAGCACGCTAGGAGCTCATTTGTACTCTCTCCTTGATCTTTCATATCATGTGTTCCAGACTTACCCATTTTTTTGTCGTTTTGTATTGTACTCACACACAGAAAACATGTTTGTTTTTGCATGGGCCTGCATGCCCTAAAATGTTTCCAATTTGGTATCAGAGCACAGGGGGGCGTGTGAGCAGCAGACCCAGCATAAGCATCAGCAATGGGCGGAACGCAGAGAGAACGCGCCATGTGGTGCCATGCTGGCAGCAGCGTGAGGGAGCGTGATGTGACTGCACGTGATTGCCACGGGAGCGGTGAGCAGCGCAGAGGACAAGCAGCGGCTGCGGTAGTAGCAGTGTTAGCAGCTCTAGACACAGCAATAGTAGCAGCGACAGACGCCGTAGCAGCAGCGACGGGCTGTAGCATTTGCAGTAGCTACGCCTGCGTCTATAGCAGTTGCACCACTGTACCATTTGTAGCTGATGTGTCACGCAGCAGCAGCAGTAGCAGTGGCAGTAGTAGCAAACTCGTAGAGCACCAGCAGTAGCGACGGCAACAGTAAGCAGAAGTAGCAGCGGCAAGTGTTGTGCCACGTAGTGGCAGCTACTGTCCCATGCAATAGCAGCAACAGCAGCGGCGGCAATAGTAGCGGCGACGCACAGCAGCAACAGCAGCAGTAGTGGCAGCATCAGCAAGTAGCAACAGCGGCAGCCAGCAGTAGTAGCGGAGGCGGTAATAGCAAGCAGTAGCTGCAGTTGCTGCGCAGAGCAGCAGCAACAGCAACAATGGAAGCAACAGCAGCAGTAGCAAAAGCAACAAGAGTAGCAACTGCAGCAACTGCACCTACCACCGTAGCTGCTGTTGCCGAAGCGAGGAGGGCCTCACAGCCCTCCTTTGCGAGTGCCCCTCCCCCCCCCTCTCTCGGAGGTGCCCCCTCAAGCCTCCTATGAGGGGCCCCCTCGGAGTGGGCCCGTCGGCCCCGTGAGCCCCCTCGGCCCCATCAGCCCTGTCGGCCTACCGACGGAGGGGTAGGCTCAGAGGGACGGACTGGACTCCCCCCTCCTCCCTTCTCCTCCCTCCTCACTTGCACACAGGCTTGCGAGCGAGCGAGGGGCCCACGTCCCTCGTTTTTTTTCTTTCGAAGCGAGGGGCAACCTGACCTTGGCCTTTTCTTTGGGGTCTCCTCCCCTTTATCTCAGGTGGCATTCGAGATAAGGGGAGGGTGTGCATCCGCAAGCGAGTGGTGATCCGAGTTGACAAAAAAAGGGGATCAAAACAAAAAAAGGGAAAGAGAAAAAAAGGAGGGAAAACGCACCCAAGATTAGGGGGAAGTCGAGACAAAAACCGGGGGTGAGGGTGAGAAGGAAAAAAATCAAAGACAAAATCTTTAAATCCATGCCGCCAACAACTGTAGTCGCAACTTGTCAAGAGACGGCTGCAACATCACTCGACTTGGCAAAATCCATTGCAGGAACAACAGCTTCCGTAGCAGCAACGGCGGTGGCGGTGGAATGGCGACGACTGTATAGTGTAGAGCAGTTGTTGCATCGCTTGTAGTCTCCCCTTCCCGGCCGACAGAGGACTGTTGTCGGCAGCGACTTCTTTTTTGCGATGTGTCATGGACCGGCGTCTCTCTGGGGCCAGTGGATTGGTGTGCGCAGTTCACTCCGTAGGATCAATGGCGGATTCGAGTCTGTGCATTTTCGAGGATTTGGGTCATCTACCGCTTAGAGCAGCAGCCACACCTTATGCCACCACCCCTTCCGTTCCTGGAGCAGTCTTCGCTCCATTAGTGGCAGCAGCATTAGTAGCTACAGCTAGTCAGACTCCATTCTCCGGGCGTACTGTGGTTGTGCAGCTCGTCCCATCAGGTCACGTTTGCTGACCCCGACCCCGTGACCTCTAGGAGTGACGGTACCCACTGGTCTCATCCTCTCCCGCGGCTTGGTGTTTACCACCGGGAGTAGGTGCCCTTGGCACCTATTCATCGTCTGACGTACAAGATGAGTGTGCAGACATCTGAACGAGCACCCTACGCGTTCGCCTGGTACTATTTTGATGATGGACGTCATTGGTTGGCGTCGCTACTGGACGCTCCCTTGTGGTTGGCACCCACCTTGGCTTCATCCTCGTCCGAGTATGCGTCCTCCACAGCATGTGGATGTGCCAGCGTTTGTAGATCCCCTGGCTGGACCTCTAGCGGCTATATTCACCGAGATCCACGGCCTGAGGCACATGGTGCAACGGGTTTGTAACCTTGTCGTCACCGAGCGTGACTCTGCTACTAGTTCGTCGCCGGCCTCTTTGATTACATCTCCTTCATCCTCTCCTCCTTCCTCATCCGATGGTGTCCCTTCAGATCCACTTGTCAGCCAGTCCCATGCTGCTACCATCCTTTCCATCCTCCACTCTCCTGCGACCACGACGCCACCTCGTAATGGCATGCCTTCATGTAGTCACTCCAGTCGTGTGTCCCTGCGGCGGCGGCATCAGCGCTCCACACGTCGTGCTCGCAAGAATTTTGATACATCCTCCATGTCCTCGGCTTCCGTTGTTGTACCTATGGAGGGGGAGTGTGGTCACCGCGCATCACCTATTGTAACCATAGCGAGAGGATTTGCACTCGGGCCGGGCTGTGGTGCCCAACCGTCAACTCAAGCAGATTCAGAAAATATGGCGACAGCACATGACGTGGAGTCTGATCCTGACATGGCGTTCATGGTGGAGACTTGCGTTTCATCGAACTCCACTTCCACGTCCGAGCTGGATCCAGATCTTCCGCACAAGCAGGTTACATCAAGAGGAGCGCAAGCACGGCGTCCCTAGGTGGTGCCACTCGCGGCTCCGACTGGTGGCGGCCCGGCGGTGGCACAGGAGTCCGGTACACATCATGGAGCATCCACCGGACTTTTGGGGGAGAGTGTGCAGCATACTCACACCAGTCCGGCGGAGGATGCAGTGATTGGGACTTGCATGTCATCCAAGTCGACGTCTACGCTGGGACTGGAGCCAGACGTTCTACAACATTAGGTTGCATCAGGAAGACTATAGGTCCTGCGTGCCCGGACGGTACCACTCGCGACGTCGACCGGTAGTGGCCTGGCGGTGGCACAGGAGTATCGTGCAGATCGGGTTGCCACATACAAATTTCCAGGGGCGTTGGTATCTGAGACTCACACTAGCCCGACAGCGGTCGTAGTGCATGAGCAGATTCATCCGGCTGGTCTTTTAGAGGTTGAGGTTTTCTTGAGATGAGCAGTTCTAAGAGACGTCACTGGGACATGTGCTACAGCAGACACAGCAGGCTCCACCGTGTCATCTGCACTACCTGAGGACTAACTTCAGCGTGAGGAGTTACCCATGTTCCCAGAGTCTACGAGTTCTCGTACACACGACGGAGCAGCGACACACATGACAGAGTCAGATGGTGGTCCTCACTCCATTATCGTGCAGGTGGGAACAACCAGCCTTCCTGGCATGACGGTGCGTGAGCGCCAGCTGCGCTTGCTGGTGGCCTTGACGCATTGTCGAGCCAAAGTCCTACGCACATGTGTCCACTGCGGCGGCAGTCAAGGACAATGGAGCAGATCCGTACACACGGATGGATTCACCTCATCAACAGGAGCTGAGTTCTGCCCTCTCATGTTCACGTGTTGGTGACCCTCCTGCTCACATCAATGCTTAGAGTGGTAGTACCTGCACGAAGGACATTTCTACATGCTCCATGGACTGTGACAACTCCTCCTTCTCCTTCTCTCTCGGCATGCGACCGCTCATTCCTCCTCGTATGACAGACACAAGCTGTGGTGTGGATGCGATACCAGCAGCTGCATCCGATGTTCCAGTGTCTCAGCACATTGCGAGTTTGGTTGACCCCCAAGTGGATATAGCAGTACCAGCTCCATCGTCTTCAGCAGCATCGATGCAGATGGAGCTATACTCACGAGTTTTACAGTCTGCATGTGCAGCATCCAGTGAGGCAGAGTTTATCCTACGCGAGGCAGACATGGGTTGTCTCCACATGTCTGAGGCAGATTACGGTAACCTAGATGAGCGTGTAGTCATGCTGCAACGGGAGGTGATGGCAGCGTGTAAGCGATTCTCAGAGGAGGGGAGCACAAGTACTATCGACATGAGCTCTTCACTACCAAGATCTTGCACACCCATACTCAAAGAGGATCCTGTAGCAGCTCTGAGTATGACATTTGATGGAGACACTACCACAAGAGAGCTGAGTGTGCCTTCTATTTTTGCCATCGTCGTTCCTTTCGACTCCGTCATCGCTCCTCTTTCTGCTGCTGCCATCACACACCTTCATCCACCCGACTCAGCTGCTCCATTGTCACCTTCGTCCATGAGTGGTGATCTGATTCATCACTCTAGCCCTCCTCTTTTGGTCGTACACCCCTGTGCCTCAGATTACTCTATCCCGCCTCGAAGGCCAGCTCCGCCACTTCATCCACGCTCGTGTGTTGCTCGCCCATTCCATTTCCTCCGGCATACACAGATGCATCGCAGTAGAGCGGACGGAGGATAGACGGTGAGTCGGGATCCTTGGCAGTGACGTGAGGACTAGTACACTCTAGGTGATGCAGCATCGACATGACGAGTCGTAGCCGGAGACACCACTTTGTCTTTAAGGCTAGGAGCCCAGTCGTACATGATAGGGATCATCTCTGCATGATAAAGAGACCACATGATTCATTGCCCATTATCTATTCAGCTATGGTTGCTGGCCAGGCAGCCAACCGAACATGCATCCTTCCTTCGCTTTTTATGGAAGGATGCATGTAAGTCTACCGAGGGAGTAAACTATTTCTTGATCATCCCGTGAATGTGTGAAAAAAGGGAAACGTTAGGCAGCAAGTTGGGGCAGCAGCGTTGTTGATGCAGCGTGCGCGCTTCCACGCTCGTTGCTTAAGTCTGCTGCTTCCTCAGCCTGCTGCTCTAGAGACTAAGTCTAGAAGCTCTGTGTTTGTTACTTAGAAATTTGCGCACCAGTGTTAGCACCAGAAAGCAGCTGGCAACTGAAAGTAAATGATTAGGCATGAAGAATGAGCAACAATGGGAGACCCCTCCAAGTTCTAGCTGCCCCCCACTAGTGAAGAACTTGGTACTCAGCTAACCAACCAATCAGAAAACAGTCCTATACCTACTTTCTGGCAGGCAGGGTTTTCTCTTTGAGCCTTACCAGACGCCCGACAGCCCAAAGCCCGGGCGTTGTCCGTTTTGCCTGAAAACTGGACCATACCATAATACTGAAGCTGCAAACGCAGTCGTGTGGTCAGAATCAGCTAGAAAACTAGCAGCAAAGAGTTAAGGCTGTGCAAACCCAGGCATTGCCTATGACAGTCAATGGTGCCAAACAGTGCCGCACAGCAACAGACATGGACCCCAGGCAGAGGATGACGTTGCAAACGCAATGGCACAGCCAAAACAGTGATGGGTGCATGTAGACAGCATCTGTAGTGGCACTGACGTTCAGTGGGCCGACCGCCAAGGAGGCCTACCAATGGAGCTCAGCACGTCGCCGGAGGAGGAGGCTCCTCCGAACTGCGAGTAGGGCTCAGCGTGCGTTGGCTCCACTAAACAACACTCCAGCGGTGTTGAGTCTCGCCGTCAATCATCTGTACGCCGATGTACACAAGCCGGGAGGACACAACACAGTACAATGAGTGATACACAAAAACCAACACTCCCCCATGACTCACAAGCATAGTGCACATGTGCGGGTAGAGACACAGTCAACAACCAGACTCCCCCCGGGCACGCAGAGACACAGGCAGGGATAAAGAGAGCCACTCACAAACACACACCGGCCAAACTCACAGCCTTCTTGAACGAGTCGCGCTTCAGTATGTTGGTCAAGTAGTCAGCCAGCTGCTGTGCTGTCTCAACCCACGCGATGCTAATGCTGCCATCATGCATCACCGAACGCACATAGTGATACTCAACGTTGATGTGCTTTGTGTGTGTGATGCACGCCGTCATTGTCGGTAATGGCCATGGCACTCTCATTGTCACAATGCAAAGTGATGGATGCGACAGTTTGATGCAACTCGGACAACAAGCGATGCAACCACATACTCTCACACGCGCCGAAGCCAAGGGCCACATACTCAGCCTTAGCAGTACTGCGTGCAATGCACTCCTGCTTGCCACTACGCCAAGACACAGGAATGATGCCAATCAGAAAGATCCAGCCTGTGCGACTCTTACCGTCCGGACTGTCAACCCAGTCACTGTCGGTGTAGCCTACCGCAACAACAGACAGCTGGCAGCAGAACATGAGACCTCGCCAAGGAGTTGAGATGACATGATGCGGCACTCCGATTGTGGCCTCGAAGTGGAGGTGACGCGGCTCTAGAGAAAACTGGGCCAGGAGGTTGACGGCGAACGTAATGTCTGGGCGCGTCGTCGTTGCTAGGTACATCAATGACCCGATGACTCGCAGATACGTGTTCACGTCGACTGGCTCCCCCACAAGAGCTGGGTCAAGACTCTTCAGCTTCACCTGGCCATCAGGTGACATGGGTGAAGATGCGCTTGGCACGAGTGGCAGGACCTCGGCGAGGCAAGTAGACAGAGTCTGCACATAGGCAGCCTAGTGGACGTGTAGGATGCCTTGGGAGCGATCATGCTCGAGCTCGATACCCAGGAAGACTCCGGCAGATCCAAGATCCTTCATCTGGTAGACGGCGTGCAGCAATTCCTTGACACGTTGGATGGCAGCCGTGTCTAGCAAAGCAATGAGGAGATCGTCAACGTAGACCAGAACAGCAATGAAGGTCTGGCCTTGCGGACAGACGAACAATGCGGGGTCAATTGTGCTACGCTGAAGGCCGTCGCATAGGAGCGTGCTGCTAATCTCCTGGTTCCAGCACCGAGGCGACTGTTTCAGGCCATACAGGGCCTTCCGCAGTCGCCAGACTCTCCCAATGTCTTCGTCCAAGCCTGGGGATTGTACCATGTAGAGCTCCTCACCGTCCGCTGATCCATAGAGAAAAGCGTTGCTCACGTCCATCTGCTGTAGCTCCCACCCATGCTGGGCAACCAGGCCGAAGAGCGTCCGGCTAGTGGAGAACCAACCGACTAGGGTAAAGATCTGGTAGTAATCGACTTCAGGGATCTGGGCAAACCCATTGGCTGTAAGGTGGGCCTTCCACTTGTCCAAGGACCCGTCAAGCTTCCACTTGCGCCGAAAGACCCACTTGGTACCGATGGCCTTCCGGCCTGGAGGAAGGTCGAAGAGGTTGTACACGTGGTGCTGCCGGATAGCAGCAAGCTCATCGCCGCAGGTAGCATCTCAGTGTGCAGCCTCAGGAGAGGCTTGAGCCTCGCACAGAGTGGTTGGATCCTCCGGACGTGCTGTGGAGTGGACTGAGAGAGCGTGTGCATCTCGAGCTCAAGGTGGGATGTGCACGAGTGCGGCCACGATAGCATGTCAATGCTCGTGATGAAGCATGGCGTAGACCAGTACAAAACCTAGGTGAAGGTCTGCAATAATGGCCGAAGTGTTGAGGTCGAGGGCCTTGGTGCCAGGATCCCCACTAACGACCGTGGGTGTGGAGGAGACACGTGGAGCCACAGGGGGTTGAGGCGCCACGGGGCATGGTACAACAGTCTACACGCTCACCAACGGCCTGGGTCGGAGGCTACCGCGTGGGCCACGTGTGTAGCACGGTAGGGCAAGAGATTGCACTGAGTCCGACAGGCCAACGGAGACAGACAGATGGCTTGGGCGACATCGCCCTTCTGCCAAAGGCAGAAGACCCAGCGGTAACGAGAGTAGTCGTTAGTAAGGGTGAGGACATAGTGGCCATACTCTCCGACGGACTCGGTGGCAAGAGGGTCCATGACATCAGAATGGAGCAGGTCGAGAGGGGCGGATGCACGGGAGGAGGATAGAGGATAAGTGGACCGGTGCATTTTACCCTGAGCGCAATCAATGCACTATGTGGGGCAAGGGAGAGGGAAAGTCTCCGGATCAAGTCCCTTGGCCAGCTAGGTGCGGAGCATGCTATCTACGACAGCAGAGTGGACATGGCAAAGGCGGTAATGCAAGAGGCGGGTGTGCTAAGGAGAGAGCGTGCTGGTGACAAACACACGGCCTGTGGCGGCCAATGGGGAGAGGACAGAAGGAGAGGAGGACAAACGAGGTACATGCCACAGGTTACCATGTGCAGTGGCGTGCAAGACGACAAGACCGGACGGATGCAATGACACAGTGCCAACACCACGCGAGTGCACAACGTCCATGCTCATGCGGTCAAGGGCAGTAACGGAATGGAGGCTAAGCTTGAGACGTGGGACGAGGAGGACATTAGTCAGAAAAATATCACCGGTAGGACTACGGAAACGAACGACGTCGGTGCCACGGACAGGCAACACCTATCCGGAGCCCGTCCGGCCACCGGAGACATCACCGACAGGACCGAGCATACTAAAGGTCTTGCAGGAGGCCGCCATGTGATACGTGGCCACAGAGTCGATGATCCACGTCTCAGCAGGGTCCTGGACCGGAGTCGCCAGATCGCTAATGGTCACATGGCAGCAAGCAAGAGACGCGGACGCAATGGAAGGGAGCACGAACCGAGACTGCCAACCATGAAGCCTCGCAACGTCGTCATGGAAGGGGGTAGAGGAGATCGCGGAAGACGACAAGACTAACAAGGAATCGGGACACGATCGCACCTCAGTCTCAGTCATGCAGGGTAGGGCAGGAGAGCAAGAGGTGATGCAACTCGCACTTCCCTGGGAGGGAGGGCGAGGCAGGCCAAGCTGGAACGCGATGAAATGCTACAACTGACGCTCACATGAGGATGGTCCGGGACTGTAGACCGAGCGCGGAATGAAGACACTGGAGCCCGGGTAGGAGGAGGACTGTGCGGGTGAAGGAAACAGAGGCGCCGACGACTACGGATGGTACCATTGCGGAGCTGGCGTTGGCTGGACTGGTGGAGCTGACAGAGTGGTGGAGCTGCTGGACGAGGCTGAGGCGTCAGGGCCAACAACAGCTACGATTGTAGAGGCGAGACGGCGCTCCCGCTGGCAACGCATGGTGGCGATGACGTGCGCCTTGTCCGTCAGTAGAGGGCATGTGTAGCACCTGTGCCCGGGCTGGTCACAGTTATGGCAGACTGAGCCACCACCGCTGGACCCGTTTGATGGCTGTTGCTATTGCTGCTGCTAACCCTTGCCCTTCTTGTTCCGATGCTTCTTCTTCCCCGGCGACGAGAAGCTGGTTGAGGTAGCTATGGCAGGGGAAGCGACGTTAATGGCGGCGACGACAGGGGAGGCGAGAGCCTCCGTGCCCTAGAGTTAGGACTCTAGACGAGCTTCCTCAATTAGGAGGAAGAGCTCATATGCCCAAGACAAGAGGGTGCCCTGGGCCACCATGGTGGAGAGGACATCTTGGGAATAGTAAACGAAGACGTCCGCGTATGTGTCAGCGGCACTACACTTGATGGTGAGGAGCACGGCTAGAGGAGGTGGGGTAGAGGAGCTGAGGCGACGAAGGATGTCCTTCACCTGCTGCCAGTAGGCGGTGACCCTCTCAGTCTCTCCAATGTGTAGGGAGTTGAACTCCCGTAGCAGACGACTGGACAGGCAATGGGGATGAGTGAGGACATGCCACGTGGCTGCAGGGTCTAGGATGGCGCCAGCGGTGAAGTTGCCGAGAAAAGGCTCTAGGGGCAGGCGGGAAGCCGGAGGGGCGACGGGGACGAGGGAACGTACGATGCGACCAGCGTCATGCAACTGGTCGGCATGGGTGGAGTCATACGGGAAGGTGTAGTTTGCCCACAGGCCCTCACCCTGCGTCCACATGCAGAAGGTGTGCTCCCAACTCCGGAATTGCTCGCCGCCTGAAGTGGGAGGGGCGGCATCTCAAAGTCGTTCTGCCTATGGCCGGCGCCCAGAGTGGGACCAAGGACGGAGGTCACCGTCTGCCGCTGGTGCTGGGTCTGCTGCTGCACCAGGTAATGCATGGCAGCGGACACAGCGGGGCTGGTGTGACCAGGAGGAATGAATGGTGGCATGGCACTGGTGGCAGTCTGGGAGGCCAAAGGCTGTAGTGCTGCAAGCTACTGCATCAAGGCGGCGAGCTGTTCCTGAATGGTAGCCAGGGGATCATGGTTGCCGCCAACGACCCCAGAGGGCTACCGCTGCTGCTGTTGGTGCTGTTACTGCTACTGCTGCTGCTGATGTAGTTGCAGATGCTGTAGGAAAAGGGGACTGAGGGCCCCCCCCAACAGAGGAGGACCCCTCCCCAGACCTGCTGTTAGCCATGGTGGGTTTTGATGACCCTCTCCCGTTGTTTGTTTTTCTTCTTTTCTATGCTGATGATGTCACCAGTGACGTCAACCTAGGATGGCTGACGTCAGTAGATGCTACTATGGTATGTGCAGAGCTACTGCTTTGGAGTTTCTTCCCCTTCACATGACCTTGTGTGTTTTTTTGTGTGTGTTGATGACATCAGTAGTGACGTCGGTAGTGACGTCAATACGTGGCCGCTGACATCAGCAGTGGTCGTAGATGGAGCTGATGCTAGTGTTGCTACTACTGCTATTGCTGCTACTACTGCTGCTGCTGCTGCTACTACTGCTTCTGTTGTTGCTGCTGCTACTACTACTACTACTGCTACTGCCGCTACTACTGCTGCTGCTGCTGTTGTTGCGACCACGGCTGCTGCTGCTGCTGCCGCTACGGTGGCAGCCGCTACTACTATTGCTGCTCTAGTGGTTGTGGCGGTGGTGGCAGCCGCAGCAGCGCTGTTGGCGGGGTGGGGATTTTTTTTCTTTTTTTCTCATCACAACAAGCTCACTGCTTGCTTCGAGCGATGAGCTGCAAGCAGCCAGCTTGCTGCTCGCTTCTCCCTGCTTGCTGCTCGCTATGAGCAGCAAGCTCATTACCAGGAGCTCGCTGCTCGCATCGAGCAGCGGGCTGCAGGCAGCTGCGACTGCTACTGCCACTGGCTGCAGCTGCAGCCGTTGCTGCTCACTGCTGATGGCCACTGCCAGCTGTTGCTTGATGCTGCTGCTGCTACCGCCAGCTACTAGTGCTGCGAGCTACTGCTGCTGCTGGTTACTGTCGCTGCTGTTGTGCGTTCCTGCTATTGTGAGCTACTGCTGCTGCCGCGTGCTACTGCGCGCAGCTGCTACTGGCTGCTCCTGCCACTGCTCGCTGCTATAGCAAGCTGTTGCTCCTGCTCCGGGCTGCTATTGTCAGTCACACGTGAATGACATCGCCACGTGCATCGTCGCCAGCAAGCACCTGACGTGGCCTGCCGCTCACCTCTCCGCGTCAAGTGTGGGGGTCCGTGCTGCCGGAAAAAAATCCAGCAGCATTTCCCCAGGCCAAGTGACCCGCCACCAAGCGGGTCAATGCTGCCGGAAAAAATCCGGCAGCATTTTCCTTGCACTGGCGTGTATGGAGGTCCGTCGACGTTGTCTGGCACCTGTGCGTCAGTCTTCTGCTGCTGCTGCTACGCTCTGGCTCTGATACCAAAAACAAAACGCTAGGCAGCAGGTTGGGACAACAGAGTTGTTGATGTAGCGTGCGGGCTTCCACGCTCGTTGCTTAAGTCTGCTGCCCCCTCAGTCTGCTGCTCTAGAGACTAAGTCTGGAAGCTCTGGGTTTGTTACTCAGAAATGCGCGTGCCAGTGTTAGCGCCAGAAAGAAGCTCGAAACTGAAAGTAACTGATTAGGAATGAAGAATGAGCAACAATTGGAGACCCCTCCAAGTTTTAGCTGCCCCCCACTAGTGTAGAACTTGATACTCAGCTAACCAGCCAATCAGAAAATAGTCCTAGACCTCTTTTCTGTCAGGCCGGGTTTTCTCAATGAGCCCTGCCAGACGCCCGACAGCCCAAAACCCGGGCATCGTCCGTTTTGCCTGAAAACTGGACCATACTATAACACCGACGTTGCGAATGCATTCAGGCGGTCAAAATCAGCTAGACAAACAGCAGCAAAGAGTTATGGCTGCCCAAACCCAGACAGTGCCTACGACAGTCAATGGTGCCAAACTGTGCCGCACAGCAAGAGACATGGACCCTAGGCAGAGCATGACGCTGCAGACACAATGGCACAGCCAGAAAAAGTGATGGGTGCATGTAGACAGCATCTGCAGTGGCAGTGACCGCCGGCGGCCCGACCACCAAGGAAGCTTGCCAATGGAGCTGAGCACGTCGCCAGATGGAGGAGGCTCCAGCGAATTGCGTGTACGCCTCAGCGTGCGTCGGCTCCACCGAACAACACTCCAGCAGCGTCGAGTCTTGCCGTTAGTCATCTGCACGCCGATATACACAAGCTGGGAGGATACAACATAGTACAATGAGAGATGCACGAAAACCAACAAGAAATTCATATTATATTCATATAAGTTTATTAAACAGTTTCTAATTCAAATCATTGATACTCATATGCCCGAGGATTGAACACTCATGGCTAGAAGTGAGGAACTTCCTAGAACCTTCCTAACCACTTGCCGCAACACTAGGCGTCAGCGCTAGGTAAGCGTGTGACAACAGTCACAAGTCAGAGACAAAACTGCAAGGGGCTGGGTAGGGACACGTACAGAGTGTCAACAAGCTCAAAATGAGTATAATTGCAAAGAGATAACAAATGAAAAGTCCAAAGCATAAACACCTGCCGCGGCGCATGACAAGTGTCTCACGCGACAGTGCAAGGTATGTCCTAAAATCGGCCCAAAAACATTGTTTTGGCCGTAACTCTGCGCAGACAAATCAGAACGCTACGCCGTCTGAACCTAGAGATGCAAAATCTCAAGCCGGACACTACAACAGGTCACACGCATAAGTCCGGCACCGATTGGTGGACAGAAATGCAAAACATGCAAATCGGGCACAAGAGCCCGTCCACCGAGAAAACTCTAGCGTCTGTAGAAAAAAAGCAAAGCACCCCGGCAAGCACCCAAGGCGTCGTGGCAGCTCTCTGGCAGCTGCTGGTGGATAGAGCTACCACTCGTCGGTGCTCCAGTGCCAGCTGCATCCACATCAAGGATAGGCTGCAAAAAACGTGCAAGAGATCCGAGACAGCATCCACGACGCTGGGGTAGTCGTCGGTCAGCTCCGAGTGAGTGGTCCACCACCTGCCAACGCATCGGTGTCTCTGGAGTCCACATTCGGGACCATGTCATCGCGCTCTCCTATATCGCTACTCTCCTTGCTGTCGCTTGTGACAGGTGGAAGCCACACACACCAAAACTCCCCTTGGCTGACACAACTTTCAACATAATGATGTCTGAGCGAAGGCAAGAGATGATGGCTTGGGCAACCAATCATAGCGAGCACTGATCAAGAATGCCACAGCACAGGGTCTCCTCGTGACAATGGTGCATCCCACCAAATGCCCGGGACTTGACCATACACGAATTCAATCACACACCTACGTGTCAAACATCATGCAAGGATCATACATGATACATGTAGGCAATGGGTCTCCACGTCACACCGGTAGAACTCAACAGGTGCTCGTGTCTCGACCAGCATAACCTTGCATGGATCATACATAACACATGGAGGCAAAGGGTCTCCACATCACACCGGTGAAACTCACCAGGTGCGCAGGTCTTCACCAGCATAACCTCAACCATAGCATCGAGCCACACCCCAAGTAACCTAACTGTCCTCAAAAGGGTGTCAGGCCAAATTCCACACACCAACATTCCCCCTGGGCTGCAGAGGCTGACAGTACGAGCAAAGCTCATGGCTGCTCTCAGCACAATCCGTGAGGAGGGAGGACGGCTCCCCCATGGCCACATACCCCTACACAGCAATAGCACGGGTGACGACGATGCTGGTGGGATGTGCTCGCACAAAGTCTCACCCCAGAGCGGCGTCGTCGCTTTCATCTTCATCGCTATCGTAGTTGTCACTACTGTCGTCATCTCCTGATGTGACTTGTGCAACGCTAAGGGCCTCCTCCAAAACAATCGCCTGCTATATGACCTCCAACTGTTGAGCTGCATATCGTCTCGTGGCCTCCGCAGCGTCGAGGTGCGTGTGGAGCTCGACAAGCTCTGAAGCGGCAGCCGACCGGCTGCCTCCATCTGCGACATGTAGATGGTCAGTCGCGAAGTGAACCTGACGGTGGACCTTGATAGTGTGCGCGTCGGCACAAGCCAAAGCCTCTTGTAGCCTCGCGATCTCACCCCGTAGGAAGGAATGGAGCTGCACCTGCTGGTCGCACAAGTCGACGTCCTCTACGGCAGTCGTCGTCTAAAGTGTCTTCGGGCCACGAGGTACTGGTAGAGCGGGAGCGCAAGACAATGAGTCGTCACGTAAGTCGTCTGGAGTTGTAGGAACAACTGTTGCAAAGACACTTGCTGCTTGTGACACACCTGTCGCTCGGCCATCAGATGTTGGCCGGACGTCGCCATGTGTAGGTACAGCTTAATACGCGGTGACGTCGTGGTCATCGAAGGTGCGGTTAGTGCCGTGGTGCTCCTCGTGACCCCTAGGGCACAGTCCATCATCCACCTGCTGCTGGAGGTCCGCCTGTCCTAGATGTGCATCCTGTACAGACCACTTGGCTGCCTCGAGACGCCTGTATACATCCCCCACCCACTCCTCGACAGCCCGTCTTGTTGGAACATCCACGGTGTAAGAACGGCTGCTGGCCTCTCGGCGCTAAACCATGAGAATCTGCACATGCGCCTTTGCTCAGGCCACCAGTGCCTCGTGCTCGTCAACTATGGAACGTAGGCACTCGGGTACAGGAACTGTAGCTCGGACAAGAGTAGCTGTGTCCTTGGCTGGAGCCGCCGTGGTGTCAGCGACATCGGTCAGGACAGCGAGGTGTCGCAGGTCCGCAGCTCGCTCTGCATCCTCCATGCCGCACACGCGGACGTCTGCTCTCCCCAAGGGGCCAACTCGTGCTTGTGCCGGAGCGACTACAAGAACGGCAGCGCACTGGGCCTCTACGTCTGCCTCCGACCCTACGTCCAACCACTCCACAACGGATGAATGATCCTCATAGAGGAAGTCTGCCTCATCTTGGTGATCCATCACCTGCTCCTGCTGCCCAGCACTATCTGTCTCAACCACCTAGGCGTCTACTGGGGACCGAGTATCAGCATCTCTATCGCCTGCTCCTACTACTGCTCCTGGCACCATGGCATCTGTCTCCACACCAACTAACGCAGGAGCGCACACACCGTCAGGTGCAGCTTCTGCATCGGTCATCGTCATGTCATCTGCCAGGGTATCAACAAACACCATCTCCATCCTAGACTCAGACTCAGCGTCGGACGAATCCTCCTCCGACAAAGAGTCTCCATCAGGGCGAACGTCTCCCCCTGCCAAACTCCCCGCTAGCTGAGTCTGGTGTGTAGCGTCATCCGCCTCAATCATCCTGCGCTGTAGAGCAGTCGCCCCACCAATTCCGAGCTCCACAGCGGTCGTCAATGGACAAACCATCCCCCCCATGACAGACACATCGGCAGGAGCTGTGGGGACTCGGCAGACCAACCTGTGGATAGGAGACGAGGGGGTCTTGTCATCGAAGACTCCTCCCACAGTCATGTCTGATGGTGCTGCCTGTGCGCGCCGTGCAGGACGAGCAGCTCGCCGCCGCGCACAACGAGTGCAATAACAAGCGGTATGGCGAGGGGCTGAGGGTCCGTCCGTCGATATGATGCCGACAGACTCCACGACAGAGCGGAGGGCGATGGATGTAGACGAGAGATCCGGTATACTACCATTGTCGGAGGACGGGATGAAGGATTAGGAGGAAGACGAGGATGAAGTGGGAGGCAAAACATGCGGCGGGGTGGCAGCCCGCTCGGAATCCACGCGGTCAAGGAGCTGCTGGACCATGCGCTAGAGGTTCGGGACCTCCATGTGTAGGGCGGCCATATCACCACGCAGAAGCGCTGTGGCATCACTCGTTGACGTATCCACTGCAGGAGGAGGTGGAGAGGATCGTACCCAAGGGGGATGCCACCCAGGAGGGCACTGTCGGCATTGGCGCCAGCCATGCTTCCTATCTCGACAGTAATAGCACAAAAACCCTGAGGACAAGTGGGACTCGTGCCATGGCTGCATCGACCACTGTACATGTGGCAGTTGCAACGGCTGAGGCTCATGCGCGGACCACGGCAATGGCAACGCCTACGACCACGCTGCGCAGCTCGTGTCGAGAGCTGAGCTTAGGTGATAATCTCACACACTCGACCTTTGTGGTGCAAAGCACCATGTAGAGGGAATCGAATGCAGCAACGTCTCTCAGACGGGCTACAATGTTGTCAGTCAAGGCGACAATATTGCACCCGGTGACGATGGCGCAACTATCGCAACGTGTGACCTCAAGTCGCCTTCGGTGTCGCTGATGCTCCATCGGGTGCCGTTGTCAATAGACAGCTGTGGCCTCAAGCCACCTTCGCTGTTGCTACTACTGCTATGACTCTCGCGGCAGCTGCTACTGCAGTGGTTCCTATCGTCAGCCGACGGTAGTGGCCTCAAGCCACACTAAAAAGTAAAATAATAAAAACACAAAAACTCACCCCCTTTTTTTTTGTTCACCGACGCTCGGTGTGAGTGGGGTACCCCTTCCCAAGCCTTACTCAAATGCCCCACTCCAGGACTCCCTGGTACTCTTTTTTTTTTTCTGATGGTGCCACATCCTCGGGTGCCCCCTTTTGGGGTATTCTCGGGTGCCCCACTGAAGGACCCCCCCCTCTATCCACTTCCCCTCCTTTTTTCTTCCCAGTCTGGCTCGACCCTCGCAGCGAGCGTCGCAGAAAATGTGCAAGAGGTCCGAGGAAGCATCCACGACGCTGCGCAGTCGTCGGTCAGCTCCGAGTGGGTGGTCCACCACCTGCCGACGCATCGGTGTCTCCGGGGTCCGCATCCAGGACCATGTCGTCGCGCTCTCTTGTACCGCTGCTCTCCTTGCCGTCGCTCGTGACTGGTGGAAGCCACACACACCAACACTCCCCTTGGCTGACACATCTGTCAACATAATGATGTCTGAGCGAAGGCAAGAGATGATGGCTTGGGCAACCAATCATAGCGAGCACTGATCAAGCATACCACAGCACATGGTCTCCTCGTGACAATGGTGCATCCCACCAAATGCCCGGGTCTCGACCATGCACGAAGTCAATCACACACCTACGTGTCAAACATCATGCAAGGATCATACATCACACATGTAGGCAATGGGTCTCCACGTCACACCGGTAGAACTCAACAGGTGCACGGGTCTCGACCAGCATAACCTTGACCATAGCATCGTGCCACACCCCAAGTAACTTTGTTGTCCTCAAAAGGGTGTTAGGCCAAATTCCACACACCAACAAGAAGCTTCCAATAATGTTTCTTCCATACAAAAAGGATTTCTGAATGTGGGTGACACCCACAACCGCTCATCCCACCATTCTAATGTAATTTTTTTTGTATTCTGAGAGGAATCTCTATTGCTTCTTTCCCCCTCCATAATTGCAGGAGGGTAAGAGACGGAATTCCTACCTAGAGCCGTTTCAGCCTCGGTCGCGCTAGCCCACTGGAGGCAGCAAACCGGTCGTTGAAGATGTCGCCACACATTGAGCTTCACAAAGAAGAGACAAATCGTTCCCGATGCGTAGATGCCAAATGACAATGGAGGTTAAGAAGCTGTGGAGAAAACGATATGGATGGTGCAAGTGACTATACTTAAGTCAAAGAAGTGAACGACAGTAGAGACGTGGGAGGTTGTAAACACAGCCAGCCTCCCACGCTCCCTCCCTGTTAGTGTTGACACACACGCAAGTGACCTCTTGTCTCCACTCACTCACACACTGGTTCACTGCAGGTGACTGAGCACCGTTAAAGCCATGGTCCAAGCAGGCCTGGTCAGCTGCAAAGCAGGGGTGACCTCAGCCATACTGAAGCACTGCTTTGGGCGCGCCATGTGACTCTCAATGTTTGGTTGTGAGCCACGTTGTGGCCGAAACATGAGAATTGACTTGAGAGATGCATGCACCACATACACTCGTGGTCAATGTGGTTTCTTGACTTATGCCTTGCATGTTGTGTTGGTTGTTTAGTTCTTGCCCGGGTTGCTGATCCTACGGGCCCACACGCTCAGTCGCTCTGAGGTGTGAGAAACCGCAGTGGCTTTTGGCAAAACGGTCAGGTTCGACCCCGGGGTGGCGGCCGAGCCCCACATCAAGTCTCTCGAGTGGGTGGTGTTGGTTTTTGTGCATCTCTCATTGTGCTCTATTGTGTCCTCCCAGCTTGTATACATCGGCGTGCAGATGACAAACGGCGAGACTCAACGCAAACGGAGTGTCGTCCGGTGGAGCCGACGCACGCTGAGGTCTACTCGCAGTTCGCTGGAGCCTCCTCTCTCCGGCGACGTGCTCAACTCCATCGGCAGGCCTCTTCGGCAGTCGTGCTGCCGGCGGTCACTTTCACCGCAGTTACTGTCTGCATGCGCCCAGTGCGTCCCATCGCGTCTGCATTGTCATGCTCTGCCTAGGGTCCTTGTTGCATGTTGCATGGCCCTGTTTGGCATCATGGACCATCATAGGCACTACCTGGGTTCAGGCAGCCATAACTCCTTGCTACTATTTTTCTAGCTGTTTTTGACCACACGACTGCGTTCGCAGCGTCCGTGTTATGGTATGGTCCAGTTTTCAGGCAAAAAGGACGACGCCCGGGTTTTGGGCTGTCGGGCGTCTGGCACGGCTCACCGAGAAAACCCTGCCTGCCAGAAAATAGGTGTAGCACTATTTTCTGATTGGCTGGTTAGCTGAGTAACAACTTTTACACTAGTGGGGGGGCCTAGAACCTAGAGGGGTCCCCCATTGTTGCTTATGCTTCATTCCTAACTAGTTACTTTCAGTTTTCAACTGCTTTTTGGCGCTAACTCTGGCGCGCGCATTTCTGAGTAACAAACCCAGAGCTTCCAGACTTAGACTCTAGAGCAGCAGACTGAGGGGGCAGCTGACTTAAGCAACGAGCGTGGAAGCCCGCACGCTGCATCAACAACGCTGCTGCCCCAACCTGCTGCCTAGGTTTTCTAGCTTGGTATCAGAGTGTNGGCCTAGAACCTAGAGGGGTCCCCCATTGTTGCTTATGCTTCATTCCTAACTAGTTACTTTCAGTTTTCAACTGCTTTTTGGCGCTAACTCTGGCGCGCGCATTTCTGAGTAACAAACCCAGAGCTTCCAGACTTAGACTCTAGAGCAGCAGACTGAGGGGGCAGCTGACTTAAGCAACGAGCGTGGAAGCCCGCACGCTGCATCAACAACGCTGCTGCCCCAACCTGCTGCCTAGGTTTTCTAGCTTGGTATCAGAGTGTGAGCGTAGTAGCAGCAGCAGAAGATTGGCGAACACGTGCCAGACAACGCCGGCGGACCCCCATACGCGCTAGTGCAGGGGAAATGCAGCCGGATTCTTTCCGGCAGCATTGACCCACCTGGTGGCGGCGTCACATTTATTCCCACGGCCACTGGGCCAGGGGATATTCTGCCAAAAAAAATTCGGCAGCACTGACCCCCACTCGTGACACGAGGAGGTGAGCGGCAGGCGGCGTCTGACATCTGCGGGCGACGACGCAAGCTGCAACGTCACTGGCACCAGTGGCAGCCGCAGGCAATGGCAGCGAGCAGCCGCAACAGCAGCCAACAGCAGCTGCGTGCAGTAGCAGCAGTAGGCAGAAGTAGCAGCTCGCATCAGCCCGTAGCAGTAGCAGCTCGCAACAGCAGTTGCAGCAGCAACAGTAGCAACAACAACGGCTGCAGCAGCATCAGCAGCAGCAGCGGCGGCCCCAACAACCGCCACTGCTGACGTCACCACCCCTCTGCTGACGTCACTACTGACATCACTGCTGAAGTCATCAACACAAAGACCCAAAAAAAAGGAAACACAAGGGACATCAAACCATGGCTGGTAACCCAGACGAGGAGGGGTCCTCCTCTGTTGGGGGAACCCCTACCCCCCCTTTTCTGCAACGACTGCAACAGGAGCAGCAGCCGCCGCCACCGCCGTTGCAGTAGTAGCAGCAATAGCTACAGCTGCCGCCGCCGCCATCGCAAGAGCAACAACAGCAGCAATAGCAGTAGCCGCAGCAGCAGCAACAGCAACAACAACAGCAGCACCAGCACACTGGTGTCGTTGGCGGAAACCCTGATCCCCTCGTCGCTCTCCAGCAACAGCTCGCCGCCTTGACGCAGCAGCTGGCAGCGCTACAGCCAGTTGCCTCCCAGACTGCCACCAGTGCGCCACCGCCATTCGTCCCCCCTGGGCACGCCAGCCCAGCTGTGTCTGCTGGCACATACTACCTGGCACATCGATAGACTCAGCGCCAGTGACAGACAGTGTCCTGCGTCCTTGGCCCCACTCTGGGCGCCGGCCGTAGGCAGAAGGACTTTGAGACACCGCCGCCGTCGCTTCAGGCCGGTGAGCAGTTCCGAGGCTGGGAGCTCAGCTTCTGGATCTGGGCGCAAGGTGAGGGCCTGTGGGCATACTACACCCTCCCTTACGACTCCACCCAGGCCGACCAACTGTATGACGCTGGTCGCGCCGTCCGTGCCCTCGTTCCAGTCGCCCCTCCAGCTTCCCGCCTGGCCCTAGAGCCTTTCCTCGGCGACTTTACCTCTGTCGACATCCCAGACCCTGCAACCGCATGGCACGTCCTCACCACGCCCCACCGCCTTTCCAGCGACGCTGAGATCAGCCATCTGCTCCGGGAGTTTAACTCCCTGCACATGGGGGAGACCGAGACAGTCACTGCCTACTGGCAGCGGGCGGAGGACATCCTTCATCGTCTCGGTAGATCTGCTCCACCTCCTCTATCCGCGCTCCTCACCATCAATCGCGGTGCCACCAGCGCGTACGCGGACGTCTTCATACACTACTCCTAGGACGTCCTCTCCACCATGGCGGCCCAGGGCACCCTTATGCCCTGGGCATACGAGCTCTTCCTTCGCATTGAGGAAGCTCGCCAGGAGTCTGACCTCCATCGCACGGAGGCTCTTGCATCACCAATTGTCGCCTCCCCTACCGTTGCCTCCGTGGCCGTCGCCTCCCCCACCGCAGCTACCTCATCGTCTTCGGGGAAGAAGCAGAAAATCTGGAACAAGAAAGGCAAGGGTCCACCACCACAGCAACGGTAGCAGTCTTCGACCGGGTCCAGCAGTGGTGGCTCGGTCTGCCACAACTGTGGCCAGCCCGGGCACGGGTGGTACACGTGCCCTCTCCCGACGGACGAGGTGCGCGTCATCGCCACCATGCGATACCAGCGAGAGCGCCGTCTCGCCTCTGCCGCTGTCGTTGCTACTGGCCCTGACATGCCTACCTCGTCCAGCAGCTCTACCACTCCGACAGCTCCGCCTGTCCCGAAGACACCCGCGCTGCAGGAGTACTACCCACACCAGTACTTTCCATAGCCGTCGGCGCCTCCGCTTCCTTCGCCGGCTCCGTCCTCCTACTACCCGGGCTCCGACGCCGTCACTCGGCACTCCGTCTACACTCCCGGGCCAACCTCCCGTGAGCGTCAGCTGGAGCAGTTCATCGCGCTCCAGCTTGGCCTGCCTCGCCCTCCTCCCCAGGGAAGTGTGAGTTGCGTCACCTCCTGCCCTCCTGCCCAGCTCTGCATGACTGAGACTGAGCTGCGGTCGTGTCCCATTTCTTCGTGTGTCCCATCATCTCCCGTGGTCTCCTCCACCCCCCTCCTTGACAACACTGCGTGGCTTGACGATTGGCAGTCTCGTTTTGCGCCTCCTTCCACCGCGTCCGCGTCCCTCGGTTGCTACCATGTGACCGTTAGCGATCTGGCGACCCATGTCCAGGACCCTGCTAACACCTGGATCATCGACTCCGGGGCCACGCATCACATGACGGCCTCTTGTGAGGCCTTCAGTATGCTCAGTCCTATAGGCGATGTCTCTAGTGTCCGCACGGGTTCCGGAAAAGTGTTGTCATTCCGTGGTGTCGGCGTCGTTCGTTTCCGTGGTCCTGCCGGTGACGTCTTTCTGACCGATGTCCTCTTCGTCCCTGGTCTCGAGCTCAGCCTCCCGTCTGTGACTGCCCTTGGTTGCATGAGCATGGACATTGCACACTTGCGTAGTGTCGGCACTGTGTCATTGCGTCCGTCTGGTCTTTTTGTATTGCACGCCACCTCCCGTAGCAACCTGTGGCATGTTCCTCGCCTCTCCTCTTCTCCTCCCGGCTCCTCCCCGTCGGCCGCCGCAAGCCATGTGTTCATCACCAGTATGCTTTCTCCTCAGCACACCCGCCTCCTGCACCGCCGCCTTTGCCACGTCCACTCTACTGCCGTAGAGAGCATGCTCCGCACCCAGCCGGCCAAGGGCCTTGACCCGGAGACTTTCCCTCTCCCGTGTCCCACAGAGTGCATTGACTGCGCTCAGGGGAAGATGCACCAGTCCACGTACCCCTTGTCTTCCTCCCGTGCGTCCGCCCCTCTCGACCTTGTCCACTTAGACGTCATGGGCCCTCTCCCCACCGAGTCCGTCGGTGAGCATGGCCGCTATGTCCTCACCCTCACGGACGACTACTCTCGCTACCGCTGGGTCTTCTGCCTCTGGCAGAAAAGCAATGTCGCCTGAGTCATTCAGGACTGGCTTGTCCTCGCGGAGCGAGAGTGTGGCCACTCTCTTTGCTGCTTTCACTCCGATCGCGGTGGAGAGTACATGGGTGAGGCCACGACCTTTCTCGCCTCCCGCGGGATCCACCATGAGACGTCTGCGCCCTACACACCCGCCCANACGGACGACTACTCTCGCTACCGCTGGGTCTTCTGCCTCTGGCAGAAAAGCAATGTCGCCTGAGTCATTCAGGACTGGCTTGTCCTCGCGGAGCGAGAGTGTGGCCACTCTCTTTGCTGCTTTCACTCCGATCGCGGTGGAGAGTACATGGGTGAGGCCACGACCTTTCTCGCCTCCCGCGGGATCCACCATGAGACGTCAGCGCCCTACACACCCGCCCAGAATGGCGTCTCCGAACGGTGGAACCGTACCACGGCCAACGACATTCGCACCATGCGGGTCGAATTCGGTCTGTCCGATGGCTTCTATTTTGAAGCCATGGCCTACATGACCTGGGTCAGGAACCGGATTCCCCACGGTCCCCTTCCCCGCCAGTCCACGCCATACCAGCACTGGTGCGGTCGACGTGCTGACCTCCGCCCGGCTCGCGTCTGAGGCTGCGTGGCCATTGTGTGGCTGCCTGCCCCACAGCAGGGCGGCAAGCTCACCCCTCACGGACGCCCTTGCACCTTCCTCGGTGTGTCTTGTCAGTCCAAAGCGTGGCGCTTCTTGGACCCATCCCGACACTATATCGTCGAGTCCCGCGATGCCCTCTTCTTCGAGGACCTATTTCCCCGCGACCTCATCCGCTCCGGCTCGTCCATGTCCCTCCCGTCACGTGGGGGAGTGGTAAGTCCGTCCTTCGTCCTGTCGCTTCTGGGTGACACATCACTTCGTCCCTCTGAGCCGGCAGCCCCTGTCGCGTCCTCTAACCCCCCCGGGCCAGCAGTCTCAGCCGCGTCCGCTAGCCCCTTCGAGCCAGCTGCCCCCGTCGTGTCCGTTGGCCCCTCCGGACCAGCTGCCCCAGTCGCGTCCGCTAGCCCCTCCAGGCCGGCAGCCCCAGTCGCGTCCGCTGGCCCCTCTGGGCCGGTAGCCTCAGTTGCTTCCGATGGCCCCTCCGGGCCGATAGCCCCAGCCGCGTCCGCAGGCCCCTCCGAGCCAGCTGTCCCCATCGTGTCCGCTAGCCCCTCTGGACCAGTTGCCCCAATCGCGTCTGCTGGCCCCTCCGGGCCGGCAGCCCCAGTCGCTTGCGATGGCCCCTCTGGGCCTGCAGCTCCTGTCGCGTCCGCTGGCCCCTCTGAACCAGCTGCCCCAATTGCGTCTGCTGGCCAATCCGGGCCGACAGCCCCAGTTGCGTCCACCGGCGTCTCTGGGCCTGTAGCACCAGTAGCGTCCCCTGGCTCCCCCGGGCCAGTTGCCCCGTCCGCCTCCGTTGGCCTGTCGGACTCAGTGTCATCTCCTGCCCGACCGCGCTACATACGCGGCCCAGGCGGCAGACTCTGACCTCGGCCGATAGTGAGCACACATACAGTCGCACCGCGTTCCCTGGCGCCTCGACCCCCTGTGGCTCCACGTGCCTCCTCCACTCCCACGGTCGTGAGTGGGGACCCTGACACGAAGGCTCTCGGCCTGACCACTTCGGCCATCATCGTAGACCTTCACCCGGGCTTTGCATTGGGCTACGCCATGCTTCATCACGAGAATCGACATGCTGTTGTGGCAGCACTCGCCCGCATCCCACCTGGAGCTCGTGATGCACACGCCCTCTCAATCTAGTCCACAGCATGCCCGGAGGACCCAGCCACCCTACGTGAGGCTCGAGCCTCTCCGGAGGCCTCACATTGGGATGCTGCCTGCACCGAGGAGCTCGCTCCTATCCAGCAGCACCACGTGTATGACCTCGTCGACCTCCCTCCACGTCAGAAGGCCATTGGTGCCAAGTGGGTCTTTCGGCGCAAGTGGAAGCCTGACGGGTCCTTGGACAAGTACAAGGTCCACCTCAGAGCAAAAGGATTTGCTCGGGTCCCTGGGATCGATTACGACCAAATCTTTGCCCCAGTCCGTCGGTTCTCCACTAGCCGGGCGCTCTTCAGCCTCGTTGCCCAGCATGGGTGGGAGCTGCATCAGATGGACGTGAGCAACGCATTCATCCATCGCTCACTGGAGGGTGAGGAGCTCTACATGGTGCAGCCCCCAGGCTTGGACGATGGCACTAGGAGAGTTTGGTGGCTGCGAAAGGCCCTCTATGGCCTGAAGCAGTCGCCTCGGTGCTGGAACCAAGAGATCAGCAGCACACTTCTCCGTGGCGGCCTCCAGCGCAGCACCGCTGACCCCGCACTATTCGTTAGCCCGCGAGGTCAGACCTTCACCGCAGTTCTGGTCTACGTTGACGATCTCCTCATTCTGTCGCCAGACACGGCCGCCATCCAGCGTGTCAAGGACCTGCTGCACGCCGCCTACCAGATGAAGGATCTCGAGTCCGCCCGAGTCTTCCTGGGCATGGAGCTTGAGCATGATCGCTCCCAGAGCATCCTGCAGGTCCACCAGGCTGCCTATGTGCAGACCCTGTCCACTCGCTTCGCCAAGGACCCGCCCCTCGTACCTAGTGCATCTTCACCCATGTCACCCAATGGCCAGGTGAAGCTGAAGAGTCCTGACCCAACTGTTGTGGGGGAGCCAGTTGATGTGACCACGTATCTGCGGGTCATCGGGTCACTGATGTTAGTGGCGACGAGAATGCGTCCAGACATCGCGTTTTCCGTCAACCTTCAGGCCCAGTTCTCTCAGGAGCCGCGTCACCTCCACTTCAAGGCCGCGATCCGAGTGCTACACTATGTCATCTTGACCCCTCGGCGAGGTCTCATGTTCCGCCGCCAGCCATCCGTTGTCGCAGTGGGCTACACTGACAGTGACTGGGCCAACAGTCCAGACGGTAAGAGTCGCACCGGTTGGATCTCTCTAATCGGCGGCACAGTTGTGTCCTGGCGTAGTGGCAAGCAGGGGTGCATTGCACGTAGCACTGCTGAGGCTGAGTACGTGGTCCTTGGCTCAGGCGCGTGTGAGAGTGTGTGGTTGCGTCGTCTATTGTCCGAGTTGCGTCAGTCTGTCGCATCCATCACCTTGCATTGTGACAATGAGAGTGCCATGGCCATCGCCGACAATGACTGTGTGCATCACACACGCACAAAGCACATCAATGTTGAGTATCTTTATGTGTGTTCGTTGTTGCATGACGGCAACATCAGCATCGTGTGGGTTGAGACAGCACGGTAGCTGGCTGACTTCCTGACCAAGGCACTGAAGCGAGACTCGTTCAAGAAGGCTGTGAGTTCAGTCGGCGTGCGTCCGTGAGTTGTCCTCTTTGTCTCTACGTGCGTCTCTGCGTGCCCTGGGGGAGTCTGGATGTTGACCGTGTCTCTGCCCACCCATGTGCACTACGCCTCTGAGTCATGGGGGAGTGTTGTTTTTTGCGCATCTCTCATTGTGCTCTGTTGTGTCCTCCCGGCTTGTGTACATCAGCGTGCACATGACAAACGGCGCGACTCGACGCTAATGGAGTGTCGTCCGGTGGAGCCGACGCACGCTGAGGTCTACTCGCAGTTCGCTGGAGCCTCCTCTCTCCGGCGACGTGCTCAGCTCCATCGGCAGGCCTCCTCGGCGGTCGTGCTGCCGGCGGTCACTGTCACCGCAGTTACTGTCTGGATGCGCCCAGCGCAT
>SZWC01000037.1:543869-578411 GCA_023375785.1 Penium margaritaceum | reverse complement strand
CCCCCCCCCCCCAACACAGACACACACACCCCCCCCACCCCCCCAACACACACTAAAGCACGAGCAGAAGTATGCACGCACACACGCACGCACGCACGCACACACGCACACACGCATGCGCATATGCACGAACGCACCCACCCACGTACGCACGCACGTACGAAGGAGTGCGCGAAAACGTGTGCAGGTGGACAAGGACGCGCATTTGCATGCACAAATGAATCCATCGATGGTCACATCACATACACAGACAAGTACACGAATGTGGACATGCACGAGCACACGCAAAAGCCCCTGCATGCCCACCTGCCGCTGGCCCGCAACACTGCTGCTGCCACTTCCGCTGGAGCTGGCCCCGTTGTCCCCACCACTGGCACGGCACTGCCATCTGCACAACGACTGCAATATTAGCGGCATGTATGTGAAAGAACCAGAAGATCCCAAACTATGCGCGTGACCACAGGCCGACGTGCCATGACCCCAGGCTCGTCCTCCTTAAAGGCAACGGAATGCCACAGCGAGCGACTAACGCCGATTGGGCACCTCGCAGGCACCTACTCCACACTGACTAAGGGTTGTGCTCGGGGCGGGTGGGGCCACATCTGCGAGGGCCCGACACTTGTCTTATCCAGCACGTAGCCGAATCGCCAGCATTTGTCAAGAAACATTGGGAACTCAAAATGATGTGCACGCACCTTCCGCCCCCGAATGACCCCTGATATAGGCGCCGCAGTGAAGCTTGCTGCTGCTGCTGCCACTGCCGCCTTGGCTGTTGCTGCGGTCTCTTGAGCTCCCCTTTCTGGTGCTCCCAACCAGGTCCCTTCTGCTGCAGCGACAGACTTGGTTGTACACACAGCATGGCGCCGGCGGTGGAGAGAAAGGAGAGTTCTGCAGAAAGGGGAGTTCAGCGCGGCGGGGGGGGGGGGGGGGGGGGGGGGGGGGGGGGGGAGAAGAGGAAGAAGTGATTGATTAGAAGAAGGTGGAAGGAAAATTGAGAGAAAAAGCAAAGGAGCACACGGCATCTGCACACGATTCAAGTGGAAGTATTCGCACAAAGCCGCACGATGGGCATCACTTCAGCAACTGAGGCTCTCACTTTAAGGAGTGCCTGGTCCAAGTGTGCGTGCAAACTATGATGAAAAGCGCGCCGTAACTTTCAGCCATCCGGCCGAAAGTTACTGCGCGGTACGGTTTCGGCCGAAACAATCAGCCGGAACCATCCGGGCCCCCTACAACTTATAAGGGTCGTTTTTCATGGACATTCTGTCCGTCGTTTTGAGACTTTTTTTTTCTCAATATGCAAACTTTCATCCCATCGCCCCATACTTAAGGTACCACCTAAAAACATTTCACAGTGAAGATGGACGGTGGGCCACCGTCGGTGGCCATCTGTGCGTTTGTCATCGCAAAGTTGACAGTCGCGGGTGAGAATCCATCGCGCCCCCATCAGTCCCATCTCGCTCGCGGCTGTCAACTTTGCGGATAAGGAAGAAAAGACTGGGGTGGCGAATTTCTTTCTGCACCCAAAGACTTCTCTCGTATAAATAGACAGAGAAGAAAAAAAGGGCAACAAAAAAGACTGGGGTGTCGACGGGACGAGGTCCAATCGACACCTCGATGCCCCGGTCGACACCCTGGCGACTTTTCTTCATTCACCCAGATAGTTCTCTCACTGTAAAACGTAGACAGAGAAAAAAAGGGCAACAAAAAAAAAACTGGATTGTCGACAGACCGAGGTCCGGTCGACATTCCAGTTCCGGAAACGGATGCGTCGGGGAACACCCTCCCGATGCCCCTGGTCGACTAGTCGTCGACCGAGGGCATTGACCTGCGAGGCCAGCGAGACCCCGCTAGACCCAGCTGCCTGGCGACCTGGGAGACCCCGCGACCTTGCGAACTTAGCGACCCAAGCGACCTGCGGCCGCCAACTGCTGCTGCGGCCGCCAACTGCTGCTGTTGCGAGCGCTGCTGCAGCTGGGCCACCCCTCCCTCCGCGCCTCCCTCTGAGTCCCTTTCTCCCTCCCTCCTCTCTCCCTTCTGCCCGTCCCCTCCCCCCCCTCCCCCCCCCTGCCCCCAAATTTCAAGACTTTGACGGTGAGTTGAGGCGCACCGAAACTTTTGTTCGTCAGGCCAGTTTATATGCTGTTTCTTTCGGAAGGTTTTTTCCGATGCACTGTGTTTTAGATCATAGCGTGCAAAAGCATGAGCGCACACAAACATAACATACCTGTGCGCCCACACGAACACCTATGAGCACGAGCACGCGCACTAACAAACACACACACACACACACACACACANTGTCGTTGAGAGCTGGGAAGAAGGTGCAATGGTGGAGTGAGTACGAGGGTAGGAGTGAAAGAGGATGGGAGACGGAATCTGTGCATCCTGGCTGTTGCTGACTCCAACAACTAGGCAGCTCTCTTCGGCTGCACTGGTGCAGCTGTTGGAGCAAGGACATCCTCCGACCTTTTGGCATGACTCCCAAGCTTGTTGAGACATACCTGGCAGTTGCCGTCGCCGATCATGGGCAGTTCTCGCAGACCGTATTGGTGTAGTCGGCGGGTCAGGATCTGGTGCGCAGACTCCACCTCCATCCCGTCGTCGGTGGGAGCCCGTGGGCCAGGATCGGGATTCACACGCATCACGTGCTGCAGTGGGAGGAGAAGAAGGAAAAACAACCCATCCCAAGGAGGAGAAAGCACAAGCAAAACACATCTGGAGCTGGTGCAATTGTATTAGAGGTTTCGCAAAACGCCTAAGAAGATTGTATCCTGCTGGACTCACACGCATCACAAGTTGCAGTCGGGGGAGAAGAAGAAGAAAGCCCCCATCATGAGAAGAAGCAGCACAAGCAGAACACATCTGGAGCTGAAAAAATGCAGACGAAATCTTGTGTGCTTGGTCCACCTCCCCCTTGTCACCGTGCACGTGTGGGTTCGGGACCAAGACACACAGGCATCATATGCTGCACTTAACAGAGGCAGGAAGTTAACACAGTGCACACTGCAAGCTGCAGCACATTCTGTGAGACGCAACAGACAGAGCCGGGTAGCCCTTGCACACACCACGTGGGGCGCGGCACAGGCGCACGTGCGCGCGCGCGTGTGCACACACACACACACACACACACACACACACACACACACACGCGCGCGCGCGCGCGCGCGCGCGCGCGCGCGCGCGCGCGCGCGCGCGCACGCACGCGTGCGTGCGTGCGTGCGTGCGTGCGTGCCCTTGTGCCAAATCTACTGCCACATCACCTTGCAGTGCGACACCACTGACAAGGCTTCACAGCGGCAGCGGGTGGAGGAGGATGACGGATGGGCAGCATAGACATCGGTGCCTCGCCACGGTGTAAACAGCAGTGTTTGAAAACTCTACCAACGGAGCCGGAGGTCATTGTCTCGACAGAGTTCCAGAAGCCGCGGATGCGCGTGCGCGTACTGATCTCACCTTTCGACGATCGACGAGCAGTGCGTTGGAACTAACTTCGGTATTCCCGGGTCGGCCGCGAACACCTTCGAGTCCGTCGTCCGGGGCACAGATAGACCAGGGCTTGGCCAGCACAGACGAATCGTAGGCAGGATCGAGCCGGCGCCAATGAGGCAGAGACGTCAGAACAGTACGCCCACACTCCACGCCAACAGTGAGCCACTTTCTGTCTTGAGAAGACCGAAAGTCTTCGCTGAAGATGTTTGACTTGCTGCGCCCAAGAAGAAGCCCGCTCGCCTCTTTGCTCCAACCTATGGCGGCATGGATGCAGAGGGGGGTGATACCAGCAACAAAGAAAAGTCCTCGCGATGGCGTCCTTACGGCCTCTCACGATGTCACGAGGCACACGTGGTCGCTCTCCGCCTTGTGCGGCGAAGTTTCAATCCGCCCCGTTTATCTGGGGATGTCTCGCAATACACCCAACGAGGTGGTTTTTTATTTAAGGTAGCCCCGTTTCACATTTATTTATCATCAAGTACTTCACTTCTAAAATTTGCGTTCTCAAAAGCCCCTCTTACTTTTGCCGCAAATGTAAGTGCCTCTAGGGGTATTTTGTTTCGGTTGAATTGTCCATTCCGCTTCATGTTTGTTTTCTCTCTTCATAAGTTTGAAACGTGTATGACAAACCGTACCGCAAGAAAGCCAGCTAGCGACAACTTATGTTACACACCGTTCCCTTCTCAACTTTGCACTTGCACCGTTTCGCCACAAGAAATAACATGCGAACAGCGTACCCAGGGGTATATGGCAACGTTACGATAAACCCCCGATCGACGGGGTACATCGTACCAACGTAGTTCACCCCTTGCTGCTAATGGAGATCCAAAAACAGCATGCGTGGTATCTAAGAATCGTGTGTTATCCCAACTTTCCGGACGGCGCGGCGCGTCGAATCCGGACGCATTGCGTTGCAGTGTAAACGCAGGGGCCCGCTACCGCGGGCCCCTGCGTAGACGGGCAAAAACATAAAACCCCAACCCATCCGGACACATAAGTGTCCAGAAAGTATGGGTAATTGCGTGTTACCCTCAAGGGTATACTTCTTCCTACAAATTAATTCCTTGGCATTTAGTTATTCATTTTTCAGAAACGGGAGATGGGAAAAATGCCTCTTTTGAAAACGGCGTTCATTAGTATTTTCCTTCCGCCTTGTGCTTGAAAGCGTCCAACGTGCTTTGCGGTTGACCTTCAACCACGTGGCACGGTCGACCCTCGGAACATGGGGAACAGAGACTTTGTCATGAAGTACCTCAATGCAGTTCGAACGGCACCTTGTGAAGGAAACTAATTCTCCCTACACTGAGAGCGTTCTCCCATGTCCCTATCAATAGGGCCACATTCCCCGACATGACCGTTGTATTTTGAAAACCTGACATATGTCCCTCGTACCCATGTTGAAAAATTTTTTGATGAGTTTTAATTCAAATTTACGTGAAGTAATACCATGCGATTCTGGAGAGAAAATTTTGATGACCCTATCCAAGTATAAGGGCATTTTAAGCAAATGGCTTGTTCGCGTCGGAGAAACAACAGTGTTCTTATAACTATTAGTTATATCTAAATTAAATTCCAGTAAAACTTAATCTACTATGCAATCAAGTTTTCTCAGCTTTCACAAGTTGTTTGTTTTTCTAAAGCGCATGGTGGAAACCAGTTAAAAAACACTTGATGGAGACCAAACAAAATTCATATGCTCCTTTTGCATTCATTCCACTTTTATCTAGCTACCGGATCTCCAACTCATTTCCATTTTTCTGCGGGAGGGTGTCGTTTCCCTTCGCAACATTACAAGTCAACATACATGAAGCACGTCCTCTTATAGCGAGAAGTAGTAAACTGACTACTTCACAGCCATGCAATGGTGACCCATAAGTGGGATAAATGAATTTTTTTAAGGCCTTCCCCCACATGACGGTTTAAGACTAATCGTTCAAAGTCTCTACACTAGTTCAGAGCTCCATGGAATGCGCACCATTGAAGAAGCAGGAAACGGAGAACATATCTTGCACCAGAAATACAGCTCCCATCACTCTTCTACCGGTTCACACTGCTATGCAACCTAATACCACAACTCCACAACAAGTTCGAACCACTCCACAACAATTTCCCACCACTTAAAACCAAGACACACCACTTCAAAGCTAGATAACCAAACTCACAACCAGGTTCTACCATTCCCGTCCTAGTTCCCACCATTCTATGAGCAGTTTACACCCCTCTTAAATCAGTTAAACCACTCCAAAATCAGTCCACACCACTTCGTAACATGTTTGCACACCTCTGCAACCATCTAGCACCACTACAAACAAGTTTGCACAAGCCCATAACCACTCAATACCACCCAGCGACTCATTAGCACTAGCCTGCGACTGTTTTGGACACATTTAACAACCCCGCAGCCAGTTCCCTCCAGTCGAAAATCAATACGTCTATGCGCAACCATTCCTCGCCACATCTAAGCAGTTTGCACCACGCTACAACCTATTCAAACCATTCCTTTTGTAGTTCATACCACTCCAAAACCAGACCTTAACACTCTACAACTAGTTTCCACTGCTTGGTAGCCAGTTTGAACCACCACACAAGCAGTTTCCAGAGCTTTGACACCTGTTCGCACTACCTTTAGTTGGTCCAACCAGTTAGCACCACTTTGTAAATGACTTTTGACCACTCCTTGGCTAGTTCCCACTACCATAGACAGGTTCTTGCCATTACAGAGCCAAGTGGTACCACTTTGCATACAGTTCGATTCACTGAAATGCCATTCGAAGTGATTGTGCGATGTACCACTCTATGGATGTACCACAAACTACATACTACACACCACTCCACGAATTTCCATGAGAGAACTATTCAGAATGAGTTTACACCACTCCACAACGAGTTTGCTTCACTTAGCAATCCGTTGCACCACTACGCTACTATTTCGCACTACTCAGCAACTACTTTGCACTTGTAGTCTGGCAGTGCCACGCCGACTGGTCAATGGAGCCAGGTTGCTTGAGCGGGGTCACCTGAGACTAAGGGCGGCGAGACAAGATGGCTTGAGGGTCGGAGGCCCTCAAGCACCTCGGTTTTGGCCTAGTCGGCTAAGGATTCCGTCGCATCCGTTACATTGTTATCAGAGCTCCATGGCTAGAATCCCACGTTAGGATTATCGAAGATGTCGAGGCGGCTCACACTCCTAGTGGGGGGAGTGTAGCGTGGTAGTACCACGCCGACCTGTTCAAGGACCCACATGGCCAGAGCGGGGTCACCTGTGAGTGTGGGCGGTGAGACGGGATGGCTTGAGGGTCGGAGACCCTCAAGCATTGCAGTTTTGGCCTACTCGGCCTAGGATTCCGTCGGATTCGTTATATCACCTTTGCATAATCAATCAACAACACTCACTGACTAGCTCCCACCACCGTACAACCAAATTACACCATCTAGCAAGTAGTTTTCACCACTCCATAAGCATTTAAAACTAGACAGGAACAAGACAATACCACTGCGTAACAAATTTACACCACTCAAGAGCCAGTCCCAAAAACACCACAGCCAGTATGAATCATTCATCAACTATCTCACATCACTCTACAACCAGTTTTCACCACTTAGAACATGGTTCCTACCACTCCAAAATCAGTCTACTGTACTCCGCAATCAAATCACACCACTCCAAAGCAATTTGAGATGCGCAACAACCAGTTCTACCAATACATTGCTGGTTGTACTACTCAAGAGCCAGATGGACCATCCCAGAATGTGCTTGTAACACTTTGCGCTGGGTGCACACCAGTTTGCAACCAAAACACACTATATCATGATGACTTTTCACTTGTCACCACCTACTTCACACCATTTTGTAACTGGTTCGCAACACTCTGCAACCAATGTGCACCCCCCCTGTAGCCAGCTACACCACTATCCGACTAGCTCACACCACTTTGTCACCATTTTGTATCACTCGGCAACCAGTTCGTACCACATCACGATCAATTTGCACCAATTTTTAGCAAGTTTGCACCAGTACACAAACAGTTCCAACCACTCTGAAAATAGTAGTGGGCCCAGCATGTGGTGGGTACCTTGGCCCATGACGTCTCCATCACGAGCATCCGGAGGTAGTGCACAATCACCCACCTCTACACCATCACCCACAGTTGGGAGTTGCCTCCGTTCTTGACGAAGGTTGTACCAGGAGCATGGCACCAACCTTTTTAATGTTCACTTGCACTCTCTAAGTTGTGTGGTGTCGGGTCCACCTTTGTGAGGACCTAGCTTGCATGTCCACCTCAATGTGCCAAATGTGGCTGAAAGGTACACATAATGGTTGTGCCTGTCAGTGGTAGCGTTGCATGCCCTCTTCCAACAATTCAGAGTGTTTGTCCAAGAAATAGTCTACACTACTCTACAACTAGCTTGTGCCACTCTGCAACCATATACAAGGACACCACAACTAACGTCCACCAATCAATGTTCACTCAACTAAACAATGTGTACACGTTGTTCTACAACTAGTTTGTACCGCTCTGCAAGTAGTTGCAACTGCTTTGCAACCAGTCAGCCAGTTTGTACCACTCCACAGCGTATTTCCACTACTCCCCACCCAATGCGCACCACTCCACAACCACACCTTACCATAGTGCAACTGCCTTGCACTACTACGTAACCAGACTAGAACCCTATGAACCACTTAGCACCATCCTCCAAGTAGCTCATACCACTCCATAACCAGTTTGTACCACTCTACAACCATTATGTGGTGCTTTACAGCCATTGTACACCATTCCACAATGATTTCGCACCACTGTAAAAACACTTCTCACAACCCCAAAACCAGTTTGCACAATTTGATGACAGTTTTTTAACACATTGAAGCCAGTTGCACCACCCAGATAATGAATAGTACTCGTCTCCAACCAGTTTGCACCTCTCCACAACAGTATTGCGCGAACCTGCAACCCATTGGCACCACATCAGAATTCGTTCTCACCACTTCACACACCACTTTCCCAATTCTCCAAGTAGTTCACACCACTCCTCATCTAGTTTGCATGACACCATGTATCTGGTCACACCACTTTGTAACCATTTTGCACCGCTCTCAAATCAGTTTGTGCCACTTCGTGACAAGGTCGCACCAATCTGAAGTCCATTCACAAGACTCTGCAACCACTTCGTAGCACTCCAAAACCAGTTCCCACCACTCCAAGTACACATTTTTCCACACCACAACCAGTCCACACCAATCCATAACACTTTCATACCATCCAGTGAACAGGTTCCACCCCTTCATAACTGGTTCGCAACACTCTACAACCAGCCAACCGACTTGGAACTTTTCCACTCCTAAAAACAAATGGCGCCACATTCCATCCAGTCCCCACCACTATGGAACCATGTCATATCATTTAACAACCCATTTCCACCACTCCAGAATAAGCTTCCACCACTCCAAGACCCTTTTGTAAGCCTTTAACAGCCAGTTCCCACCACTACACAAACCTATCATATCCTTTAGCAACAGATTACCACCACTTTACACTAAGTTCCAACAGCACCCGGACCCTTTCATATCCTTCAGCAGCCAATGACTACCACTCCACGATAAGCTTCCACCACTCCGGAATCCTATTGCTTCTTTCATTGACCAATCCCCACCATAACACAATAGGCTTCCGCTGCAACCAGTCTATACTACTAATGCAACCAGTTTTAAGTTTCTTACAACCATTTTTTACCAGAATACAAGTATTTTCTTCTACTATGCTCCTAATTTGTACCACTCCACAACCACATTAAAACCAGTCGACACCACTCGACAACCATGTTGTACCACTTTTTAGCCAGTCACAGCCCTCAAGAACTACTTCACACCACTCTGTAATGAGTTCGCATAACCCTATCTGCAACCTGCACCACTATGTTGCAAGTTCGCATCACTCTGCAACTCATCCGGACCACCCTTCAACCAGTTCGGACAATGTCATTACCAGTTTTGCCCAACTCCACATCCTGTTTCCTACCCTCTCTAACCATTCCATAACATCCCACGACTAGCTTGCACTACTCCATGTCCAATCCCCACATGTCTCCAACCAGATTATATCCCTCCAGAGCCAGATTGTACTAGTCCGAAACCAATTTGTACCACTTTGCAACCACTTCACACACTTCTTGGTAACCAGTTGGTACCACTCAACAATCCGTACAAACCACTACATAACCAGTACACACTGATATGTAACATGTTTGCACCAGTTCACCCTAGAGTTGTAATATGCACCACTAGACACCCGATTCCCACCATTGTATAACCAATCAGCACCACTCCACAACAGGTTTACACCACCATGCAACCACTACGCACACATTGGCTCCTATTTAAAGCCAATCCCCAGCTTGTTTGCACCACTCCGCAACCAGTTTACACGGATATGAAATCAGTGAACACTACCCCGTAACCAGTTTGCACCACTCTGTAACCAGTTCGCACTTTTCTCAAACTGGTTTGCACAGTTCCGCAAGTAATTACATCTGGTCTATATCCCTCCACACCCACATCAAGCAACACTTCAACTAGCTCCTACCACTTTGCATCCAATTTGCACCACTCCACTAGCAGTTCATACCACTTTGTAACCCTTTTCCACCACTCTGTAGCCAGTTTGCATGACACCCACCCAGTTCAAACCACTTTGCAACCAGTTTGTACGAGTCCAAAACCAGCCTGTACTATTATACAACTAGTTCCCACCACTCCACTCCTAGATGATCCCACTCAGCAAGCGGTGCACAAAGATTTGCAACCAGTTTGTGCCACGTTGTAGAAAGTTTACAAAAATGCAGATGTAAGTTGTACCACTTTATAGAAGTTTCACACCACTCCATTCAAGGAAACACCCGATGAAAACCAGTTAGCAACACTCAGCAACCTCCTTGTATTACTTTGCAAATAATGTGCACTACTCTTTAATAGCCTACGCCATTCCAAAACTAGTTTAGACTACTGAAACACCTGTTTGCAATACTTGAAGACCATTTCATATCCCACAAAATCCACTCTACAACTTGTTTTCCAATCTCAACAACCAATGTACCACGTTGGAACCACTCCGGACTGTTTTGCAACTAGCTCCTATCCATCTACAACCAGTGTGCGCCACTTTACATCTTGTTCACACCACATTGGAACTAGTTTTTGCACTCTTAGACGAAACTGTACCACTATGTTTCAAGCTCATACCACCACATAACTCGTTGGTATGACCCTATGACTGGTTTGCATCATCCAGCCACTTGTCCACAACAAATTAGCGGCATCTTGCAATGTGTTTGTACAACTTCAAAACTGTTGAATGTTGGAGCACACGCAATAATGGCAAATTGCCGTCCTGTGGATTCTACACTACAAGAAGGAGAGACCTTCCTATCCAAGTATCATTGGTGTGTTAAACAAGTATACCTTGTACATCTGGCATAAAACTCGTAGAATGGAATTTGTTTTTGTCAAATCACAATATACAAGTGAAACATCTATGCAAGGAATAGCAGTTACACATACATCAACACTTTTCTCTGACATAGATCTTGATCCTGATCTAGGACGTAACTCCTTGCTAGGATGTCAAGGTTGTTGAAGCAAGGGTCTTAGCACAGCCACTATCTTAACATTGAAAGGCCTTCCGGATGTCGGGGTAAACCCCACCCAGGTTGATGGACTCATGCCAGGCTTAAAAGGGTCTTGGAGGAACCTACAAAAAGTCTTGGTTGAAGGCACTCTAGTGGTAAGAAATGGAGCCTTGCACGTGGTCTAGAGATGCTACTACACAAGAAAATTTGGAGAATCTTGAGGTGATTCAATATGACAACATCACCACCTTATGTACTTGTGGCATGGGTAAGTCGACTACCTTGGTGGCGATTGTAGAAGCTTCTTCAAGTACAGGGTGACGTTTCAGCGTAATCATTATTTTTGCACCATGGCTGTTTATGTGACTTTGTAGGGGCCAACCATCACCATGCCTATGATCCTCATATCCTATGGCGTCTCATAAACTAGTAAGAGTCATTGATTTCTTCAACCTTCATTGAGGTGAAATTCTCCATGTGTAAACTTTCTCTCCACCTTAGCCATCATCTTCCTTACGACACATCGACGAGGAATCTTCATTTGGTCTCACAATACAGCTTCACCATTAGCTGCTTCTCCTAGGGGGCCTACTACGGCTATGTTCATCTTACAACGTGGCCTCGCATGGTCCATAGATCACCGTCACTCTGAAACTCGTACAGTATATCTCTAAAAAGGTTGACCACATGGTGATCATGGAGATATGTTCATTCATACCTCCATAATGCCCGTGCAAGGACGTTCCCACTTGATATCCTCCATGATATCCTCCGTTTCACACATTGTCAGATGTGGTCATACCTGATCATCACACATGTGTGAAATTGCATGGATTCTGCCCCACGAGGCACGTGATATCCTCATGATCATGCCCTCACACGAATTTGCTTTCACACCCCTCAGAAAAAACGTTACAAGAGAAAATGTGCTCTTCTAAAAGAGGGAATTCTGTTGCGAGCCACACTCGGTAGATTCACATAATGAACCATAAGAAAAATCTCGAGGTCTCAGATTACAGTGTAAACTGCGACATGCAAAAGTAGTAAATCAGTGTATTTATCGCCTGTTGCAATAAAAACGAGCCCAAAACCAGCTGATACCATTCAGTAATCAGTTATGTTATAACACATGTGATTCCAGCTCCTGCGCAGAAGTCGTCATTAGAGTTTGCAAAATGGCATCCGGATTTTGTTGGCGGGATATTCCACTCCGCATCACCCTGTGGGCAATTTTAATCAACGACATGTGCAAGGAGACTCCAAAACTTCATATATCCATATCTGTTTGTACCTTGTCTTCTCGTTTTGGGTCTCAAATGAGCGGGTATTGTCACAAAATCATGAGTTCACTAGAATTCTCCGGTTCATAAACTGGAAGTTTGTCATACACGGAATTCAAGGCTTTTCTTGTAACATGCTTTTGTGAAATTGTCACGTGCAAGACACGTTGACAACTTTGTGCCAGCATTTCACACTCTATTTTACGTCTTTGTCGCTTTCTCTCTCTCTCTCCTTGCCTTACTCGCCTTGTGAGGTGAGGAGGTGAGGGCATGGACAAGGGCTTCAGGCCATCTGCCTTGACCCTCAAGGCCTCGTGGCCTCCTGGCCACCAATCGAGTGATGGCCAGCAGGTGGCCGGCCGGTCGCCTGACTGGCCGTCGATCATCCAGCCATTTGGCTTCCAGATGGCCGGCGAGCAATGAAGGACTAGTCGTTGGCCACCCCTCACTTGTGCAAAACCTAACCGGGAGGGCCAAACTTGCCCTGCCAATGTATTCCTCCCCACTTATCATGAATCGTCCCGATCCATGACCAACAAGTAGAGGTGTGAAGTAGTGAGTCATCAACCTTGTGAAATACATCTCCAGCTAGACATGAACATTTGCACAACACTTTGACCTAAGATACATCTTGTCAGTCACCACGGCTAGTGGCCTCCCTCCATTAGGCTGAAATGTCAACGCGACAACCATATTGGGAACCCTTCATCTCCTATGGCCGTTGTCAATCAATAGCACCTTACGGGAAACTTGTTCACTTATCTTGTGTTCAGAATCCCTTGCAAAACATCGATCTGTGTGAGTCACCATCTCGTTCTAGTACTCGTTGTCAAAAAAGGAAGAAAGACGCAGGCTTCCATGAGTTATGTCCAGGTCCATAGCAAGTGAACCAAACAGGGTATTCCCTTGCAACTTGTGTCTGAAGTATAGGCTCTGAGTGCTCAAGTAGACTAAGGACCTTGTATTGGGCGTCGATATCAAGGACTACCGGTGGTTGCTGAAAGGTTCCTTTTGTAGTGTATAGAGCCAATAAGCTCACATGAAAACGTAATGTACCCTCATACTCAAAAGAAGAAAAATTTGGTATGCCACTGGCCTGACACGTGGAAACATGGAAGACAGTCCAATCCACATAAGTAAACGTATTCGTCCCCCTGGCGACTGCAACCAACAGTTCTTAGTGCTAAACAACACATTCTCATTGATGTCAAGTAAGACTTCATAGCGAATTCTTTTAGCATATGCCTTCTGACGATATCGAGCTCCTTTGGTTAAATGGAGTTCATGAATTACACTATGTATTAGATACTCCACATGCGGAGTATCTACTCCATAGTGTAATTCATGAAATCCATTATTCTGTCAGTTTAAGGGCAAAACAATGTCAACATTTGAGACTCGCTGTCAAAATAGTCGTGCATATTCTCCTCAAACTTGCTATCACACTTTCTATCTTGGTTGAAGATAATGTGCAGCATGTGGTACTTCACGACCCCCTCGAAGAGACGAGTGATTTCCTCTGCCTTCACATCAGTGGTTGTAGGAATAAGATGTGTCATCTTTGTATGATTTCCACAACCAATGATACTACATCTTGGCTGTGGATCGTGTTCCAGAGACCGATAACGAGGTCTATGATTCAGCGCTTCCATGGAGTCGTGCGATAGGAAGCTGTTGGAGGGATCTAGCATGCGTTTTGTTATCAGCCTTGTTCCAAGGACACGAGTCGCTTGTCATGCAATGTTTGCAGCCATCGACACTCCATCCTGGTCATGATTTGTGTGGACCAAAAGTGCATGTATGGTCTTTTGATGTCCCATATGACCTGTCACTGGCGGGTTGTGGAACTACGAGATAACATTTCCTCAAAGGTCCTTCAAATTTGGCACAAGGACTTGTTCTTCATACCGGTAGATTCCTGCACCCTCCACCAATCCATACTTCTCCAGATTATGATATTCTTGTAACCAAAAATCCATGCAATGACCCATCCAAACCCTATTTGCATTGTTGTCGTGGTGGATAACCTCTTGATGTGGTTACTACAATGGTGCAGGGGGTCTATGGTTACATTACACACACTGTAATGGCCATAGAATACCCACCAACTTTGGTGGTTATCTTAATTTTAAAAGGTTGCTATCTTAATGGATTGTCCACGTCGATGCATCACGGCCGGTATTTCCACATGGACAAGAATTGGCTTATGTATTCTCCCTAAAGCGCCTCTCAAGTTGAAGGGTGTGATTATGCTAAGAAGAACACTAATGGGTTGTGTTAAGTCACGATCATCACATTCCCCTCATCACCCTCGTGGTATCAATGACACGTCTTGAAAGTGTGAACTTCAACGTGGAGCTCCTCATCTCCAATTGTGTACCATGTCACGACGAGGATGAGCTTCTGGCTCTTATATGCATATGAATGACCGTTCTACATAAGGACTGCTCCGAGTCCTACTAACAACCCATCACATCGTACCTCGCATGATTGTGATTGAACTGGAAGAGCTGATACGGATGCTATGGAAAAATGTTCCTTGACGTTGAGAAAGGTGATCTCATAGCTAGCCCTCCATTCTCAATGCACGTCTTTTTACGTGAGCCCCAATATTGGAGAATCTAATGTTGAATGCCCTTTCATAAACCATTGAAATCAGTTTTCCAAGGTCGAGGAAAGACCTAATATGTCAAACGTTTTTGGGCGAGGCCAATCCACCATGGCATGGACCTTTCATAGGTTTAAATAGATAGCGTTCTTACTGACTATGTATCCAATTCATTCAATTTTTTTGCGTGTAAACTTGCGCTAGCTGCCTTTTGTACAAAACTACTTCTCATTAAAGATCACAAGGAACTTACATCAATAACCATCATTGATTTGGATAAAACTGGGATGCTGGCCTAGAAAACCAAGACAAACTGACCAAATTGTTTGGTGAACATTAAATCCATCCTTCCTCTGAGGGTTGCCGGGGCCTTCACGAGTCCACAGCACAAATCCCAAAAATGAGAATGTCCAATATGCGCCCAAAACGTTGTTTTGGACACATCATCTTTCTATACGTGGAATTGATGATGTACTTGAGACAAATCCAAGGATAGAAATACTATTGCTCTTGAAGCTGATGAAATAGGTTGTCAATTCGTGACAAGGAAACTTGCTTTTCTTTGGTAGCTCATTCAGCATGTAGTAATCCACGCACATGTAGAAACCACAGTCCTTTTCATTTGTTGAAAGGATTCATACACCGCACGATGAGCTGCTCCTCTTGGTTTGCCCTTTCGTAAGGTAATCTTTGACTTGGTGTTCGGCCTCTCGCCGGACCAATGTGATACATTGGTCTAAACAAAATATTTGCCTATGGTTGCAATGGAATCGTGTGGCCCATGTGTGGTGGAAGCCCCGTCAGTGGGTCTTTGAATACATCTGAGAACTCCACCGATAGAGATTTGATCTCTTGCAATGTGCCTTTGCTCACTTTGTCCTCCACTTTGTGTAGCTAAGCCAAGAAGTATCGTCAACCCTGTCAAATACCCTATTGATCCTTTTTGTGATCCATTGGTCAAAGAAGATAGGTGTCACCTAAAACATTTTCACCGAGTAAGCTTTCATAAATTTCATTTATATCCTAGGGTTTCACTCGTACATTTCTTAAACAGATTGTAATGAATGTTTCTATGTGTGGCGTTACTATTCTTTACCTCTTCATGCTCACGTCCGGCTGAGAAACCCGAATAGGGTGCTCCGAATGACTGACTCATGATTCTGACAAGGCAGATTTTTGTAAGAAATGGAAACCCACCTCGTTAGACCGGCGCTCTTCGACACCGTCACATTGATTGGCGGTGTCAAACAATGCCAACGTTGAAATAGAGGATCGAACATTTTTCTTGGAAAAAAACTTAAGGCCCGCCTGAAGAAGTGTTTGGCCTAAAGCCATGAACGAAAGCAAGGATCACATGAATAGCAAATTTGAAACAAACTTAAATTAAAGATCAATAAGGTATGTTGCTTAACCTCCATTGCAAACAAGTTGGCATGGACTTCAAGTCCAATCAATGATTATTCAATAGTTGGATTCAAAGGAAAGTGACACTATCCCTTTTGAAAGATCAAGTGTTTTATATCTAGACAGGTCATCACCAGGGGTTGCCTAGAACCAGGTCAAACGGGTTGACAAGATTGACTACCTTCAACGTGATGTTCTATGTCTACGCTTTAATACATAGTTTTGCTTTGTAGGTACTAATCAAGGGTATTGTACGGTACCATATGATGACAACTACGTGATCCAATGATTTCTAATGTGGGCCAAAGAATCGGAAAGATTCAAGGCTCGTATAAAAGTCATCCCATTTGATGTCATTTCGCACGTTCATGGGAGCACCATTTGGATGTTCTTTGAAATGTATCATCATGTTACATCCACTCTCCCAAGTGAAGGGCTTGATGAAAAAGGAACCAAATTCACGATGAGAAAGGAGTTGGCATGCTTGAATTTGTACCTCCTACAATACACCTGCTTCGGTCTGTATCTTATAGCTACATGTGAATTATGCAAGCACCGTATACTCTCTCAATTTGGCTAAGTCGTGTTTCCTTGTCGAAGGTATAGTAAACATGACTGAGGTCATCGCTTTGAGGGTGTCTGCTTTGGATCACCGTGTCACACGACTCTTGCTTGGTGGTTGGTTTCACCACCACTAGCCTGGTTTAGCATGCATCCTATCTGGATATGGAAGATACTATAATGAATGACAATCAACAAGTGTGGAATGAGATTCAACAAGAGGGAAGAGGAGAATTGAGAATTTTGAACTCATAAACTTTTCAGACTGGTTTTTATCCTCGTCAAAACATAAACCCACACTCGTTGTCCATCTTCCCTTTCGAGTGGTCCCCACTAACGCCAGATAAGGGTAGATAAAATCCACGCAATGGCCTTGTCCATCCCCACAGTCGCCCCCATAGCTGTGACTACGGCCTTGTATGTGACCTTCCATTGCATCATCTCCATGAGGTGTCAGATCTGTAGCCAATGCTGTAGCTCTTGTCCACAGCCTGTAGCCTTTGGACACGGAGCCCTAAAGTGGCCAGGCTCCACATACTTGTGGCATGGTCCTGTGCTGGGAGTAGTGTTACCATGCTCATGCAATGCCTGTAGCTCATCATTATCATAGTCACGCTCGTTTTTTTTTTTTACCTTTTACTCACCACTCTTCATGACTGAAGGTTTTTCAGGTTGCGTGCCTTCAACCTCGCCCAGCTATCCAGCTGTGCATCCAGCCCGTGTACCACCCATGTACCGTATTGTCGCTTAAATTCGGAAGGTCATTTGCGAAGGAATTTTTCGCATGTTTATTTCGAGTAACCGGGGTTGAATTTTGGCCCATTGGTTAGTGGTGGTCAAGCAGGAATGGACCTCATATATTCAAAACATCCTGTTCAAATCCCAACTCCCACAAACTTGGGTGACTGTTCAAGCATGGTGCACAATCCCTCGATGTGCCAGCGTCGCGTGGACAGCGCACCGCGCCCTTGAGAGGATGCGCGGATACGGCGACGACTGGAAACGGCCAGGAGCCGAACATTTTCTTTACCGGAATTGTTTGAAAGCCATTTTCAAAATGATATCCGCCCATTGGCGAGGGAGCCGTAACTATTTTACGAACCGGACCCGAAAAAAAAATGTAGTTTCTAAGTTTAGGCGGCAGTACAGTACCTATTGCAGCCTTGCTCCACACACACGTTCAGCCATGCATCCGAAAAATGCTTCGGGTGGACCAAACACAATTTACTCGTGAAGTCATGCAACGCACTCCAGCTTGTCCAAGCCTTACTCGTTGTTGTCGTGATCCCTTTGTCCTTTAAAGTTTAATCACCAACACCATCGCGTAGTTACTTCAGTAGCAAGCACTCCAGGTACTTGAAAGCATAGGTTCCATTGTCGTCCACAAAGCTTTGAGCTCCTCCCACGAGTACAGTGAGCTTGCTCAAATAGGCCTCGTGCGAGGTACCTAGCTCCTTCAAGTTCTTATGGTAACCACGCTAAGCCTCCTTGTGTTGGGTGTATTCATCACTCATGATAGGACAGAAAGCTTCCCACGATATAGGATGCCACTCCATGTGTGGTCGTTGTGCACCCCACTCCTTGACCACACACTTGAAGAGTTGATTGTCAGGTAGTTTCATGACAAGGTCACCCCACTAGCCAAGTGGAGCCTTATGGATACAAAAAATATGCTCAGTATCATTTAGCCAGTTGGTCACCCCACTTCACTCCCTTTTAGATATCTCCACATTCTAGAGGAAGGGCGTATTCATTATTGGTCATAATGTCGTTGAGGCAAGTAAGTCCTCGCTACCACTTGAGGTGGCATCAGCACCTGCACCGCTCTCCAACCGTTGCTCTATCCACATCTAGGTCACACTCTACAACCCATCTTTAAGATTGTTGCATTGGCAGGTTGAATTGTAAGCATCCAGATGGTGCAGCTGATGATCATGGACAACGTTTGTGATGCCTTGTATAACACAGGCCAGTTGGTTGGCAAACACAAACTTCACTTGTAATGTCGTCACAACCTTGCTAATTACCTCCAGGACCTTGTATTTTCCATGACCTTTGTCCACTTAAACAGTGTATATTTGCATACATGCCTTCGAGGAGCTCCACCTTTTTAAGGAAGTTATCGCCCACGCCGTCGCTCGATGGGGCCTGGAATGTCCCATTTCCGCAGTGTAATGGGAAGGAGAGTCCACCCTTACTCCTCTGGATGGTGTTGCACCTCCACTAACGGTGTTAATTTTGATTTTTCCCACCATCTAGTTTTCCTTCCTCACAAGCTTTTGAAGGGAAGCGTGAATTTCCCTTGCCGAGGTGTTACCCAGCTCGTACTCATGAGAACTTCTCGCAAGGCTACTTTTGACGTCCTTGTTGTTGTCAACAACATGATTGATATCGGAAATTTCTTCATACTCGACAGACACCTTGCCCTTCTTGAGTGACCGGCCCAAGTTAGTTGCATGATGAAGGGGATGGTTGCAACCATTGTCTCGTTCACCATTGTTGATGCCATCCTCTTTGTTGAGGTCCACAATCGGGTGGTTGACATCGAGCTCGTCCTCGATTGCCTAGGAGTCGTCCGTGTGTACGTCGACGTACTCATCAAGCACTTCCTTGGCTTCTGCCCAGTTCTCAGTGTCACAGAGTTTAGCGCAGGTTCCCTTTGGTCGCAAGGTTCCCATTTCTTTGGTCGCTATGCTTGCAGTGGCGCCTCGTAATACTTGTAGTCCACTATGGGGCTACGTTAAGGACGTCACCACCTTACCCTTGTTGGCTTCGGACGGTTTGGCACTCAATACCCTGTTGTGACTTACAAGTCACTCAAACACCTTGTGCAGAAATCACTCGGAACCCCAACGGGGCTCCTTCCCTTCTTGGTGTTGATTCTCTCATTATCAAAGGGGTAACCATGTAAATTGTTACAAGTTTTTTTGGGCCACCGCAGACAATACAGCCACATGACAAAAACTTATGTTCTCCTACGCCGTCATGATTGGTACAATCACATGGCAGAAAACACTATGTTTCTATGTCGCCACAATCGGCACAACCACGTGGGCGCAAGCTAAGCCCCTAAGCCGTGACTCACGATACTGTGCAACCCAAGAGCCTAGGAAAGAAAAAGGAAAGCAAGAACTGAAGGGACTCCTTAGAACACTGTCCAAAAGGCGAGAAGGGGAGGGGTGCAACTTTAGTTCAGGGTTTGTACTCCCACATACTCCTCAAATCGCTCCTCTTGTCATCTCCCTTGTCTTGAAATCTTCCTTGGTCACTTCTTTAGCTCTCTTGACGTGCCTTGCATCGCCTTAAATGCCTCTCTCTTCTACCCCACGGCGATGATGAGGCCTCCAAAAACATCCAAGGTATAACATTCGTTCTGTTGTGCTCTGGGGTCGTGATACTCCCTGATCCTAGGAAGGAGCACTGTTTTGATTTCTAGTGAAAGGAGGATCGGTGAACCTTGAAGATAAGGGGAAAATTGGTGGTTTGCGGATGGACACTCCTCACCGTGTCCACAAAACATCCAACTAGCATTGCAGGAAATAGGAGAAACTTTAAGGAGTTGAAAAGATATATCATAGCTCCTCACAAGCTTTATAAAACACTTCATGTTGTTTGTAGTAGTTAAGTTTTAAGCTCATACCCTCTTATGACATTTCTGCCACTGCTACCATTGTCAAACATGTTTTCTCTATCCTATAGCCGCCGGAATCGTCGAACATGGTTGCAAGGGTTGTCATGCTTTAAAAGTTGTTGTAACGTATATGAACCCAACTCCCTCATGAAAGTTGTCTTTGAAGTTCGTATAATTTCATTTAGAGATTACTGGAGGAGCTTTCCCCTTCGTATTAGTAAGGGTAATCATCATCAATTCCCCATTCGAGGGGGATTCAAACATTTTGAGTCTACTGGGGCCCATTTCTGTTTTCACATCGTCCCCTTGTTTTGGGTCCCAAACAAGGGAGGATTACCCCGGACTCGCGAGTCTGCGTGAAAGTTTCAATTCATAAAGGGCCAAATAACCCTTCCACCCAAAAAGTGAGGGGGTCCGGAACGCCCTACCCGGCGCTTAAAAAATAGAACTCCCCCGCACGGCGGTTTTGAAAAAAAAAACACTAGACTGCCCGCTCGCTTCATCATGCTCGATCAGCGGCATGCGCCGCTGATCAAGCGAAGCGAGGTGGGGCATGTCAACCCCCCTTGCTCGATCGTGATTCTCACTCTGACGCGAGAACCGTGATCGAGAAGAAATGTTAACTTAAAAAACGAGCAAAAACGCTCGTTCTGTTCATTCTTTTATCACACAAACTCCCCACTTTTTGCATGCAAACCCTAGTCAAACCCTACCCCGAATTACATTGGGGGTTTTAGGGTATTAGTTTTACGTGGGCTCCTGCTGGGCCTCGCGGTAGTGGGGCCCAGCAGGTTCCCTTTCAACGCATGGGAAGTCTCGGAGCCCCCATGCGAACCACGCGCAACCCCCCCCCCCCCCCCCCCCCGAACATTCACAAACCCCTCAAAATATGGGTTTGTGAATCTTAGGAATATACTAATGACGTCAGCATGTCGAGGCTGCATCACATGTAGCGCCGACATGCTTTTTCTCCTCGGTGTTCGTGGGCAGGGGAGTATTATTCTCCGAATGCCGGGTAGGGGAGTCTTATTCTTCCGAACACCGAGTAAGGTGGTATTATTCTTCCGAATGCCAGGTAGGACATGCACACATTCTAATTTTGTGGGTAATCCCTACATGTACCCATTCATAAATTGGAATTTTGTCACTGATAAAACTCACTTTTTTTTTTGACATGCTAACACAAAATGTTGTGCAAGAGACACAGTAATGATTATGTGCAAGCATTCTATTTTCTTGCTCATTCTCTCCCCTTGTCTTGCTCACCTTGTGAGACGAGGAGGGGAGGGCGAGGACGAGGGCTCGAGGGCATCGGCCTCGTGGTCCCCTAGATGTCGATCGAGCGACTACCTCAATGGTCAGCCAGTAGGTGGCGGGCCGATGTCTGGCTAGTTGCCTGACTGGACGTGACCCAACTAGCAGGCGACTAGAAAAAGGGCTGACCGTCGGCCGGCCCTCGCCATGGTGAGGGATGGTGCTCAACCACCACTCGCTTATGCGAGGAGGAAGGGCTTAAGTGGCCCTCCCATCACGTGTACAGCTCTCAACAACAAGAACAGACTACTCCTCTACTTTTCCCACCAATATAGAACCATTTTTGTACTACTCTGCAAGATTTCCACACTAGTCTGTAGAATGTGTGCACCACCCCTAACCGGTTCCACCACTCTCTAATTGATATGCAACACTTGGCTATAGTTTCTCACCCCTAGTTAACCGATTGAAACTACTCCTTGAATGTTTCACACCACTTTAAAAGGTAGTTTGTAGCTCTTGGAATAAGGCTTGCACCACTCCAAGATACTTTCTAGACCCTTTAACGCTTCATTCCCTTTTTTTGTTTTTTCTCCCACTTTATAATGTCATGGGTGGTGGTGTGAGTTTACAACGTGCTTGTGCTGGGACATGGCGGCACTTCTCCCATTTTATCAGTTATGTAACAGTCGTAGAAAAAGAGTCAGTTTGTACTTTGTAGCCAATTTGCACCACTATGAAACCAGTTTGTGCTATTTTGCAACCAATTCGTACGATTCGACAACCAGTTTGTAATTCTTATCACCATATTTGCACCCCTTGAGATATAGTTTACGCCATATTAGAGCCAATTCATGCCACTATGTGACCAAATCTTACCACTCCGCAAACAAAGTGCAGGGTTCCACATCCAAGTCTCTTCCATCCGCAACCACTTCACTACACCACTCAGAAACTAGATTGCAATAATCCTAAACATGCCCACGCCTCTCTGAAACCATGCCGTGTTTCTCCACAACTAAATCCTACTACTTCACAACCGGTTTGCACCACTATGCACCTAGTTTGGCCGAACTCCACAGCCAGCTTGGATGACTATGCTCCTAGTTTGTGTGACTCCGCTACCAGTTCGCACCACACATAACGAGGTGGCAGTGCTTTTGAAACTAGTTAACTTACCCAATAGCTAGTTCTCGCCACTCCAAACCAGTTTATACTACGCCGCAACAACTTCACAACATTTTCTACCCACTATGTAACCAGTTTGTACGACCTTGCTTCATGTTTTTACTACTCTGCATGCAGACCACATCGATCCGGAACGAATTGGCACCACTTTCTAGCCTGTTCCCAGGATGTTGCAAACAGTCTGCACCACTCCTCACTTTGTGTGATGTTATCTTGTGTGTTGTCATCTAGTGTGCTATGGTTTGTACTGAATTGTGATATGTTGTGATGTGATGTGTAATAGTGCACCCTATTGAAAACATTTCTCAGTGAAAATGTTCTAAGAAATCATATCATGTGAGACTTGTGACATCAATAAGAATACATGAGTCCCTTTTGAGAATGAAACTGCATTGGGGTTGGTTGACCTCTGTTTACAACCTCCTTGCCACGCTGCACATTCATGGCACGATTGCCTCTGACAGTTTGTAGTCCAACTACACAATGGCGAACGTCTGATTGCATGCAAGACTCCCTCCAGCTCGGCCCAATTTGCTCTTTTTGCGAACAGGGTTGTTGTGCGCAGCGCAAGAGTCGATGTCCCACCTTCAAAGGATTGGTGCTTGGTGCATTTAAGCGTTGATATAAATGTGACCCCTTTGACAATGAAAAATAAAGAAACCTTGACCGATTAATATTTTTTCTAGTAAGAATCATCAGAATTTGCTGTTGATTGTTGTCCATAAGGTACTTTGATGTGGTGCGGTGTGGTGAGGTGTGGTGTGGTGTGGTGTGGTGTGGTGTGGTGTGGTGTGGTGTGGTGTGGTGTGGTGTGATGTGGTATAATGTGGTGTGGTGTGGTGTGATGTAGTGTGGTGTGGTGTGTGCTGGTGTGTGTGGCTTCCACCTGTCACAAGCAGCGGCAAGGAGAGCAGCGGTACAGGAGAGCGTGACGACATGGTCCCGGATGCAGACCCCAGAGACATTGACACGTCGGCAGGTGGTGGACCACCCACTTGGAGCTGACAGACGACTGCCCCAGCGTCGTGGATGCTGTCTCGGACCTCCTGCAGGTTTTCTGTAGCCTATCCTTGATGTGGACGCAGCTGCTACCGGAGCACCGACGAGTGGTGGCTCTATCCACCAGCAGCTGCCAGAGAGCTGCCACAACTCCCTGGGTGCTTGTCGGGGAGCTTTGCGTTTTTTTGCAGACGATAGAGTTTTCTCGGTGAACTGGCTCTTGAGCCCGATGAGCATGTTTTGCATTTTCTGTCCACTGGTCGGTTCCAGACTTATGCGTGTCACCAGTCGTAGCGTCCGGCTTGAGGTTCTGCATCTCTAGGTTTAGACGACGCAACGTTCTGATTTGTCTGCAAAGAGTTATGGCCAAAACAGTGTTTTTGGACTGGTTTTAGGACAGACCTTGCACTGCCGTGTGCGACACCTGTCGTGCGTTGTGGCAGGTATTTATGTTGTGGACTTGTCGTTTGTTATCTCTCTCTGCAATTATATTCATTTTGAGCTTCCTGACACTCTGTTCGTGTCCCTATCCAGCCCCTTGCAGTTTTGTCTCTGACTTGTGACTATTGTCACACGCTGACCTAGCGTTGACGCCTTGTGTTGTGGCAAGTGGTTAGGAAGGTTCTAGGAAGTTCCTCATGGTATCAGAGCAAACGAGCCACAGCTCGTGCTGTGCAACAGAGATGCAGCAGCAGTGAGTGGCAGCAGCGGCAGCCACCCATAGCAGCAACAACAGATCCTGGAGGGACCCAACAGGACAACGTTGTAGCAGAGCGATGGAGGTAGCAGAGACAACGACGGCAACTGCAAGCGATAGCGGCCGTAGCAGCAATAAGTGGCGGGAAGCACTTGCGGCAGTAGAGGCTACGGGGAGCACCCACTACACCAGCAGCACCGGGTGGCAGCAGCGGCCGTGTCTGGTAGCCGGTGTGTACAAAAATAAATAAGAAGCACCTCGTACGAGAAGCAGCAGCTTGTAGTAGCGATGGCTGTGAGCAGTGGCAGCATGCAGCAGTAGTAGCAACTTGTAGTAGCAGCGGCGGGTAGTAGTAGCGGTGATCAGCTGCAGCGGCAGCTGTAACAGGTGGCAGCGGCAAACAACAGCAATAACAACGAGCAGCAGCACTAGTAAGCGGCTGCGAGCAGCAACAGGCGGCAGTGAGCAACAACAACAGTTTTAGCGGCCAGCAGTTGCAGCACCAGCAGCATGCAACTGGCGCAACGGTAGCAGCAACAGCAGTGGCGACGCTGGCGAGCAGCTATGGCGTGTAGCCGCAGCTGCTCACACGGGTTGCAACAGCTGCAGCAGCCCATGCAATAGTGGCAGCCGCAGCAGCAGCAGCCACTGTAGTTGCTTGCTTGCCCCACGAAGCTGCACTGCAGCTTTGCATTGCGAGCAAGCAGCGCGAGGCTACTTCCTTGCAGGGAGCGAGCTCGCCAAGTGAGCTTGCTTGACGGGCTTGCCGAGCGATCTTGCTCAACGGGCTCGCTCAAAACGAGGGTCGAGCCAGACCGAAAAAAAGGAGAGAAGGGGGGGGGGGCTCGAACGGGGCACCCAAGAAAACCCCAAAGGGGGCACCCGATGAGGTGGCACCATCACAACAAAAAAGGGGAGAAGGAGGACAAGGGGTTCCTCGAGTGGGGCAGTTGAGTAAGGCCCGGGAAGGGGTACCCCACTCACGCCGAGCGTAGGTGAACCAAAGAAAAAAAAAGGGTGAGTTTTGTTTTGTTTTGTTTTTTTATTGTTTTTCATTTCAGTGTGGCTTGAGGCCATTATCGTCGGCTGATGATGGGAACCTTTGCAGCAGCAGCCGCCGCGAGAGTCGCAGCAGCAGTAGCAACAGCGAAGGTGGCTTGAGGCCACAGCCGTTTATTGAAGACGGCACCCGGTGCAACATCAGCGGTACCGAAGGCGACTTGAGGTCACACGTTGCGGTAGTTGCGCCATCGTCACCGGGTGCAACATTGTAGCAACACACTAAAGCTGAGGTTGTCACCTTGACTGACGACATCACAAATTGTCTGAGAGACGTTGCTTCATTTGTATCCCTCTATGTGGTGCTTTGCGCCACCCGGGTTGAGTGTGTGAGATAATCACCTACGCTCAACTCTCAACATGAGATGCGCAGCGTGGCCGTGGGCGTTTCCATCGCTGTGGTCTGCGCCTGAGCCCCAACCGTGGCAGATGCACAAGTACAGTGGTCGATGCAGCTATGGCACGAGTCCCACTTTTCCTGAGGGTTTTCGTGCAATTACTCTCGAGATGGGCAGCATGGCTGGCACCAGTGCCGACAGCGCCCTCCTGGGTGGCATCCCCCCTGGGTACAATCCTCTCCACCTCCTCCTACAGTGGATATGTCACCGAGTGATGCCCTAGCGCTTCTGTGTGGTGGTATGGCCGTCCTACACATGGAGGTCCGAAACTTCCAGCGCATGGTCCAGCAGCTCCTTGACCACGTGAATTCCGAGCGAGCTGCCACCCCGCCGCAGGTTTTTGCCTCCCACTTCATCCTCATCTTCCTCCCGATCTTGTATCCCATCCTCCGACGATGATAGTATACCGGACCTCTCGTCTACATCCATCGCCCTACGCTCCGTCTTGGAGGCTGTCGGCACCATACCGACGGACGGACCCTTAGCCCCTCGCCGTACCGCTTGTTCTTGCACTCGTCGTGCGCGGCGGTGAGCTGCTCCTCTTGCACGGCGCGCACAACGAGCACCATCAGACGCGGCTATGGGAGGAGTCTCCAGTGATGAGACCCCTTCGTCTCCTGTCCACGGGTTGGTTTGCCGAGTCCCCACAGCTCCTTCTGATGTGTCAGTCGTGGGGGGGGATGGTTTGTCCGCTGACAACCGCGGCGGAGCTCAGCATTGGTGAGGCGACTGCTCTACAACGTAGGATGATTGAGGCGGATGACGCTACACACCAGACACAGCTAACGGATAGTTTGGCAGGAGGAGACGTCCGCCCTGATGGAGACTCTTCGTCGGAGGAGGATTGGTCCGACGCTGAGTCTGTGTCTGGGATGGAGATGGTGTTTGTTGATACCCTGGCGGATGACATGACGACGGCCGATGCAGGAGCTGCGCCTGACGGTGAACGCGCTCCCGCGTTAGCTCGTGTGGAGACAGATGCCATGGTGCCAGGAGCAGAACTAGGAGCAGGCGATAGATATGTTGATACTCGGCCCCCAGCAGACGCCCAGGTGGTTCAAACAGATAGTGCTAGGTAGTAGGAGTTGGTGATGGATCACGAGGACGAGGTAGACTTCCTCTATGAGGATCAGTCGTTCGTCGTGGAGTGGTCGGACGTAGGGTCGGAGGCAGACATAGAGGCCCAGTGTGCTGCCGTTCTTGCAGTTGCCGCGGTACGAGCACGAGATGGCCCCTCGGTGAGAGCAGTCGTACGTGTGTGCGTCATGGAGGATGCAGAGCGAGCTACGGCCCTCCGACACCTCGCTGTACTCACCGGTGCCACTAACACTACAGCGGTTCCAGCCGAGGACACGGCTACTCTTGTACGAGCTATAGTTCCTGTACCCGAGCGCCTACGCTCCGCGGTCGACGAGCAGGAGGCAGTGTTGGCTCGAGCAGAGGCGCACCTGTAGAGTCTCATGGTCGAACTCCGGGAGGCTAGTAGCCGTTCTTACACCGTGGATGTTCCAGCACGACGGGCTGTCGAGGAGTGTGTGGAAGATGTACACAGGCGTCTCGAGGCAGCTGAGTGGTCTCTACATGATGCCCGTCTTGGACAGGCGGACCTCCAGAAGCAGGTGGATGACGAGCTATGCACTAGGGGGCACGAGGAGCACCACGGCACTGACCAAACCTTCGATGACCACGACGTCACCGCGGATGTAGCTGTCCCTACACATGCCGACGTCAGGCCAGTAGCTGACAGCTGAGAGACAGGTGTGTCACGAGTATTAGGTGTCTTCGCAGCAGTTGTTCCTATAGCTCTAGACAACTTACGTGGCGACTCATTGTCTTGCGCTCCCGCTCTACCAGCACCTCGTGGCCCGATGGCACTTCATTCGATGATTGACGTAGAGGACGTCCACTTTTGGGACGAGCAGGCGTAGCTCCACTCCTTCCTACGAGGTGAGACCGCGAGGCTACAAGAGGCTCTGGCTTGTACTGACGCGCACACTATTGAGATCCACCATCAGGTTCGTTTCGCAACTGACCGACTACATGCCGCAGATGCAGGCAGTTGGTCGGCTATCGCTTCAGAGCTTGTGGAACTCCACACGCGCCTCGACGTTGCAGAGCCCGCGAGGCGATATGCAGCTCAGCAACTGGAGGCCATACAACAGGCGATTGTTTTGGGGGAGGCCCTTAGCGCTGCACCAGTCACATCAGCAGATGACGACAATAGTGACGACTACGATAGCGATGATGATGACAGCGACGACGCCGCTCCCGGGTGAGGCTCTGTGCGAGCAAATCCCACCAGCATCCTCGTCACCCTTGCAATTGCTGTGCAGTGGTATGTGGCCATGGGGGAGCTGTGCTGCCTCCTCACACATTGTGCTCGGAGCAGCCATCAGCTTTGCTTGTACTGTCAGCCTCTGCAGCCGAGGGGGAGTGTTGGTGTGTGGACTTTGGCCTGACACCCTTTTGGGGACAGCGAGGTCACTTGGGATGTGGCACGATGCTATGGTCGAGGTTATGCTGGTCGAGACCCGCGCACCTGGTGAGTTTCACCGGGTTGATGTGGAGACCCTTTGCCTCCATGTGTTATGTATGATCGATGTAAGGTTATGCTAGTTGAGACCCGCGCACCTGTTGAGTTCTACCTGTGTGACGTGGAGTCCCATTGCCTATATGTGTTATGTATGATCCTTGCATGATGTTTGACACGTAGGTGTGTGATTCACTTCGTGCATGGTCGAGACACGGGCATTTGGTGGGATGCACCATTGTCATGAGGAGACCGTGCGCTGTGGTATGCTTGATCAGTGCTCGCTATGATTGGTTGCCCGAGCCATCATCTCTTGCCTTCGCTCAGACATCATTATGTTGACAGTTGTGTCAGCCAGCGGGAGTGTTGGTGTGTGTGGCTTCCACCTGTCACGAGCGACGGCAAGGAGAGCAGCGGTATAGGAGAGCGCGATGACATGGTTTTGGATGCGGACCCCGGAGACACCGACGCATCGACAAGTGGTGGACCACCCACTCAGAGCTGACCGACAACTGCCCTTGCGTCGTGGATGCTGTCTCGGACCTCTTGCAGGTTTTCTGCAGCCTATCCTTGATGCGGACGCAACTGGCACCGGAGCACCGACGAGTGGTGGCTCCATCCACTAGCAGTTGCCAAAGAGTTGCCATGACGCCCTGGGTGCTTCCTGGGGTGCTTTGCGTTTTTTCTACAGACGCTAGAGTTTTCTCGATGGACTGGCTCTTGAGTTCGATTTGCATCATCTGTTCACTGATCGATATCGGATCATGCATGTGACAAGTCGTAGCGTCCGGCTTGAGGTTCTGCATCTCTAGGTTTAGACGGCGTAGCGTCCTGATTTGTCTGCGCAGAGTTACGGCCAAAACAGTGTTTTCAAGCTGGCTTTAGGACAGACCTTGCACTGTTGTGTGCGACACCAGTCGTGCGCCGCGGCAGGTATTAATGGTGTGGACTTGTTATTTGTTATCTCTCCTTGCATGTACCCTACTGCTTTTTTATTTCGATGTTAAATATTTATCGGGGAACGACGAATTCATTTATTTGGCTCCGTGCTGAAAAATATCCTACCCAAAACGAATACCGTTTATTCATTCGCCCGGTCGTGTTCGACCCTCGTTGGCTGAGCGAAATCCAAACTGCGGTCGTGTGACGTCCATTGGTCACATGATCGCTTGATTTCCGGTGTTTTTTGGGCACCGACATCGGAAATCGTGACCGCCGAACGTGAAGATAACCGTTTGGCGGGAAAAAAAAAGAACGAAATCTAGACAACATAATGAAGTAATTCTGCCTGATTAGACTACAGGAAAACAATTGTACCTGAAAACGAATTTAGACTCCAGGTCGTAAGTTATTTCAAAAGGCGAAATTATAAAGAAGTATGGTACATTCATTTTGAGCTTCCTGACACTCTGTACGTGTCCCTACCCAGCCCCTTGCAGTTTTGTCTCTGACTTGTGACTGTTGTCTCAAGCTGACCTAGCACTGACACCTAGTGTTGCGGCAAGTGGTTAGGAAGGTTCTAGGAAGATCCTCAGTGTGGTGTGGTGTGGTGTGGTGTGGTGTGGTGTGATGTGGTGTGGTGTGGTGTAGTGTGGTGTGGTGTGGTGTGGTATGGTGTGGTGTGGTGTGGTTTGGTGGGGTGTTGTGTGGTTTGACTTGGTGTGTTGTCTTGTGTTGTGGTGTGGTGTGGTATAGGTGGTGTGATGTGGTTTATTGTGCCGTATTACGCGTCCTTCACCTCGATTTGGTGTGGTGTGGAGTGGTGTGGAGTGGTGTTGTGTCGTCTTGTGACGTGTCGTGTGATGTTGAGTAAAAATCATCACACATTTGTTGCGGTCACTACAATCACGACCACGAGTACAACGAGGATTTTTGTGCCGGTGGTTTCAAATATAAGGTTACTTGTGGAACCAATGTCACAACAATGGGAACGGTTCCTAACATGGTGACTCCCACAGTTTGTCTAAGCGAAAGGCAGAATTGTGTGAAGAATTTGTAAATTAGTACGCCTGGATTCGTGGAAGAGATGAAAGATATCATGCAATCACCTACCGAATGGATTGGCTAGGAGAATAAAACGACAGAGAGAGAGAGAGAGAGAGAGAGAGAGAGTTACGATTTACGCCATTTTAGAGTTACCTTGTGGATTTTCCAAAAAATGTATATAGAAATATTTTAGTTACATTAAATTCATAATAGTTTTACCTTTTGTTGNGGTGGTGCAGGTACTTCCCTTCCCTGGACGGGGCCGAGACAAAGATGCTTTATCTCCCGAAGCGAGAGAGAGCATCCTGCATGCCCCATGGTCGCATTGCAGGGGAAAAGGGGGGAGAGAGAGAGAGAGAGAGAGAGAGAGAGAGAGAGAGAGAGAGAGTTACGATTTACGCCATTTTAGAGTTACCTTGTGGATTTTCCAAAAAATGTATATAGAAATATTTTAGTTACATTAAATTCATAATAGTTTTACCTTTTGTTGGGCACACAACTGAAAACGAACAATTACGAGGTAAGTAAAGAAAGGAGAAAGAGCGCAGGGCGGGCCCAACCTCCTATCCAAAAACTTCAATCATCTAAAATTTGAGAAATTTTTTCCAATGATGATTTTTTTGTATCCACCATTATTTCCAGAACGAACTCAAAACCCTCTAAAGCAAAGGTGAAGTATGTGGAAGATGATTTTGCTTCGGTTCTCATTTATAACTTCACTATTAATTATAAATTATTCCGCATATCCATTATATTTTCATCTATGATATGTTTTAAACACCCTCATGTTTTCCTTGTACCTTTACTCAAGAGCTGAGGGTCCGGGTTCATAACCAGGGTTTTTGATGTTGATGTAGCCCCCATGCGTCAGTCGGTTACGACCAGGGGTGCAAAAAAGGGGGAAAGAGATAGTTCCGCTTTTCTCTATTGCATGAATTGTCTGCGTTTGATTGATTCCGGCAACGCTCTGACATTGCACGGATGTAGTCTGACTTGCTGACGGGTCGCTTATGAAGCTTTGCAGGTCTCAAGGTTGACCCCGGTTGGTCTTCGTCTTGTGAGAGCAATAAATGTGATGGGTTTGCTGAGTACGTCACTCGTCATCCCAAGCACATTTGTATTGTGATACTGCAAAGCCGTCACCACATTCTTCACCGTTGCGGGCCGTCCTACGACCAAGCACCGCTGGCAGGGCCGTCAATCGCCGATGAAGCCGTCGCACAAACCGACGGTCAAGTGAAAGCTCTCAGCCCAGCTGCCGCTTTTCACTTCGCAAATCGCCTCGTTTGGCTGGCATTTCCGCCGTTAGTGCGCAAGCGTCGACTGCAGCTTTTCGCCTGTCGGTCGGAGCTAGACAATTCAGTTGCAGCGTTGAGCATCGCCGACGTGCCGGCGAGTCAAAGCAACTGCGCGTGTCGCCTTCGTACTTCCCGCGCTTCCACGCAATCGGCGAATCCCTTCTCTCGCCGACATCGTTAGGGTGCGGAACGGTTTAGCGACTGTCGGCGTGTTCTCGCGAACCACCAGCACGACTCGGTTGGACGGCACGAAGCTTTCGCCGTTGGGAACTGTGCGACTTCCTGCCGTCGATCACACACCTCCATGCAGGTCTGCCTGCCCGTGTGCCTCCAGTGCGTCTTCCGATAGCTGAGCAACTACGCTGTTATCGATGTAGGTGCCCCCGACATTGTAGAGAACACCGGACATCTCTGCCAAGACGAGCGTTGTTTTCGGGGGCCCAAGGTTCCGAGACGTCTCTCGGAGGTTGATTGTTCGACAGCTCAGGGGCGACTACCTGTGTCCGAGAAAAGCGCATGCGAGGGGAAATAGGACCGCCTTCAGCCTTGCATTGTCACCAGACACCGATTTCACTCCCTGCCGTGCTTGTCCCCGACCTACGACCGTTGGACAGCAGCCTGGAGTGTTGGTGGCTTCCCGAGTTCCGCCTGGCTCTTCAGCTCGTCGCACCCTTTACCCCAGAGAGCTTGAAACTAGTCTCTCCCCCCAGATCGACGACAATGGGCAATCCGCGGGGACCTTTCTTTCTCTCTGCAGTGGCCTGCATGTCCGTGATCGCCCTTCTGCTTGCGTGGCCAGCGGCGGGTGCGGTCGTGAATGTAGGCAACCCAAGGTCCCTAGGCTATGGCTGGAACATGGTGACAAACTGGACGTGGTGGTCCGCCAACGTCAAGGTCTTCGTCGGCGACACTTTGGGTAAGTATTGCTTCGCCTGGCGCCGCCGTCCACGCACGCCCTGTCTCGTGACCGGCGTACACCTGCTGTCACTGCTCGATCTTGCCTCCGCTCAAGCTTTGCCTCGGTGCCTGCGCCTGCTGCCATCGCCGGCCACCTTAGGGTGGATAGTAAGGCACAAGACTTGGAGGCGAGGCCTCTGCAGAGATGGTCAACGCGAGACGGAGGCCCGCAGTGTCCGAGCCGGTTGCAGGTCCACGGGCTATCCCAAGCAGGCTAGCACCAAGCACAGGCCGTCACTGACGCAAGGGGGCAAGCCAATCCTGGTCGGCGACCAGGCGTTATCCTAGAATCTCGGGGAGGGGCGGGGAAGTGGCGCGGGTTGGGGGGGCATGATAAGGAAAAGGTTGGCAGCAGGTACAGAAGGAAAAGGTACTACGGTGCCCGAGAGCTCAGGCTGCAAGGCCTTCAGTCCCTGTCAGATAGTGTAGTGCACCACGCCGCACACGGTGGTTTTTAAGGGTGCAGCTGGTGGCGGGACGGTTCTTTTTGGGCGGGGAATGGACTGAAGACGCGACGAGCTTCCGTTCCACCGTCGAGCTACAGAGGTTCCACAGCTCCATTGAAACAGCAACTGCACCGTGAAACACAAGGTTTAGTTTGTCGCATTCTTACGGACCAGCGGGCGGGGACGTGGGGGAGCCCCTTCCTGTCGGTAGTGAAGGCGGGAGTGGGACAAGTGGGGTGAACAAGTGGGACAAGTGCAATTGAGACTCTGGGGTTTCTGCCGCCGTGTCTCAGGCATTGCTCCCAATACAGTTGGCGGCGTGGACAAGGTGGAGATCAGCGAGGGACGAACAACGCTGGCTCCCATCAAGGCAAGACGAGGAGAGAGCGACATTGTTTGCTCCACCCTTTGCGCTTGCCAATGCCCATGGCCTTGGCGGACAGTCCGCAGAAAGCTGAAGATTGTCGTGGAAGACAACACAGTTTTGTTGAGCCGTGCGGCCATTGTAGCTGAGCACGGTACCTGAGGCCCAGCTGTTTGCTGCACATTCCTTGACCCTGTTATCCTCTGGTGGCCGAAGGGAGTGGTGTGCTTGCGTGCATTTGTGCGTTTTTGGTTGTGTGTGGGTGTGTGTGTGTGTGTGTGTGTGTGTGTGTGTGTGTGTGTGTGTGTGTGTGTGTGTGTGTGTGTGTGTGTGTGTGTGTGTGTGTGTGTGTGTGTGTGTGTGTGTGTCTCCCATCTCACTCTTGCCCCTCACCTTCTGTCCGTCTTACAGTCTCCTTTGCATGCTCGCCTCCTTGGAGTGCAGTGTTCAAGTACCCCAAGTACCAAGATGTGGTGGTGCGGTTTCCACGCCGCATGGACTACCTCAGCTGCAACTACGCACGGTCCACCGTAGTGTGTGGTGACGTGGCAGGGTCGATACCGCAAGGCTGCCAGGTCACTGTGGGAAGCGGTGTGACCTACTATGGATCGGGGATGTATGGCCGTTGCAGGGCAGGCCAAAAGGTGAGATGCTCTCACTGGGGCTTGACTGGCTTGTTGCCTTGATCTTTCTTTCCCTTCTTTGCCGCCCTCTCCCTCTGCTCCTTCCCTGCTCTCTCTCTCTCTCTCTCTCTCTCTCTCTCTCTGTGT
>SZWC01000037.1:455876-516748 GCA_023375785.1 Penium margaritaceum | reverse complement strand
CCACCGCAGGAAATGCAGGGAGGTTAAATGAGAGGGACACGAATTGTGACGGTCAGAAACCTTCCAGAGGCGGCGGTGGCGCCACAGTCGAACCCGGCGTTCGGCGATCCCCGCCAGCCAATGCCGAGGCGCATGCCGGACACGGCCTGCCGGCACGACACGTGTCCTGGTCTATCTGCGGTGACTCGAGGCGAAGTGAGTGCAGGGATATGCATGCAAACGAGCCTCGGTTGTCTGCCGCTCGTAGCACATGGCATGGCATGACCGCGCACAAAGAGCACAGCAAGAGAGTTTGCAACCGACCGCCAAGAGTGGACATGCGCAGCCGCTGCGACATCGCGCTCAAGCTCGCCCTCGCGCTCCGTTTCCGGTTCACCTGCTCCTGCCTTGCGCTCGCGCCATGCGCCCGTGCCTCCCAGGGGAACTCCTGCCTCGTTGGCAGCGACGCCGAGTCTCGTGCCGAGATCTCTTGTCAGTTATTTTGTATTCAGTGACGTCTCCCGCCGGCGTGCGACCTGACATGGACGGTCACGAGGTTGCGCGAGCGGTGGAGCAGTGGGCAAAGCTGCCCAAAAAAAGTCTAAAGTGTCATATTTTGAAGCATTTCAAGAAGCAGGGAGGCAAGTTTCCAACGATCTGCCTTGCTGCCATGGATGTTTTTGCGGTGCCTGATACATCTACCCCCTCTGAATGGCTTTTCTCAGTTGGCAGGCACGTCATAACAGACTTCCGCCATTCCCTCACGCATCTGACGGTGGATAATCTTCTGACGATGAAGTCATGGATCAAAAAGCCATCATTCCTGGATTTCCCAGTGAGCCGACATGGGATGGTGGCTAAGGAGTACTCTGATGAGGAGGATCGCATCAACGAGCTGCGTCGACAAGCAAAGGCGGCCAACCTGGTTGGAGAGGCCGTGGAGGAGCTGGAGGGCTTGAGCATATTTGTGACTGAGGAGGAGGAGGGAGAAGGTGGAGGGGAGGGGAATGAGGATGATGATGTGATGGAAGTAGCATAGGATTTGTGATTGCTCTGTCAAGATTGAAGCTCTCAGAATCAACATTGTTCTTTTCTCTGTTGCTTTGCTGGTGTGATCCAATATTTGTGACTTTGCAATCCCATGCAAGCTGACTTCCTCCCATGAATGACACATCCACTGTCTACATTAGATAATAACTAGGTGAATTGCAACATGAATGAAGTGCAATATGTGTACATTATGTGTTCTTAGTGTGTTTGGGTGTCACATTGTGCGATGAAATGCAAGCATCTGGAAATGTGTGCTATAGATGCCTCAAGGTTTAATGAGCATCACTCTGCACAGGCCATAGAAATGACATTGTAAACGGACATGTGCTGTGTGATATAGCCATGTGTACAGCATCATGAGGATGCTACACTGACAACGGGAATTACACTAATGGAAATGACCCCCCAAGGGAAATGAACCCCATCCCCCCCCCCGCCAAGAATGACATCGTGCAAAAAGAAAAATGTGCAAGTTTTCTGGTGCTTTTCTTTGTTGTCATGAAACTTGCAATGTCTACCTACTGAGGATCCAAGTGGATCCAAAAAGATCAGCGGATCTTAGTGGATCCGCGGATCTGGACTCAGATCCGTAGATTCGGATCCATGCTACGATCCGTACTATCGGGGCCGGATCCATCTTGGGATCCGCGGGTCTGATCCGGTGTGCACCCTTACTGACAATGCCTGGCAATGCCTGGCAATGCCTGGGCAATGCTAGGCAATGCATGGCAATGCCTGGCAATGCCTGACAATGCCCGGCAATGCCTGGCAATGCCTCAGCAATGCCTGCGCAATGCCTGCGCAATGCCTGGGCAATGCCTAGGCAATGCCAGGGCAATGCCAAGACAATGCTTGCCAATGCTTGCGCAATGCCTGGCAATGCCTGTGCAATGCCAGACAATGCCTAGCAATGCCTGGCAATGCTTGGGCAATGCCTAAGCAATGCCTGGCAATGCCTGGGCAATGCCTGGCAATGCTTGGGCATGCTTGGGCAATGCCTGGCAATGCCTAGAAATGCCTAGCAATGCCTGGGAAATGCTTGGCAATGCCTGAGCAATGCTTGGTAATGCCTGGCAATGCCTGGCAATGCTTGGGCATGCGTCAACGTTCACCAACCATAACACGAGTCACAAACGGTCAGAGGGGGAAACAATGGTCCGGGAATATCAGTTCTCAACTAGCAAGTACAACACCCTTCAATCAGTAGTAGCACGGTGTGGTTACCATGCACAATGACCGACAAAATTAGGCATATGTACTGCCTTTGACCAAAGAAATCCGCAGTGTGTGGTCAACGTTGACAACTCATAATACGAGTCACAAATAGTGAGAGGGGGAAACAATTGCTTGGAAACACTATGTATCAACTAGCAAGCACAACGACCTTCAATAGGTTGTGGCACGGTGTGGATACCATGCACGATGACCAACCAAGGTATGCATATGTCACTAACCATCACCAAAGAATGTCACCATGTGTGGTAAACTTTGACAGCTCATAACACGAGTCACAAATGGTCAGAGTGGAAGATAATGGTCTCTTAATACTAGTTCTTGACTAACAAGTACAAATACCTTCAATATGTAGTGGCACAGTGTGGCTACAATGCACAGTGACCAACCAAAGTATGCATATGTCACTGACCATGACCGAAGAATTTCACTTCATGTGGTCAATGTTGACAACTCACAACACGAGTCACTGATATTCAAAGGGGCTAACACCAGTTTGGGAACACTAGCTATCAGCTAGAAATCACAAAGACCTTCGATACGTAGTGACATGGCGTGGTAACCATGTACAGGGACAAACCAAAGTAGGCATATGTAACTAACCATGACCAAACGGATTTCACAATGTGTGGTCAACGTTGAAAACTCATAACACGAGTCACAAATGGTCAGTGGGGGAAGCCATGGGTTGGGAACACTAGTTATCAACTAGCAAGAAGAAATATTTTGAACAAGTAGTGGCACGGTGTGGCTAGCGTGCACGGTGACCAACCAAAGGATGCATGTGTCACTGACTATGACCGAAGAAGTCCACTATGTGTGGTCAACATTGACAACTCATAACTCGAGTCACAAATGGTCAGAGGGAGAGACAATGGTTTCGGAACCCTCTGCATTGACTAGAAAGGACAAAGAACTTCAATACGTAGTGGCACGGTGTGGCTAATATGCACACCAAACAACCAAAATAGGCATATGTCACTGACCATGACCAGAGAATTTCAATATGGGTGGTCAACGTTGACCAACCATAACACGAGTCACAAACAGTCAGGGGAGTAAACAATGCTATGGGTATATCAGTTCTCAACTAGCAAGTACAACGACCTTCAGTGAGTAGTAGCACGGTGTGCACATGCACAATGACCGACCAAAGTAGGCATATGTACTGCCTTTGACCAAAGAAATCTGCTGTGTGTGGTCAACATTGACAACTCATAATACGAGTCACAAACGGTCAGAGGGGGAAACAATGGTTTGGGAACCCCAAGTATGAAATAACAAGCACAAGGAGATTCAATACGTTGTGGCTTGGTGTGGATACCATGCACGATGACCAACCAAAGTAGGCATATATCACTGACCATGACCAAATAATGTCACTAAGTGTGGTATACTTTGACAACTCATAACACGAGTCACAAATGGTCAGGGTGGAAGATAATGGTTTTTGAATACTAGTTATCGACAAGCAAGTACAAATACCTTCAATATGTAGTGGCACTGTGTGGCTGCAATGCACACTGACCAACCAAAAAATGCATATGTCACTGACCATGAAGAAGGAATTTCACTTCATGTGGTCAACATTTACATCTCACAACACGAGTCACAGATGGTCAGAGGGGGCTAAAAATGGTTTGGGAACACTAGCTGTCAACAAGAAAACACAAAGACCTTCGATACGTAATGACACAGCGTGGTAACCATGTACAGTGACAAACCAAAGTAGGCATATGTCACAAACCATGACCAAACGGATTTCACAGTGTGTGGCCAATGTTGAAAACTCATCACATGAGTCACAAATGGTCAGTGGGGGAAACAATGGGTTGGGAACACTAGTTATCAACTAGCGGGTAGAAAATTTTTCAACAAGTAGTGGCACAGTGTGGCTAGCGTGCACAATGACCAACCAAAGGATGCACACGTCACTAACTATGATCGAAGAAGTCCACTATGTATGGTCAACATTGACAATTCATAACACGAGTCACAAATGGTCACAGGGAGAGAATATGGGTTGGGAACCCTATGTATTGACTAGAAAGGACAAATAACTTAAATACGTAGTGGCACGGTTTGGCTAATATGCACACCAAACAACCAAACTAGGCATATGTCACTGACCATGACAAGAGAATTTCAATATGGGTGGTCAACGTTGACCAACCATAACACGAGTCACAAACAGTCAGGAGAGGAAACAATGCTATCAGAATATCAGTTCTCAAATAGCAAGTACAACGACCTTCATTCAGTAGTAGCACGGTGTGGCTACCATGCACAATGACCGACCAAAGTAGGCATGTGTACTGCCTTTGACAAAAGAAATCCGCTGTGTGTGGTCAACGTTGACAACTCATAATACGAGTCACAAATGGTCGGAGGGGAAAACAATAGTTTGGGAACACCAAGTATCAAATAGCAAGCACAAGGAGCTTCAATACATTGTAGCACGGTGTGGATAGCATGCATGATGACCAACCAAAGTAGGCATATGTCACTGACCATGACCAAATAATGTCAATAAGTGGGGTAAACTTTGACAACTCATTACACGAGTCACAAATGGTCAGGGTGGAAGATAATGGTTTGTGAATACTAGTTATCGACTAGCAAGTACAAATACCTTCAATATGTAGTGGCACAGCGTGGCTACAATGCACAGTGACCAACCAAAGTATGCATATGTCACTGACCATGACCAACGAATTTCAATATGGGTGGTCAACATTCACCAACAATAACACGAGTCACAACCGGTCAGAGGGGGAAACAATGGTCTGGGAATATCAGTTCTCAACTAGCAAGTACAGCGACCTTCAATCAGTATAAGCACGGTGTGGCTACCATGCACAATGACCGACCAAAGTAGGCATGTGTACTGCCTTTGACAAAAGAAATCCGCTGTGTGTGGTCAACGTTGACAACTCATAATACGAGTCACAAATGGTCAGGGTGGAAGATAATGGTTTGTGAATACTAGTTATCGACTAGCAAGTACAAATACCTTCAATATGTAGTGGCACAGCGTGGCTACAATGCACAGTGACCAACCAAAGTATGCATATGTCACTGACCATGAACAAAGAATTTCACATCATGTGGTCAGCGTTGACAACTCACAACACGAGTCACAGACAGTCAAAGGGGGGTAACAATGGTTTGGGAACACTAGCTATCAACTAGAAAGCACAAATACCTTTAATATGTAGTGACACGGCGTGGTAACCATGTACAGTGACAAACAAAAGTAGGCATATGTCACTAACCATGACCAAACGGATTTCATAGTGTGTGGTCAATGTTGAAAACTCATAACACGAGTCGCAAATGGTCAGTGGGGGAAACCATGGGTTGGGAACACTAGTCATCAACTAGCGGGTTGAAAGATTTTCAACAAGTAGTGGCACGGTGTGGCTAGCGTGCACAGTGACCAACCAAAGGATGCATATGTCACTGATTATGACCGAAGAATTCCACTATGTGTGGTCAACTTTGACAACTCATAACACGAGTCACAAATGGTCAGAGGGGGAGACAGTGGTTTGGGAACCCTATGTATCGACTAGAAAGGACAAAGAACTTCAATACGTAGTGGCACGGTGTGGCTACTATGCACACCAAACAACCAAAGTAGGCATATGTCACTGACCATGACCAACGAATTTCAATATGGGTGGTCAACATTCACCAACAATAACACGAGTCACAAACGGTCAGAGGGGGAAACAATGGTCTGGGAATATCAGTTCTCAACTAGCAAGTACAGCGACCTTCAATCAGTATAAGCACGGTGTGGCTACCATGCACAATGACCGACCAATGTATGCATATGTACTACCTTTGACCAAAGAAATCCGCTGTGTGCGGACAGCGTTGACAACTCATAATACGAATCACAAATGGTCAGAGGGGGAAACAATGGTCTGGGAACAACAGTTATCAACTAGCAAGCACAATGACCTTCAACAAGTTGTGGCATGGTGTGGATACCATGCATGATGACCAACCAAAGTAGGCATATGTCACTGACCATGACCAAATAATGTCACGAAGTGTGGTAAACTTTGACAACTCATAACACGAGTCACAAATGGTCAGGGTGGAAGATAATGGTTTTTGAATACTAGTTATCAACTAGCAATTGCAAATACCTTCAATATGTAGTGGCACAGCGTGGCTACCATGCACAGTGACCAACCAAAGTATGCATATGTCACTGAGCATGACCAACGAATATCACTTCATGTGGTCAGCGTTGACAACTCCCAGCACGAGTCACTGATAGTCAGAGGGGGGTAACAATGGTTTAGGAATATTAGCTATCAACTAGAATGCACAAAGACCTTCAATACGTAGTGACACGACGTGGTAACCACGTACAGTGACAAACCAAACTAGGCATATGTCACTAACCATGACCAATGAATTTCAATATGGGTGGTCAACGTTCACAACCCATAACATGAGTCAGAAAGGGTCAGAGGGGGAAAACATGGTTTCAAAACACTATGTTTCTTCTAGCAAGTACAAAGATTTTTCGTATGTGTTGGCACGGTGTGGCACGGTGTGCTAACGTGCACAATGACCTACCCAAGTAGGCATACATCACTGCTCATGACCAAAGAAGTTTAGTGTGTGTGGTCAACGTTCACAACTCATAATAAAAGTAAAAAATGGGCAGAGGGAGAAACAATGGTTTGGGAATACTCGGTATTGACTAGCAATTACAAAGACCTTCGATAAGTGGTGGCACGGTGTGGCAACCATGCACAATGACCAACCAAAGTATGCTTGTGTCACTGAATATCATAAAAAGAGTTTCCCTCTTTTTATGATATTGTGTGTAGTCACTGTAGTGTGTGTAGTCAACTTTCCTTCTTACGGCTGGTCAATCGGAGCAATGGTTGAGAGGTTATTCAAGCTCAAAGTTGCAAAATTTGACATTCCGTCTGCGTCAATTTTTTATGATTAAACTAGCTTTGTTATCATTCATACTGTTGAAAACTACCCTCTAATCTTACACCCCCTTATTTTATGCCCTTTACCCATAGGAACCCTTATAATGTCATTTGGAAATCATATGAACACCAAGTGAGTTGGCTTATTGCTTACAGAGTTAGATTTTGGAGCGGTACGTCCTGGGTTTGAATCCTCGTACGCGCAATATAGAATAGGCTCACGACGTGGGGCGGGGGGGCGGCCGTGTTGTGATACCTCAACTCTACCTTCGAGCCTAAGTCGTAAGGGGGTAAGGGGGTGTCATAATGCGGTCGCAAATCTGTCCTCCAGGTCGTCCACAGAGCATCCCTCTAGGGGGGTGGGAGGGAGTATTCCAGTGAAGGCACCTATGCGTAACAAATCAACGAAAACCGACCTGGTGTCAAAGGGAGAAACCTTTTGCTATTTATTGACTAGCAATTACAAAGACTCTCAACAAGTAGTGGAACGGTGTGGCTACCATGCACAATGACCGACCAGATTAGGCATGTGCCACTAACCATGACGAAATAATTTTACTATGTGTGGTCAACGTTGACAACCCATAATATGGGTCACTATTTTTCAGAGGGGGAAACAATGGTTTGGGAATACTAGATACCAAATAGCAAGTACAACGACCTTCAGTCAGTAGTAGCACGGTGTGGCTACAATGCACAATGACCGACCAAAGTAGGCATATGTACTGCCTTTAACCAAAGAAGTCCACCGTGTGTGGTCAACGTTGACAACTCATTATTTGAGTCACAACTGGTCAGAGCAGGAAAAATTGGTTTGGGAACACCAAGTATCAAATAGCAAGCACAACGAGCTTCAATACGTTGTGGCAGAGTGTGGATACCATGCACGATGACCAACCAAAGTAGGCATATGTCACTGACCATGACCAAATAATGTCACTAAGAGTGGTAAACTTTGACAGCTTATAACACGAGTCACAAATGGTCAGAGTGGAAGACAATGGGTTGTGAATACTAGTTATCAAGTAGCAAGTACTAATACCTTCAATATGTAGTGGCACAGCGTGGCTACAATGCACAGTGACCAACCAAAGTATGCATATGTCACTGACCATGACCAACAAATTTCACTTCATGTGGTCAGCGTTGACAACTCACAACACGAGTCACAGACAGTCAAAGGGGCATAACAATGGTCTGGGAACACTACCTATTAACTAGAAAGCACAAATACCTTTAATATGTAGTGACACGGCGTGGTAACCATGTACAATGACAAACAAAAGTAGGCATATGTCACTAACCATGACCAAACGGATTTCACAGTGTGTGGTCAATGTTGAGAACTCATAACACGAGTCACAAATGGTCATTGGGGGAAACAATGGGTTGGGAACACTAGTTATCAACTAGCGAGTAGAACCATTTTCAACAAATAGTGACACGGTGTGGCGAGCGTGCACAGTGACCAACCAAAGGATGCATATGTCACTGACTATGACCGAAGAAGTCCACTATGTGCGGTCAACATTGACAACTCATAACACGAGTCACAAATGGTCCGAGGGAGAGATAATGGTTTAGGAACCCTATCTATTGACTAGAAAGGACAAAGAACTTCAATATGTAGTGGCACAGTGTAGCTCCTATGCACACAAAACAACCAAAGTAGGCATATGTCACTGACCATGACCAACGAATTTCAATATGGGTGGTCAACATTCACCAACAGTAACACGAGTCACAAACGTTCAGAGGGGGAAACAATGGTCTGGAAAAATCAGTTCTCAACTAGCAAGTACATCGACCTTCAATCAGTATAAGCACGGTGCGGCTACCATGCACAATAACCGACCAAAGTAGGCATATGTACTGCCTTTGACCAAAGAAATCCGTTGTGTGTGGACAGCGTTGACAACTCATAATACGAATCACAAATGGTGAGAGGGGGAAACAATGGTATGGGAACATCAGGTATCAACTAGCAAGCACGAGGACCTTCAACAAGTTGTTGCACGGTGTGGATACCATGCACGATGACCAACCAAAGTAGGCATATGTCACTGACCATGACCAAAAAATGTCACTAAGTGTGGTAAGCTTTCACAGCTCATAACACCAGTCACAAATGGTCAGAGTGGAAGACAATGGTCTGTGAATACTAGTTATCGAGTAGCAAGTACAAATACCTTCAATATGTAGTGGCACAGCGTGGATACCATGTATAGTGACCAATCAAAGCATGCATGTGTCACAGACCATAACCAACAAATTTCACTTCATGTGGTCAACGTTGACAACTCACAACACGAGTCACAGATAGTCAAAGGGGGGTAATAATGGTTTGGGAACACTAGCTATCAACTAGAAAGCACAGATACCTTCTTTATGTAGTGACACAGCGTGGTAACAATGTACATGGACAAACCAAAGTAGGCATACGTCACTAACCATGACCAAACGGATTTTACAGTGTGTGGTCAATGTTGAAAACTCATAACACGAGTCACAAACGGTCACTGGGGCAAACCATGGGTTGGGAACACTAGTTATCAACTAGCGGGTAGAAAGATTTTCAACAAGTAGTGGCACGGTGTGGCTAGCGTACACAGTGACCAACCAAAGGATGCATATGTCACTGACTAGGACCGAAGAAGTCCTCTATGTGTGGTCAACATTGACAACTCATAACACGAGTCACAAATCGTTAGAGGGAGAGAAAATGGTTTGGGAACCCTATGTATCGACTAGAAAGGACAAAGAACTTCAATACGTAGTGGCACGGTGTGGCTACTATGCACACCAAACAACCAAAGTAGGCATATGTCACTGACTATGACCAACGAATTTCAATATGGGTGGTCAACATTCACCAACCATAACACGAGTCACAAACGGTCAGAGGGGGAAACAATGGTCTGGAAATATCAGTTCCCAACTAGCAAGTACAGCGACCTTGAATCAGTATAAGCACGGTGTGCCTACCATGCACAATGACCGACCAAAGTAGGCATATGTACTGCCTTTGACCAAAGAAATCCGCTGTGTGTGGACAGCGTTGACAACTCATAATACGAATCACAAATGGTCAAAGGGGGAAACAATGGTCTGGGAACATCAGGTATCAACTAGCAAGCACAAAAACCTGCAACAAGTTGTGGCACGGTGTGGATATCATGCACGATGACCAACCAAAGTAGGCATATGTCACTGACCATGACCAAATAATGTCAGTAAGTGTGGTAAACAATGACAGCTCATAAGACGAGTCACAAATGGTCAGAGTGGAAGACAATGGTTTGTGAATACTAGTTATCCAGTAGCAAGTACAACTACCTTCAATATGAGTGGCACAGAGTGGCTACCATGTATAGTGACCAATCAAAGTATGCACGTGTCACTGACCATGACCAATGAATATCACTTCATGTCGTCAGCGTTGACAACTGAGAACACGAGTCACAGATAGTCAAAGGGGGGTAACAATGGTTTGGGAACACTAGCTATTAACTAGAAAGCACAAATACCTTCAATATGTAGTGACACGACGTGGTAACCATGTACAGGGACAAACCAAAGTAGGCATATGTCACTAACCATGACCAAACGGATTTCACAGTGTGTGGTCAACGTTGAAAACTCATCACACGAGTCACAAATGGTCAGTGGGGGAAACCATGGGTTGGATACACTAGTTATCAACTAGCGGGTAGAAATATTTTCAACAAGTAGTGGCACGGTGTGGCTAGCGTGCACAGTGACCAACCAAAGGATGCATATGTCACTGACTATGACTGAAGAAGTCCACTATGTGTGGTCAACATTGACAACTCATAACACGAGTCACAAATGGTCAGTGGGGGAAACCATGGGTTGGATACACTAGTTATCAACTAGCGGGTAGAAATATTTTCAACAAGTAGTGGCACGGTGTGGCTAGCGTGGACAGTGACCAACCAAAGGATGCATATGTCACTGACTATGACTGAAGAAGTCCACTATGTGTGGTCAACATTGACAACTCATAACACGAGTCACAAATGGTCAGAGGGAGAGACAATGGTTTGGGAACCCTATGTATCGACTAGAAAGGAAAAAGAACTTCAATACGTAGTGGCACGGTGTGGCTAAGATGCACACCAAACAATCAAACTAGGCATATGTCACTGACCATGACCAGATAATTTCAATATGGGTGGTCAACATTCACCAACCATAACACGAGTCCCAAACGGTCAGAGGGGGAAACAATGGGTTGGGAACACTACTTATCAACTAGCAAGTACAAAGAACTTCAACAAGTAGTGGCACGGTTTCGCTAGCGTGCACAGTGACCAACCAAAGGATGAATACGTCACTGACTATGACCGAAGAAATCCAGTATGCGTGGTCAACATTAACTCATAACACGAATCACAAATGGTCAGAGGGAGAGACAATGGTTTGGGAACCCTATGCATGGACTAGAATGGACAAATAACTTCAATATGTAGTGGGACGGTGTGGCTAACATGCACACCAAACATGCAAACTAGGCATATGTCACTTACCATGACCAGAGAATTTCAATGTGGGTGGTCAACGTTGACCAACCATAACACAAGTCACAAACGGTCAGGGGAGAAAACAATGCTATGGGAATATCAGTTCTCAACTAGCAAGTACAACGACCTTCAGTATGAAACAAGTAGCATGGTGTGGCTACCATGCACAATGACCAACCAAAGTACGCATATGTACTGCCTTTGACCAAAGAAATCCGCTGTCTGGTCAACGTCGACAACTCATAATACGAGTCAGAAAGGGCTAGAGGGGGAAACAATGGATTGGGAACACCAAGTATCAAATAGCAAGCACAAGGAGCTACAAAACTTTGTGGCACGGTGTGGATACCATGCACGATGACCAACCAAGGTATGCATATGTCACTGACCATGACCAAAGAATGTCACCATGTGTGGTAAATTTCAACAACTCATATCACGAGTCAAAAATGGTCAGGGTGGAAGATAATGGTTTGTGAATACTAGTTATCGAGTAGCAAGTACAAATACCTTCAATATGTAGTGGCACAGCGTAGCTACCATGTATAGTGACCAATCAAAGAATGCATGTGTCACTGACCATGACCAACGAATTTCACTTCATGTGGTCAGCATTGACAACTCACAACACGAGTCACAGATAGTCAAAGGGAGGAAACAATGGTTTGGAAACACTAGCTATTAACTAAAAAGCACAAATGTCTTCAATATGTAGTGACACGGCATGGTAACCATGTACAGGGACAAACCAAACTAGGCATATGTCACTAACCATAACCAAACGGATTTCACAGTGTGTGGTCAACGTTGAAAACTCATAACATGAGTCACAAATGGTCAATGGGGGAAACCATGGGTTGGGAACACTAGTTATCAACTAGCAAGAAGACAGATTTCCAACAAGTAGTGGCACCGTGTGGCTAGCGTGCACAGTGACCAACCAAAGGATGCATATGTCACTGACTATGACCGAAGAAGTCCACTATGTGTGGTCAACATTGACGACTCATAACACGAGTCACAAATGGTCAGAGGTAGAGACAATGGTTTGGGAACCCTATGTATTGACTAAAAAGGACAAAGAACTTCAATACGTAGTGGCACTCTTGGTTAATATGCACACCAAACAACCAAACTAGGCATATGTCACTGTCCATGACCAGAGAATTTCAATATGGGTGGTCAACGTTGACCAACCATAACACGAGTCACAAACGGTCAGGGGAGGAAACAATGCAATGGGAATATCAGTTCTCAACTAGTAAGTACAACGACCTTCAGTCAGTAGTAGCACGGTGTGGCTACCATGCACAATGACCGACCAAAGAAATCCTCTGTGTGTGGTCAACGTTGACAACTCATAATACGAGTCACAAATGGTCAGAGGGGGAAACCATGGCTTGGGAACACCAAGTATCGAATAGCAAGCACAAGGAGCTTCAATACGTTGTGGCACTGTTTGGATACCATGCACGATGACCAACCAAAGTAGGCATATGTCATTGACCATGACCAAATAATGTCACTAAGCGTGATAAACTTTGACAACTCATAACACGAGTCACAAATGGTCAGGGTGGAAGATAATGGGTTGTGAATACTAGTCATCGAGTAGCAAGTACAAATACCTGCAATATGTAGTGGCACAACGTGGCTACCATGCAGAGTGACCAACCAAAGTATGCATATGTCACTGACCATGACCAACGAATTTCACTTCATGTGGTCAGTGTTGAAAACTTACAACACGAGTCACAGATAGTCAAAGGGGGGCAACAATGGTTTGGGAACACTAGCTATTGACTAGAAAGCACAAATACCTTCAATACGTAGTGACACAACGTGGTAACCATGTACAGTGACAAACCAAAGTAGGCATATGTCACTAACCATGACCGAACGAATATCATAGTGTGTGGTCAACGTTGAAAACTCATAACACGAGTCACAAATGGTCAGAGGGGGAAACAATGGGTTAGACACACTAGTTATAAACTAGCAAGTACAAAGAATTCAACAATTAGTGGCAAGGTGTGGCTAGCGTGCACAGTGACCAACCAAAGGATGAATACGTCACTCACTATGATCGAAGAATTCCACTATGTGTGGTCAACATTGACAAATCATAACATGAGTCACGAATGGTCAGAAGGAGAGACAATGGTTTGGGAACCCTATGCATGGACTAGAAAGGACAAATAACTTCAATACGTAGTGGCACGGTGTGGCTAATATGCACACCAAACATCCAAACTAGGCATATGTCACTGACCATGACCAAAGAATGTCATGATGTGTGATCAACTTTGATAGCTCATAACAGGAGTCACAAATGGTCAGAGGGATAGACAATGGTTTGGGAACCCTATGCATGGACTAGAAAGGACAAATAACTTCAATACGTAGTGGCACGGTGTGGCTAATATGCACACCAAACATCCAAACTAGGCATATGTCACTGACCATGACCAGAGAATTTCAATATGGGTGGTCAATGTTGACCAAACATAACACGCGTCACAAACGGTCAGGGGACAAAACAATGCTATGGGAATATCAGTTCTCAACTAGCAAGTACAACGACCTTCAGTCAGTAGTAGCACGGTGTGGCTACCATGCACAATGACCAACCAAAGTAGGAATATGTACTGCCTTTGACCAAAGAAATCCGTTGTGTCTGGTCAACGTCGACTCTCATAATACAAGTCACAAATGGTCACAGGGGGAAAAAATGGTTTGGGAACACCAAGTATCAAATAGCAAGCACAATGATCTACAACACGTTGTGGCACAGTGTGGATACCATGCACGATGACCAACGAAGGTATGCATATGTATCTGACCATGACCAAAGAATGTCACCATGTGTGGTAAACTTTGACAACTCACAACACGAGTCAGAAATGGTCAGGAAGAAGATAATGGTTTGTGAATACTAGTTATCGACTAGCAAGTACAAATACCTTCAATATGTAGTGGCACAGTGTGGCTACAATGCACAGTGACCAACCAACGTACGCATATGTCACTATCCATGGACAAAGAATTTCACTTCATGTGGTCAATGTTGACAACTCACAACACGAGACACAAATATTCAGAGGGGGTAACAATGGTTTGGGAACACTATCTATCAACAAGAAAGCACAGAGACCTTCAATACGTAGTGACACGACGTGGTAACCATGCAAACTGACAAACCAAAGTAGGCATATGTCACTAACCATGACCAAACGAATTTCAAAGTGTGTAGTCAACGTTGAAAACGCATAACACGAGTCACAAATGGTCAGAGGGGAAAACAATGGGTTGGGAACACTAGTTATCAACTAGCAAGTAGAAAGATTTTTAACAAGTAGTGGCACAGTGTGGCTAACGTGCAGAGAGACCAACCAAAGGATGCATATGTCCTTGACTATGACCGAAGAAGTCCACTATGTGTGGTCAACATTGAAAACTCATAACAGGAGTCACAAATGGTCAGAGGGATAGACAATGGTTTGGGAACCCTATGTATCGACTAGAAAGGACAAAGAACTTCAATACGTAGTGGCACGGTGTCGCTACTATGCACACGAAACAACCACAGTAGGCATATGTCACTGACCATGACCAAAGAATTTCAATATAGGTGGTCAACATTCACCAACCATAACACGAGCCATAAACCGTCAGAGGGGGAAACAATGGGCTGGGAATATCAGTTCTCAAGTAGCAAGTACAGCGACCTTCAATCAGTATAAGCACGATGTGGCTACCATGCACAATGACCGACCAACATAGGCATATGTACTGCCTTTGACCAAAGAAATCCGCTGTGTGTGCACAACGTTGACAACTCATAATACGAATCACAAATAGTCGGAGGGGGAAACAATGGTCTGGGAACATCAGGTATCAACTAGCAAGCACATGGACCTTCAACAATTTGTGGCACGGTGTGGATACCATGCCCGATGACCGACTAAAGTAGGCATATGTCACTGACCATGACCAGATAATGTCACCAAGTGTGGTAAACTTTGACAGCTCATTACACAACTCACAAATGGTCAGAGTGGATGACAATGGTTTTTGAATACTAGTTATCGAGTAGCAAGTACAAATACCTTCAGTATGTAGTGGCGCAGCGTGGCTACCATGCACAGTGACCAACCAAAGTATACATATGTCACTGACCATGACCAACGAATTTCACTTCATGTGGTCAGCGTTGACAACTCACAAAACGAGTCACAGATAGTCAAAGGGGGGAAACAATGGTTTGGTAACACTAGCTATTAACTAGAAAGCACAAACACCCTTAATATGTAGTGACCCGGCGTGGTAACCATGTACAGTGACAAACCAAAGTAGGCATATGTCACTGACCATGACCAAATGAATTTCACAGTGTGTGGTCAATATTGAAAACTCATGACACGAGTCACAAATGGTCAGAGGGAGAAACAATGGGTTGGAAACACTAGTTATCAACTAGCAAGTACGAATAACTTCAACAAGTAGTGTCACGGTTTGACTAGCCTGCACAGTGACCAGCCAAAGGATGAATACGTTACTGACTATGACCGAAGAAATCCAGTATGCGTGGTCAACATTGACAACTCATAACACAAGTCACAAATGGTCAGAGGGAGAGACAATGGTTTGGGAAGCCTATGCATGGACTAGAAAGGACAAATAACTTCAATAAGTAGTGGCACGGAATGAATACTATGCACACCAAACAACCAAACTAGGCATATGTCACTAACCATGACCAAAGAATTTCAATATGGGTGGTCAACGTTCACCAACCATAACACGAGTCACAAACGGTCAGAGTGGGAAAAAATGGTCCGGAAAGATCTGTTCTCAACTAGCAAGTACAACGCCCTTCAATCAGTAGTAGCACGGTGTGGCTACCATGCACAATGACCGACTAAAGTAGGCATATGTACTGCTTTTGACAAAAGAAATCCGCTGAGTGTGGTCAACGTAGACAACTCATAATACGAGTCACAAATAGTCAGAGGGGGAAACAATTGTTTGGAAACACCAGGTATCAACTTGCAAGCACAATGACCTTCAATACGTTGTGGCACGATGTGGATACCATGCACGATGACCAACCAAGGTATGCATATGTCATTGACCATGACCAAAGAATGTCATGATGTGTGGTCAACTTTGATAGCTCATAACAGGAGTCACAAATGGTCAGAGTGGAAGATAATGGTTTCTAAATACTAGTTATCGACTAGCAAGTACAAATACCTTCACTATGTAGTTGCACAGTGTGGGTACAATGCACAGTGACCAACCAAAGTATGCATATGTCAGTGACCATGACCAAAGAATTTCACTTCATGTTGTCAAGGTTGACAACTCACAACACAAGTCACAGATATTCAGAGGGGCTAACAACAGTTTGGGAACACTAGCTATCAACTAGAAAGCACAGAGACCTTCGATATGTAGTGACACGGAGTGGTATCCATGTACAGGGACAATCCAAAATAGGCATACATCACTTACCATGACCAAACGGATATCACAGCGTGTGGTCAGCGTTGAAAACTCATAACACGAGTCACAAATAGTCTGTGGGGGAAACCATGGGTTGGGAACACTAGTTATCAACTAGCAAGTAGAAATATTTTCAACAAGTAGTGGCACGGTGTGGCTAGAGTGCACAGTGACCAACCAAAGGATGCACACGTCACTGACTATGACCAAAGAAGTCCACTATGTATGGTCAACATTGACAACTCATAACACGTGTCACAAATGGTCAGCGGGAGAGACAATGGTTTGGGAACCCTATGTATCGACTCGAAAGGACAAAGAACTTCAATACGTAGTGGCACGGTGTGGCTACTATGCACACCAAACAATCAAACTAGGCATATGTTACCGACCATGATGAAAGAATTTCAATATGGATGGTCAACATTCACCAACCATAACATGAGTCACAAACGGTCAGAGGGGGAAACAATGGTCTGTGAATATCAGTTCTCAACTAGCAAGTACAGCGACCTTCAATCAGTATAAGCACGATGTGGCTACCATGCACAATGACCGACCAAAGTAGGCATATGTACTACCTTTGACCAAAGAATTCCGCTGTGTGTGGTCAGCGTTGACAACTCATAATAGGAGTCACAAATGGTCAGAGTGGGAGACAATGGTTTAGGAACACCAGGTATCAACTAGCAAGCACAAGGACCTTCAATAAGTTGTGGCACGGTGTGGATACCATGCACGATGACCAACCAAAGTAGGCATATGTCACTGACCATGACCAAAGAATTTCACTAAGTGTGGTAAACTTTGACATCTGATAACACGCTTCACAAATGGTCAGGGTGGATGATACTGGTTTGTGAATACTAGTGATCGACTAGCAAGTACAAAGACCTTCGATAAGTGGTGGCACAGTGTGACTACCATGCACAATGACCAACCAAAGTAGGCATATGTCACTGACCATGACCAAATAATTTCACTAAGTGTGGTAAACTTTGACAACTCATAACACGATTCACAAATGGTCAGGGTGGAAGATAATGGTTTGTGAATACTAGTTATCGACTAGCAAGTACAAATACCTTCAATATGTAGTGGCACAGCGTGGCTACCATGCACAGTGACCAACCAAAGCATGCATATGTCACTGACCATGACCAACGAATTTCACTTCATGTGGTCAGCGGTGACAACTCACAACACAAGTCACTGATAATCAGAGGGGGGTAACAATGGTTTGGGAACACTAGGTATCAAATAGAAAGCACAAAGACCTTCAATACGTAGTGACACGACGTGGTAACCACGTACAGTGACAAACCAAACTAGGCATATGTCACTAACCATGACCAAAGAATTTCAATATGGGTGGTCAACGTACACAACCCATAACATGAGTCATAAATGGTTAGAGGGGGAAAACATGGTTTCAAAACACTATGTATCTTCTAGCAAGTACAAAGATTTTTCGTATGTATTGGCACGGTGTGGCTACCGTGCACAATGACCTACCCAAGTAGGCATACATCACTGTTCATGACGAAAGAAGTTTAGTGTGTGTGGTCGACGTTCAAAACTCATAATACAGGTAAAAAATGGGCAGAGGGAGAAACAATGGTTTGGGAATACTCGGTATCGACTAGCAAGTACAAAGACCTTCGATAAGTGGTGGCACAGTGTGACTACCATGCACAATGACCAACCAAAGTATGCTTGTGTCACTGAATATCATAAAAAGAGTTTCACTATGTGTAGTCAACTATCCTTCTTACGGCTGGTCAATCAGACCAATGGTTGAGAGGTTATTCAAGCTCGAAGTTGCAAAATTTGAAATTCCGTCTGTGTCGATTTTTTATGATTAAACTAACTTTGTTATCATTCATGTTTTTGAAATATACCCTCTGATATTACACCCCGTTTTTTTATGCCCTTTACCCATAGGAACCCTTACAATGTCATTTGGACATCATATGAACACCATGTGAGTTGGCTTAGTGCTTATAGAGTTAAATTCTGGAGCGGTAGGTCCTGGGTTTGAATCCTCGTATGCGCAATATAGAATAGGCTCGCGACCTGGGGAGGGGCGGGGCGTGTTGTGATACCTCAACTCTACCTTTGAGCCTAAGCCGTGGGGGGGTAGGCGATGTGTCATAATGTGTTCGGGAATCTTTCCTCCAGGTCGTCCACGGAACATCCCTCTAGGGGGGTGGGAGGGAGTATTCAAGTAAAGGCACCTACGCGTAACGAATAAACAAAAACCGACCTGGTGTCAAAGGGAGAAACCTTTTGCTATTTATTGACTAGCAAGTAAAAATAATTTTAACAAGTAGTGGAACGGTGTGGCTACCATGCACAATGACCAACCAGATTATGCATGTGCCACTTACCATGACCAAATAGTTTTACTATGTGTGGTCAACATGGACAACCCATAATATGGGTCACGAATTGTCAGAGGGGAAAACAATGGTTTGGGAATACTAGATTCTAACTAGCAAGTACAACGACCTTCAGTCAGTAGTAGCACGGTGTGGCTACCATGCAGAATGACCGACCAAATAAGGCATATAAACTGCCTTTGACCAAAGAAATCCACCGTGTCTGGTCAATGTTGACAACTCATAATACGAGTCACAGATGATCAGAGGGGGAAACAATGGTTTGGGAACACCAAGTATCAAATAGCAAGCACAAGGAGCTTCAATACGTTGTGGCACAGTATGGATACCATGTACGATGACCAACCAAAGTAGGCATATGTCACTGACCATGACCAAATAATGTCACTAAGTGTGGTAAGCTTTGACAGCTCATAACACGAGTCACAAATGGTAAGAGTGGAAGACAATGGTTTGTGAGTACTATTTATCGAGTAGCAAGTACAAAGACCTTCAATATGTAGTGGCACAGCGTGGCTACCATGCACAGTGACCAACCAAAGTATGCATATGTCACTGACCATGACCAACAAATTTCACTTCATGTGGTCAGCGTTGACAACTCATAATACGAGTCACAAATGGTCAGAGGGGGAAACAATGGTTTGGGACCACCAAGTATCAAATAGCAAGCACAAGGAGCTTCAATACGTTGTGGCACGGTGTGGAGACCATGCACGATGACCATCCAAAGTAGGCATATGTCACTGACCATGACCAAATAATGTCACTAAGTGTGGTAAGCGTTGACAGCTCATAACACGAGTCACAAATGGTAAGAGTGGAAGACAATGGTTTGTGAGTACTATTTATCGAGTAGCAAGTACAAAGACCTTCAATATGTAGTGGCACAGCGTGGCTACCATGCACAGTGACCAACCAAAGTATGCATATGTCACTGACCATGACCAACAAATTTCACTTCATGTGGTCAGCGTTGACAACTCACAACACGAGTCACAGATAGTCAAAGGGGGGTAACAATGGTTTGGGAACACTATCTATCAACTAGAAAGCACAAATACCTTGAATATGTAGTGACACGACGTGGTAACCATGTACAGTGACAAACAAAAGTAGGCATATGTCACTAACCATGACCAAACGGATTTCACAGTGTGTGTTCAACGTTGAAAACTCATAACACGAGTCACAAATGGTCAGTGGGGGAAACCATGGGTTGGGAACACTAGTTATAAACTAGAGGATGGAAAGATTTTCAACAAGTAGTGGCACGGTGTGGCTAGCGTGCACAGTGACCAACCAAAGGATGCATATGTCACTGACAATGACCGAAGAAGTCCACTATGTGTGGTCAACGTTGACAACTCATAACACGAGTCACAAATGGTCAGAGGGAGAGACAATGGTTTGGGAACCCTATGTATCGACTAGAAAGGACAAAGAACTTCAATACGTAGTGGCACGATGTGGCTACTATGCACACCAAACAACTAAAGTATGCATATGTCACTGACCATGACCAAAGAATTTCAATATGGGTGGTCAACATTCACCAACCATAACACGAGTCACAAACGGTCAGAGGGGGCAACAATGGTCTGAGAATATCAATTCTAAACTAGCAAGTACAGCGACCTTCAATCAGTGTAATCACGGTGTGGCTACCATGCACAATCACCCACCAAAGTAGGCATATGTACTGCCTTTGACCAAAGAAATCAGCTGTGTGTGGTCAGCGTTGACAACTCATAATACGAATCACAAATGGTCGGAGGGGAAAACAATGGTCTGGGAACATCAGGTATCAACTAGCAAGCACAAGGACCTTCAACAAGTTGGAGCACGGTGTGAATACCATGCATGATGACCAACCAAAGTAGGCATATGTCAGTGACCATTACCAAATAATGTCACTAATTGTGGTAAACTGTGACAGCTCATAACACGAGTCACAAATGGTCAGAGTGGAAGACAATGTTTTGTGAATACTAGATATCGAGTAGCAAGTACAAATACCTTCAATATGTAGTGGCGCAGCGTGGCTACCATGCACAGTGATCAACCAAAGTATGCATATGTCACTGACCATGACCAAAGAATTTCACTTCATGTGGTCAATGTTGACAACTCACAACACGAGTCACAGATATTCATAGGGGGGAACAACGGTTTGGGAACACTAGCTATAAACTAGAAATCACAAATACCTTAAAAATATAGTGACATGGCGTGGTAACCATGTACAGTGACAACCAAAAGTAGGCATATGTCACTAACCATGACCAAACGGATTTCATAGTGTGTGGTCAATGTTGAAAACTCATAACACGAGTCACAAATGGTCAGTGGGGGAAACAATGGGTTGCGAACACTAGTTATCAACTAGCGGGTAGAAAATTTTTCAACAAATAGTGGCACGGTGTGGCTCGCGTGCACAATGACCAACAAAAGGATGCATATGTCACTGACTATGACCGAAAAATTCCACTATGTGTGGTCAACAATGACAACTCATAACACGAGTCACAAATAGTCAGAGGGAGAGACAATGGTTTGGGAACCCTATGTATCGACTAAAAAGGACAAAGAACTTCAATACGTAGTGGCACGGTGAGGCTAACATGCACACCAAACAACCAAACTAGGCATATGTCAGTGACCATGACCAGAGAATTTCAATATGGGTGGTCAACGTTGACCAACCATAACACTAGTCACAAACGGTCAGGGGAAGAAACAATGCTATGGGAATATCAGTTCTCAACTAGCAAGTACAACGACCTTCAGTCAGTAGTAGCACGGTGTGGCTACCATGCATAATGACCGACCAAAGTAGGCATATGTACTGCCTTTGACCAAAGAAATCCGCTGTGTGTGGTCAACGTTGACAACTCATAATACGAGTCACAAATGGTCAGAGGGGGAAACAATGGTTTGGGGACACCAAGTATCAAATAGCAAGCACAAGGTGCTTCAATACGTTGTGGCACGGTGTGGACACCATGCACAATGACCAACCAAAGTAGGCATATGTCACTGACCATGACCAAATAATGTCACTAAGTGTGGTACACTTTGACAACTCATAACACGAGTCACAAGTGGTCCGGGTGGAAGATAATGGTTTGTGAATACTAGTTATTCACTAGCAAGTACAAATACCTTCAATATGTAGTGGCACAGTGTGGCTACAATGCACAGTGACCAACCAAAGTACGTATATGTCACTGAGCATGAACAAAGAATTTCACTTCATGTGGTCAATGTTGACAACTCAAAACACGAGACACAGATAGTCCGAGGGGGTAACAATGGTTTGGGAACACTAGCTATCAGCAAGAAAGCACAGTGACCTTCAATACGTAGTGACACGGCGGGGTAACCATGTACAGTGACAAACAAAAGTAGGCATATGTCACTAACCATGACCAAACGGATTTCACAGTGTGTGGTCAACGTTGAAAACTCATAACACGAGTCACAAATGGTCTGTGGGGGAAAGCATGGGTTGCAAACACTATTTATCAAGTAGCGGGAAGAAAGATTTTCAACAAGTAGTGGCACGGTGTGGCTAGCGTGCACAGTGACCAACCAAAGGATGCATATGTCACTGACTATGACCAAAAAAGTCCTCTATGTGTGGACAACATTGACAACTCATAACATGAGTCACAAATGGCCAGAGGGAGAGAGAATGGTTTGGGGAACCCTATGTATGGACTAGAAAGGACAAAGAACTTCAATACGTAGTGGCACGGTGTGGCTACTATGCACACCAAACAACCAAAGTAGGCATATGTCACTGACCATGACCAAAGAATTTCAATATGGGTGGTCAACATTCACCAACCATAACACGAGTCACAAACGGTCAGAGGGGGAAACAATGGTCTGGGAATATCAACTCTCAACTAGCAAGTACAGAGACCTTCAATCAGTATAAGCACGGTGTGGCTACCATGCACAATGACCGACCAAAGTAGGCATATGTACTGCCTTTGACCAAAGAAATCCGTAGTGTGTGGACAGCGTTGACAACTCATAATACGAATCACAAATGGTCAAAGGGGGGGAAAATGGTCTAGGAACATCAGGTATCAACTTGCAAACACAAGGACCTTCAACAAGTTGTGGCACGGTGTGGATACCATGCACGATGACCAACCAAAGTAGGCATATGTCACTGAAGATGACCAAATAATGTGACTAAGTGTGGTAAACTTTGACAGCTCATAACACGAGTCACAAATGGTCACATTTGAAGACAATGGCTCATGAATACTAGTTGTTGAGTAGCAATTACGAATACCTTCAATATGTAGTGGCACAGCGTTGCTACCATGCACGAACCATAGTATGCATATGTCACTGACCATGAGCAACGAATTTCACTTCATGTGGTCAGCGTTGACAACTCACAACACGAGTCACAGATAGTCAAAGGGGGGTGACAATCATTTGGGAACACTAGCTATTAAGTAGAAAGCACAAATACCTTTTATATGTAGTGACACGACGTGGTAACCATGTGCAGTGACAAACCAAAGTAGGCATATGTCACTAACCATGACCAAACGAATTTCATAGTGTGTGGTCAATATTGAAAACTCGTAACACGAGTCACAAATGGTCAGAGGGGGAAACAATGGGTTGGGAACACTAGTTATCAACTAACAAGTACGAAGAACTTCAACAAGTAGTGGCACGGTTTGGCTAGCGTGCACAGTGACCAACCAAAGAATGAATACGTCACTGACTATGACCGAAGAAATCCTGTATGCGTGGTCAACATTGACAACTCATAACACAAGTCACAAATGGTGAGAGGGAGAGACAATGGTTTGGGAACCCTATGCATAAACTAGAAAGGAAAAACAACTTCAATACATAGTGGCACGGTGTGGCTACTATGCACACCAAACAACCAAACTAGGCATATGTCAATGACCATGACCAAAGAGTTTCAATATGGGTAGTCAACGTTCACCAACCATAACACGAGTCACAAGCGGTCAGAGGGGGAAACAATGATCCGGGAATATCAGTTCTCAGCTAGCAAGTACAACGCCCTTAAATTAGTAGTAGCACGGTGTGGCTACCATGCACAATGACCGACCAAAGTAGGCATATGTACTGCCTTTGACCAAAGAAAATCCGCTCTGTGTGGTCAACGTTGACAACTCATAATACGAGTCACAAATAGTCAGAGGAGGAAGCAATTTTCTGGGAACACCAGGTACCAACTAGCAAGCACAATGACCTTCAGTACGTTATGGCACGGTGTGGATACCATGCACGATGACCAACCAAGGTATGCATATGTCACTGACCATGACCAAAGAATGTCACCATGTGTGGTAAACTTTCATAGCTCATAACACGAGTCACAAATGGTCAGAGTGGAAGATAATGGTTTCTAAATACTAGTTATCAAGTAGCAAGTACAAATACCTTCAATATGTAGTGGCACAGTGTGGCTACAATGTACAGTGACCAACCAAAGTATGCATATGTCACTGACCATGACCAAAGAATTTCACTTCATGTGGTCGATGTTGACAACTCACAACACGAGTCACTGATAGTCAGAGGGGGGTAACAATGGTTTGGGAACACTAGCTATCACCTAGAAAGCACAAAGACCTTCAATACGTAGTGACACGGCGTGGTAACCACGGAACATCCCTCTAGGGGAAGCACCTAGAGGGAAGGCACCTACTCGTAATAAACCAACAAAAACCGACCTGGTGTCAAAGGGAGAAACCTTTTGCTATTCATTGACTAGCAAGTACAAAGACTTTCAACAAGTAGTGGAACGGTGTGGCTACCATGCACAATGACCAACCAGATTAGGCATGTGCCACTTACCATGACCAAATAATCTTACTATGTGTGGTCAACGTTGACAACCCATAATATGGGTCATGATGTGTCAAAGGGGGAAACAATGGTTTGGGAATACTAGATACCAACTAACAAGTACAACGACCTTCAGTAAGTAGTAGCACGGTGTGCCTACCATGCACAATGACCGACCAAAGTAGGCATATGTACTGCCTTTGACCAAAGAAATCCACCGTGTGTGGTCAACGTTGACAACTCATAATACCAATCACAAATGGTAAGAGGGGGGAACAATGGTTTGGGACACCAAGTATCAAATAGCAAGCACACGGAGCTTCAATACGTTGTGGCACAGTGTGGATACCATGCACGATGACCAACCAAAGTAGGCATATGTCACTGACCATGACCAAATAATGTCACTAAGTGTGGTAAACGTTGACAGCTCATAACACGAGTCACAAATGGTCGGAGTGGAAGACAATGGTTTGTGAATACTAGTTATTGAGTAGCAAGTACAAATATCTTCAATATGTAGTGGCACAGCGTGGCTAACATGCACAGTGACCAACCAAAGCATGCATATGTCACTGACCATGACCAACGAATTTCACTTCATGTGGTCAGCGTTGACAACTCACAACACGAGTCACAGATAGTCAACGGGGGGTAACAATGGTTTGGCAACCCTAGCTATTAACTAGAAAGCACAAATACCTTTAATATGTAGTGACACGGCGGGGTAACCATGTACAGTGACAAACAAAAGTAGGCATATGTCACTAACCATGACCCAATGGATTTCACATTGTGTGGTCAACATTGAAAACTCATAACACGAGTCACAAATGGTCAGTGGGGGAAACCATGGGTTGCAAACACTATTTATCAAGTAGCGGGTAGAAAGATTTTCAACAAGTACTGGCACTGTGTGGCTAGCGTGCACAGTGACCAACCAAAGGATGCATATGTCACTAACTATGACCAAAGAAGTCCACTATGTGTGGTCAACATTGACAACTCATAACACGAGTCACAAATGGCCAGAGGGAGAGACAATGGTTTGGGGAACCCTATGTATGGACTAGAAAGGACAAAGAACTTCAATACGTAGTGGCACGGTGTGGCTACTATGCACACCAAACAACCAAAGTAGGCATATGTCACTGACCATGACCAAAGAATTTCAATATGGGTGGTCAACATTCACCAACCATAACACGAGTCACAAACGGTCAGAGGGGGAAAGAATGGTCTGGGAATATCAGTTCTCAACTAGCAAGTACAGCGACCTTCAATCAGTATAAGCACGGTGTGGCTTCCATGCACAATGACTGACAAAAATAGGCATATGTATTGCCTTTGACCAAAGAAATCAGCTGTGTGTGGACAGCGTCGACAACTCATCATACGAATCAAAAATGGTCAGAGGGGGAAACAATGGTCTAGGAACATCAGGTATCAACTAGTAAGCACAAGGACCTTCAACAAGTTGTGGCACAGTGTGGATACCATGCACGATGACCAACCAAAGTAGGCATATGTCACTGACCATGACCAAATAATGTCACGAAGTGTGGTAAACTTTGACAGCTCATAACACGAGTCACAAATGTTCAGAGTGGAAGACAATGGTTTGTGAATACTAGTTATCGAGTAGCAAGTACAAATATCTTCAATATGTAGTGGCACAGCGTGACTACCTTTCATAGTGACCAATCAAAATATGCATGTGTCACTGACCATGACCAACGAATTTCACTTCAGGTGGTCAGCGTTGACAACTCACAACACGAGTCACAGATAGTCAAAGGGGGGTAACAATGGTTTGGGAACACTAGCTATTAACTAGAAAGCACAAATACCTTGAATATGTAGTGACACAACGTGGTAACCATGTACAGGGACAAACCAAAGTAGGCATATGTCACTAACAATGACCTAACGGATTTCACAATGTGTGGTCCACGTTGAAAACTCATAACACGAGTCACAAATGGTCAGTGGGGGAAACCATGGGTTCGGAACACTAGTTATGAACTAGCAAGTAGAAAGATTTTCAACAAGTAGTGGCACGGTGTGGCTAGCGTGCAAAGTGACCAACCAAAGGATGCATATGTCACTGACTATGACCGAAGAAGTCCACTATGTGTGGTCAACATTGACAACTCATAACACGAGTCACAAATGGTCAGAGGGAGAGATAATGGTTTCGGAACCCTATGTATGGACTAGAAAGGACATAGAACTTTGATGCGTAGTGGCACGGTGTGGTTAATATGCACACCAAACAACAAAACTAGGCATATGTCACTGACCATGACCAGAGAATTTCAATATGGGTGGTCAACGTTGACCAACCATAACACGAGTCACAAACAGTCAGGGGAGGAAACAATGCTATGGGTATATCAGTTCTCAACTAGCAAGTACAACGACCTTCAATCAGTAGTAGCACAGTGTGGCTACCATGCACAATGACCGACCAAAGTAGGCATATGTACTGCCTTTGACCAAAGAAATCCGTTGTGTGTGGTCAACGTTGACAACTCATAATACGAGTCACAAATGGTCACAGGGGGAAACAATGGTTTGGGAACACCAAGTATCAAATAGCAAGCACAAGGAGCCTCAATACGTTGTGGCACGGTGTGGATACCATGCACGATGACCAACCAAAGTAGGCATATGTCACTGACCATGATCAAGTAATGTCACTAAGTGTGGTAAACTTTGACAACTCATAACACGAGTCACAAATGATCAGGGTGGAAGATAACGGTTTGTGAATACTAGTTATCAACTAGCAAGTACAAATACCTTCAATTTGTAGTGGCATAGTTTGGCTACAATGCACAGTGACCAACCAAAGCATGCATATGTCACTGACCATGAACAAAGAATTTCACTTCATGTGGTCAACATTTACAACTCACAACACGAGTCACAGATAGTTAGAGGGGGCTAACAATGGTTTGGGAATACTAGCTGTCAACAAGAAAGCACAAAGACCTTCGATACGTAATGAAACAGCGTGGTAACCATGTACAGTGACAAACCAAAGTAGGCATATGTCACAAACCATGACCAAACAGATTTCACACTGTGTGGTCAACGTTGATAACTCATAACACGAGTCACAAATGGTCAGTGGGAGAAACCATGGGTTGGGAACACTAGTTATCAACTAGCAAGTAGAAAGATTTTCAACAAGTAGTGGCACTGTGTGCCTAGCGTGCACAGTGACCAACCAAAGGATACACACGTCCCTGACTATGACCGAAGAAGTCCACTATGTATGGTCAACATTGACAACTCATAACACGAGTCACAAATGGGCAGAGGGAGAGACAATGGTTTGGGAATCATGTGTATTGACTAGAAAGGACAAAGAACTTCAATATGTAGTGGCATGGTGTGGCTACTATGCACACCAAACAACCAAAGTAGGCATATGTCACTGACCATGATGAAAGAATTTCAATATGGATGGTCAACATTCACCATCCATAACACGAGTCACAAACGGTCAGAGGGGGAAACAATGGTCTGTGAATATCAGTTTTCAACTTGCAAGTACAGCGACCTTCAATCAGTATAAGCACGGTGTGGCTACCGTGCACAATGACCGACCAAAGTAGGCATATGTACTACCTTTGACCAAAGAAATCCGCTGTGTGTGGTCAGCGTTGACAACTCATAATAGGAGTCACAAATGGTCAGAGGGGGAGACAATGGTTTGGGAACACCACGTATCAACTAGCAAGCACAAGGGCCTTCTATAAGTTGTGGCACGGTGTGGATACCATGCACGATGACCAACCAAAGTAGGCATATGTCACTGACCATGACCAAACAATGTCACTAAGTGTGGTAAACGTTGACAACTCATAAAACCAGTCACAAATGGTCAGAGTGGAAGACAATGGTTTGTGAATACTAGTCATTGAGTAGCAGGTACAAATACCTTTAGCATGTAGTGGCATAGCGTGGCTACCAGGCACATTGACCAACCAAAGTATGCATATGTCACTGACCATGACCAATGAATTTCACTTCATGTGGTCAGCGTTGAAAACTCACAACACGAGTCGCAGATAGTCAACTAGGAGTAACAATGGTTTGGGAACACTAGTTATTAACTAGAAAGCACAAATACCTTCAATACGTAGTGACACCGCGTGGTAACCATGTACAGTGACAAACCAAAGTAGGCATATGTCACTAACCATGACCAAACGAATTTCATAGTGTGTGGTCAACGTTGAAAACTCATCACACGAGTCACATAAGGTCAAAGGGGGAAGCAATGGGTAAGGAACACTAGTTATCAACTAGCAAGTACAAAGAACTTCAACAAGTAGTGGCACGGTGTGGCTAGCGTGCAAAGTGACCAACCAAAGGATGAATACGTCACTTACTATGACCGAAGAAGTCCACTCTGTGCGGTCAACATTGACAACTCATAACACGAGTCACGAATGGTCAGAGGGAGAGACAATGGTATGGGAACCCTATGCATGGACTAGAAAGGACAAATAACTTCAATACGTAGTGGCACGGTGTGGCTAATATGCACACCAAACAACCAAACTAGGCATATGTCACTGACCATGACCAAAGAATTTCAATATGGGTGGTCAACGTTCACCAACCATAACACGAGTCACAAACCGTCAGAGGGGGGACCAATGGTCTGGGAATATCAGTTCTAAACTAGCAAGTACAATGCCCTTCAATCAGTAGTAGCACGGTGTGGCTACCGTGCACAATGACCGACCAAAGTAGGCATATGTACTGCCTTTGACCAAACACATCCGCTGTGTGTGGTCAACGTTGACAACTCATAATACGAGTCACAAATAGTCGGAGGGGAAAACAATTGTTCGGGAACAACAGGTATCAAGTAGCAAGCACAATGACCTTCAATACATTGTGGCACGGTGTGGATACCATGCACGATGACCAACCAAGGTATGCATATGTCACTGACCATGACGAAAGAATGTCACCATGTGTGGTAAACTTTGTCAGCTCATAACACGAGTCACAAATGGTCAGAGCGGAAGATAATGATTTCTAAATACTAGTTATTGACTAGCAAGTACAAAAACCTTCAATATGTGGTGGCACAGTGTGGCTACAATGCACGGTGGCCAACCAAAGTATGCACATGTCAATGACCATGACCAAAGAATTTCACTTCATGTGGTCAGCGTTGACAACTCACAACACGAGTCACAGATAGTCAAAGGGGGGTAATAATGGTTTGGGAACACTAGCTATTAACTAGAAAGCACAAATACCTTTAACATGTAGTGACACAACGTGGTAACCATGTACAGTGACAAACCAAAGTAGGAATATGTCACTAACCATGACCAAACGAATTTCATAGCGTGTGGTCAATATTGAAAACTCATAACACGAGTCACAAATGGTCAGAGGAGGAAACAGTTGGCTGGGAACACTAGTTGTCAACTAGCAAGTAGAAACATTTTCAACAAGTATTGGCACGGTGTGGCTAGTGTGTACAGTGACCAACCAAAGGATGCATATGTCACTGACTATGACCAAAGAAGTCCCCTATGTGTGGTTAACATTGACAACTCATAACACGAGTCACAAATGGTCAGAGGGAGAGACAATGGTTTGGGAACCCTATGCATGGACTAGAAAGCACAAATAACTTCAATACATAGTGGCACGGTGTGGCTACTAGGCACACCAAACAACCAAAGTAGGCATATGTCACTGACCATGACCAAAGAATTTCAATATGGGTGGTCAAATTTCACCAACCATAACACGAGTCACAAACGGTCAGAGGGGGAAAGAATGGTGAACAAATATCAGTTCTCATCTAGCGAGTACAACGCCCTTCAATCAGTAGTAGCACGGTGTGGCTACCATGCACAATGACCGACCAAAGTAGGCAAAAGTACTGCCTTTGAACAAAGAAATCCACCGTGTGTGGTCAATGTTGACAACTCATAATACGAGTCACAAATGGTCAGAGGGGGAAACAATGGTTTGGGAATACCAGGTATCAACTAGCAAGCACAACGACTTTCAATACGTTGTGGCACGGTGTGGATACCATGCACGATGACCAACCAAGGTATGCATATGTCACTGACCATGACCAAAGAGTGTCACCATGTGTGGTAAAGTTTGACAGCTCATAACACGAGTCACAAATGGTCAGAGTGGAAGATAATGGATTCTAAATACTAGTTATCGACTAGCACGTACAAATACCTTCAATATGTAGTGGCACAGTGTGGCTAACATGCACAGTGACCAACCAAAGTATGCATATGTCACTGACCATGAGCAAAGAATTTCGCTTCATGTGGTCAATGTGGACAACTCACAACACGAGTCATAGATATTCAGAAGGGGTAACAATGGTTTGGGAACACTAGCTATCAACTAGAAAGCACAAAGACCTTCGATACGTAGTGACACGGCGTGGTACCCATGTACATTGACAAACCAAAGTAGGCATATGTCACTAACCATGACCAAACGAATTTCACAGTGTGTGGTCAATATTGAAAACTCATAACACGAGTCACAAATGGTCAGAGGGGGAAACAATGGGTTGGGAACACTAGTTGTCAACTAGCAAGTACAAAGAACTTCAACAAGTAGTGGCATGGTTTGGCTAGCGTGCATAGTGACCAACCAAAGGATGAATACGTCACTGACTATGACCGAAGAAATCCAGTATGCGTGGTCAACATTGAAAACTCATAACACGAGTCACAAATGGTCAGAGGGAGAGACAATGGTTTGGGAACCATATGTATCGACTAGAAAGGACAAAGAACTTCAATACGTAGTGGCACGGTGTGGCTAATACGCACACCAAACAACCAAACTAGGCATATGTCACTGACCATGACCCGAGAATTTCAATATGGGTGGTCAACGTTGACCAACCATAACACGAGTCACAAACGGTCAGGAGAGGAAACAATGCTATGGGAATATCAGTTCTCAACTAGCAAGTACAACGACCTTCAGTCAGCAGTAGCACGGTGTGGCTACCATGCACAATGACCGACCAAAGTAGGCATATGTACTGCCTCTGACCAAAGAAATCCGCTGTGTGTGGTCAACGTTGACAACTCATGATACGAGTCACAAATGGTCAGAGGGGGAAACAATGGTTTGGGAACACCAAGTATCAAATAGCAAGCACAAGGAGCTTCAATACGTTGTGGCACNAGTAGCACGGTGTGGCTACCATGCACAATGACCGACCAAAGTAGGCATATGTACTGCCTTTGACCAGAGAAATCCGCTGTGTGTGGTCAACGTTGACAACTCATGATACGAGTCACAAATGGTCAGAGGGGGAAACAATGGTTTGGGAACACGAAGTATCAAATAGCAAGCACAACGACCTTCAACAAGTTGTGGCACGGTGTGGATACCATGCACGATGACCAACCAAAGTAGGCATATATCACTGACCATGACCAAATAATGTCACTCAGAGTGGTAAACTTTGACAGCTCATAACACGAGTCACAAATGGTCAGGGTGGAAGATAATTGTTTGTGAATACTAGTTATCAAGTAGCAAGTACAAATACCTTCAATATGTAGTAGCAGAGCGTGGCTACCATGCACAGTGACCAACCAAAGTATGCATATGTCACTGACCATGACCAAAAAATTTCACTTCATGTGGTCAGCGTTAACAACTCACAACACGAGTCAGTGATAGTCAAAGGAGGGTAACAATGGTTTGGGAACACTAGCTATCAATTAGAAAGCACAAAGACCTTCAATACGTATTGAAACGGCGTGGTAACCACGTACAGTGACAAACCAAACTATGCATATGTCACTAACCATGACCAAAGAATTTCAATATGGGTGGTCAACGTTCACAACCTATAACATGAGTCACAAATGGTCAAAGAGGGAAAACATGGTTTCAAAACACTATGTATCTTCTAGCAAGTACAAAGATTTTTCGTGTGTATTGGCACGGTGTGGCTACCGTACACAATGACCTATCCAAGTAGGCATACATCACTGCTCATGACCAAAGAAGTTTTGTGTGTGTGGTCAACTTTCACAACTCATAATACAAGTCAAAAATGGGCAAAGGGAGAAACAATGGTTTGGGAATACTCGGTATCGACTAGCAAGTACAAAGACCTTCGATAAGTGGTGGCACGGTGTGGCTACCATGCACAATGACCAACCAAAGTATGGTTGTGTCAATGAATATCATAAAAATAGTTTCACTGTGTGTAGTCAACTTTCCTTCTTACGGCTGGTCAATCGAAGCAATGGTTGAGGGGTTATTCGAGCTCGAAGTTGCAAAATTTGAAATTCCTTCATCGTCAATTTTTTATGATTAAACTAACTTTGTTATCATTCATACTTTTGAAAACCACCCTCTAATCTTACACCCCCTTATTTTTTTCCCTTTACCTATAGGAACCCTTATAATGTCATTTGGACATCATGTGAACACCATGTGAGTTGGCTTAGTGCTAATAGAGTTAGATTTTGGAGCGTAGGTCCTGGGTTTGAATCCTCGTACGCGTAACATAGAATAGGCTCGCGACTTGGGGGGGGGGGGGGGGGGGTGGTGATACCTGAACTCTACCTTCAAGCCTAAGCCGTGGGGTGGTAGGGGGGGTGTCATAATGTGGTCGCAAATCTGTCCTCCAGGTCGTCCATGGAAAATCCCTCTAGGGGGGTGGGAGGGAGTATTCCAGTGAAGGCACCTACGCGTAACAAATCAACAAAAACCGACCTGGTGTCAAAGGGAGAAACATTTTGCTATTTATTGACTAGCAAGTACAAAGACTTACAACAAGTAGTGGAACGGTGTGGCTACCATGCACAATGACCAACCACATTAGGCATGTGCCACTTACCATGACCAAAGAATTTTACTATGTGTGGTCAACGTTGACAACCCATAACATGGGTCACGATTTGTCAGAGGGGGAAACAATGGTTTGGGAATACTAGATACCAACTAGCAAGTACAACAACCTTTAGTCAGTTATAGCACGATGTGGCTACCATGCACAATGACCGACCAAAGTAGGCATATGTACTGCCTTTGACCAAAGAAATCCACCGTGTGTGGTCAATGTTGACAACTCATAATACGAGTCACAAATGGTCAGAGGGGGAAACAATGGTTTGGGAACACCAAATATCAAACAGCAAGCACAAGGAGCTTCAATACGTTGTGGCACGGTGTGGATACCATGCACGATGACCAACCAAAGTAGGCATACGTCACTGACCATGACCAAATAATGTCACTAAGTGTGGTAAACTTTGACAACTCATAACACGAGTCACAAACGGTCAGGGTGGACGATAATGGTTTGTGAATACTAGTTATCGACTAGCACGTACAAATACCTTCAATATGTAGTGGCACAGTGTGGCTAACATGCACAGTGACCAACCAAAGTATGCATATGTCACTGACCATGAACAAAGAATTTCGCTTCATGTGGTCAATGTGGAAAACTCACAACACGAGTCATAGATATTCAGAAGGGGTAACAATGGTTTGGGAACACTAGCTATCAACTAGAAAGCACAAAGACCTTTGATACGTAGTGACACGGCGTGGTACCCATGTACATTGACAAACCAAAGTAGGCATATGTCACTAACCATGTCCAAACGAATTTCACAGTGTGTGGTCAATATTGAAAACTCATAACACGAGTCACAAATGGTCAGAGGGGGAAACAATGGGTTGGGAACACTAGTTGTCAACTAGCAAGTACGAAGAACTTCAACAAGTAGTGGCATGGTTTGGCTAGCGTGCGTAGTGACCAACCAAAGGATGAATACGTCACTTACTATGACCGAAGAAATCCAGTATGCGTGGTCAACATTGACAACTCATAACACGAGTCACGAGTGGTCAGAGGGAGAGACAATGGTTTGGAACCCTATGCATGGACGAGAAAGGACATATAACTTCAATACGTAGTGGCACGGTGTGGCTACTATGCACACCAAACAACCAAACTAGGCATATGTCAATGACCATGACCAAAGAGTTTCAATATGGGTAGTCAACGTTCACCAACCATAACACAAGTCACAAACGGTCAGAGGGGGAAACAATGGTCCGGGAATATCAGTTCTCAACTAGCAAGTACCACACCCTTCAATCAGTAGTAGCAAGGTGTGGCTACCATGCACAGTGACCGACCAATGTAGGCGAATGTACTACCTTTCACCAAAGAAATTCACCATGTGTGGTCAACATTGACAACTCATAACACGAGTCACAAATGGTCAGAGTGGAAGATAATGGTTTCTAAATACTAGTTATTGACTAGCAAGTACAAATATTTAGTATGTAGTGGCACAGTGTGGTCAACGTTGACAATCCATAGTATGGGTCACGAATTGTCATAGGTGGAAATAATGGTTTGGGAATACTAGACACCAACTAGCAAGTACAACGACCTTCAGTTAGTAGTAGCACGGTGTGGCTACCATGCACAAAGACCGACCAAAGTAGGCATGTGTACTGCCTTTGACCAAAGAAATCCACCGTGTGTGGTCAATGTTGACAACTCATAATACGAGTCACAAGTGGTCAGAGGGGGAAACAGTGGTTTGGGAACACCAAGTATCAAATAGCAAGCACGAGGAGCTCCAATCCGTTGTGGCACGGTGTGGATACCATGCACGATGACCAACCAAAGTAGGCATATGTCACTGACCATGACCAAATAATGTCACTAAGTGTGGTACACTTTGACAACTCATAACACGAGTCACAAATGGTCAGGGTGGAAGACAATGGTTTGTGAATACTAGTTATCGACTAGCAAGTACAAATACCTTCAATATGTAGTGGCACAGTGTGGCTAACATGCACAGTGACCAACCAAAGTATGCATACATCACTGACCATGAAGGCGGTGGAGAAACCGCCAAAATTTTGTGATAGCCTTTGTTAAATTTCGCATTGTTTAAGCGGTCGCTGAATGCTTCGTCTTTCATTTACGTCAATGCGCACTAGAGTGTTTCACTGATTCTGCTCAATTTCATCGAACATTTTGGGGTTGAAGTGAGGAATACTTCGATGAAAGTGAACGATGCGGAAAACGTTGTTGAAAGCATGTTTTAATCAATCGGAAGGCGTACGGCCCTCCGAGTGAATCTTGTGAAAATGTTCAATTTGAACTTGCAAATGCAAACGTTTGAACCGATGCGCACGAGGACTCAGAGCGCAACATCGAGTCGCATAACCCACCTGGGCTGTGTCGTTGTGCGTGCCTGCCATGCACAAAGGCAGAGTTGCACACTTTTTAGTGCACCACTTCTCAGCTGTCAACGCCTGCACCTTGCACATTCATACATGGCTGCTCCCTCAAACTCCGCGTCAGTTGGCTGCTATGGTAGCATGCCCCAGTTGTCCACATCCTTCTCTGGTGGACAAGCAAGTGCCATGGACAACGTCCCGTTCAACCATCCGCATCGTCGTTCCGTGATCGGTCAACATGACCTTACGCAGCAGCCGCTAGGGGGCCAGAACAAGGTTGTATCGAAGACCACACCAACACTTTTCGGTGCTCCAAGCTTGCTCGCACCAACAGCCGCCGGTGCTCCATGCATGCCCGCGCCGTCATTGGTGGGAGGTGAAGCCTCGTCGGACCGTGGCTCCGTCGGTGGCCTCGGGAAGAACTTCTGGACGTCGGAACGCGACGTCCAGCTCGTCCGCATCGCCAATTGTTACGTCGGCGAGTACCGTGGCACAAGTGGCTGGATGACGAAGCTGCATGACAGGATCGCGCCGCGCCTCTCAAGGGACTTTGGCATGGCCGAGGATTTAACTCGTGTCCATGTTCGCTCTCATCTTGCTAACATCGCTGCTCGCTAGAAGCTGGCTTCTGGATTGGTTGGCCTGAGTGGCATTGGTTTAAACTGTAGATCATGGCACATCGAGCTTACACCCGAAAAGTGGGAGGATGTGAGGAGCCTCAACCCCCAGCAGGGGAATCTTGAGGGTAAGACGTTGCCATGGTTTGATGAGGCAACTAAGCTGTTCGCGCGTGACAAAGCTTGCGGCGAGCATGTCCTCAGCAGCGAGGACTAGATGCCCGTGGTTTCCGGGGAGGCGGATGGGGCCGATGACGTACGTCCGTGTAAGCGGAAGGGGGTACGCGAACGCCAGGGCGAGCGCACTGATGCACTTCCGCGCGTGCTGTCGAAAGTGGAGTGCGTTATCAGTGATGATGGGCCGAAAACCAACTATAACATGGCGGTCAAGGCTATGGACAAGGACATCACAGTTCATGACCGGAACAAGATGTTTTGTCTTGATCACATGAAAGTGGATCCTGCTCTTTGTTCTGACTATGTTCATTCCACAGGCATGCTCCGGCTTGAGGTCATTATCAGGCTGCTTGGCCGTGATCCTCTTCAACCGCCAAGCATGCCTGCCTCTAAGACAGTTCACCCATCACTGACCAAGCTGACTCCACTCCGTAACAACACTATGCACTACACAGTAGAGGACGCTGGAAGTGCTGACGATGCTGCTCATGATGTGGTAGGCAAGGTTGGACCTCTCAATGCCCATGAGGATCTGGATGAGGATGATGATGACCTTGGTCCAAATTAATTGTATATGTCATTGTGTAGGAGAGTTTGCTATTTTGAATTTGAGAAAAATGTCTTCAATCAGACCCATCATCATCTTCCCCCCCCATCAAATCTTGTTGATACTGCGCCCACATGCCATTTGCTATGTGTAAACGTCTTGTCCTAATTGGGAGAGAGCCATGAACCCTACCCATGACTGGTACCGTAACAACAGGTTCATCCAATTCTAACCATTCCCTGTCCATGTTCCCAGGAACCTCACTACGCTGTACATCACATATGACGAATCATGAAAGTGTGAGTCTGCCCTGAAAACGTACAGCGTATGGTGGCAACGCACGCAAAACGTGAAATCTTGCTTTCAACACGCCGAATGCCCGCTCGATCATTGATCGTGCGGCTGCGTGGCGCCTGTTAAATAATTCTTGCGGGTCTTGGGGGCGTAGAGCACCAGGGCCAAACTCGGCGAGATGGTAACCGCGTCCACGATATGGTGGCATCAGTCCATAGGCTTCCGGGAATGCTGCATCTGCAAGTAGGTACTTGTTCCTAGGTAAACGGAACCCACGTGATGAAGCATCCGAAAACATCCTTGCATCGTGTGCACTCCCCTCCCACCCTGTCGTAACAAAGCAGAATCTCAGGTTTGGAGTGCATACAGCCAGAATGTTCTGCGTTATCTGGCTATGACGGTTGACGTACGCACCTCTCCTCAAAGCAGGTACAACAACAGGCACGTGTGTGCCATCAATGGCGCCAACGCAGTCGCGAAACCACGGGAGAAAGTCACGTCTACCGGCCCACGGTGCATGTACGTCGGCCAGCGTTGATGGGAACTGGATGACTGTGGAAGCCATGGAGTTTAATGCATGCACTACCTCGCGCATTATGCGGCATACTGTAGAATGCTCCCTCTGAAAGCGCTCCATTATGTCGCGTACCGCCATGTCGTGTGTCACGCACAGCAGCCACATGAAAACCTTCTCCTCCACTGACAGCCTTGTGTCGCGCAGCGATGTACAACGACGTACGATGTCGATGATGCCATACCATGCATCGCGATTCATCCGCATCATGTTGAATATGCGCATGGGATGACCGCGGTGGAGCTCGTGAAGCCATGCGAGCCCAGTGAACGGACCCACGTTCATGGGCTGTCTGATGATGCGCTGTGTGCACCGCGTCACATGTTGTATGATGTCCTCCACTAGGGCATGGAGGATAAGCTGTACTTGCAGAGCCCTGCGGATGGCCGTCGTGCGCAAAAACCTCCTCTCGTCGTCCATGGTCACGTGTAGTATTGCGTAAGTGTTGGACGACATGAATTAGTCCAGCCTAAGTACTTCCGTATGGAGGCCCCTCCCGTTGTAACGGCGATCCGCCCGTTGCAACGGGAGAGTGCATGCGTGGGTCAGGTGCATTTGCGACTCGACGAGACCCGTGGCACTTGCGCAAATTGGGAGGCCCGGGATCGAGACCCCGGACTGCCAAAGTCATCACTGAATTTCAACAATGGCCCCGTTTTCGCGGTAAACAACATTTCACACGTATTCAATTGAAAAGAAATTCCTTCAGTGAGCGAAAGCGGCAAAGAACGTCACTACTTTTCAACATACCGTGAAGTCCACAAAGTTCACTGAATATTGAAAAAAACCAGCAAGAGATCTCGGCATCGGGCGCATGGCATCTTTTACCGTAGTGAACTAAGGGTAAGTTTGGGTAACGTCGCATTGGGCCTGACTGTCCTCCAAACCTGCGCGCCACCGAGTTGTGTGTGTACTTCCTAACGAGTGCGACTACTGTCCGGTGACTGTCCTCGATCTTCGCACGGATGCTCGAACGGGGCCCGTGGAAGGCTCAAGTTGTGCGAGCATCGAGGGTCTGGAGGACGTCGCATGTGCATGCGACGTTACCCAAACTTACCCTAAGAATTCGTCATTTTCAATGATTTACGACCAAAAATCAAAGTTCATTTTTGAAAAAATTTACTCTTTTGTGTCTTAAAAGAACGCAACAACACCATGTTGTTGTCGTGCTTTTGTTTTTTCCACTGATATGGCCCTTAATCCCACTCAAAGAATAGCTTAGAACATGAAGACTTGTACCTCACCGAGCAAACATCATACACTAAATTAAAACAAACGCATTATTGTACGTTTCTGTCACGGGTCGTGTCTCCAGCTCCTGCATTGAAGTTGTCGTCGGAGTTCGCAGAATGGCGTTCTCAGTCCGCGTCAAGGGTTTACCCCCTTTGCAGGACTGAGGGGAAATCGTCATCAAGGACCCAGAGCAGGGAGACTCGAATATTTCGAGTCTTCGGAGGCCCATTTCCGTTTTCAACCAAACCCCTGGTTTTGGGACCCAAACTGGGGGTTTTTACCTCAAACTCATGTGTTCGCACGAGTTATTTTGTTTATTTCATGTCAAAGTTTGTCGCGAATGAACATCGATTTACGTTTTTGCCGTTCTGGCGCGAAATCGTCGCATGCTAGGCACGCTGGCGATTTCGCGCAAGATCCTCTCGTCTCTTGTCCCTCGTCCCCCTCCCTCATCCTTGCTCGCTCGCTTGCGAGGAGGGCGAGCGGGGGCAAAGGCATGAGGCCACGAGGCCTCACCCTCGAGGCCCTTGTGGGCCCTCAGCCGCCAATCAGGCGGAGGCCGCGATGGGCGGCTGGCGGCTGGCCGACCGGTGGCCGGCCGGTCGCCGGCCGTCCAGCCGGCCGGTAGTGAGCTGGCCGGCGGCTAGCGAAGTGCTGGTCGTCGGCCAGCCCTCACATTGGTGAGGAGGGAGGGCCAAACCGGCCCTCCCGCTACATTCCTCCCCACTTATTATGAACCATCACAGTTCATGAACAACAAGTAGGATTGTCAGTCATTGATTCATCAACATTGTGAAAGAAAGTTAATAATTCCAATCACCAGCTAGACATGAACACGTGCCTCGTACTTAAACCTAAGATGCAGCTTGTAGGTCAGCATGGCTAGCGGTCTTCCCCCTTTAGGCTGGAGCGTCCGTGCGACAACCATGTTGGGCGTCCCCAACCTCCTATGGTCGCTATCCATGAATGTTGCCCTGTGGGGATGTTGTTCACTTTTTCCGCGTTTAGGTGGTCCCTCCTGCCACGCATTGAACTGTGCGAGCTGCAAGCTCGCTCCAGTACTCGTTGACCACCTTTATGGACAACTCAGATTTGGGCTCCCATGAGTTATGTTCCGGTCCACAACTGGCCCAATGAACGAGGTACTCCCTAACAATGCGTGACCGAAGAGTACGCTGTCGGTGCTGGAGTAGGCGAAGGACCTCGTATTGCCATCGGCAGCGAGGACTGCTGGCGGTGGCTGAACGGTTTCGTTTGCCGTGTATGGAGCCAGCAGGCTCACATGAAACACGTCATGTATCTTCATACTCGGTGGAAGTAGCAATCGGTATGCCACTGGCCCGATGCGTGCTACAATGGGAAATGACCCAATCCACTTCGGTAGAAGTTTTCTTGCCCCTAGCGACTTCAGCCGAAGGTTTTTAGTGCTAAGCAGTCACCATTGTCAAACGAGACCTCCCGGCGACCTTTGTTGGCATATGCTTTTTGTCGTTACCGAGCTGCTTGAAGGTGACCCTTCGCCTCCTGTAACAAGGAGTCGATGCGCTCGGCAAAGGCTTGAGCGAAAAGAACCTGCCCTCCTGTACTCCCACTCTTTACCGATGAAGAGGGTTCCACTAGATGCCAACCACTGTTCAACACAAACGGTGTGAACTGTGTGAACTCGTTCACGGAGTTGTTCACCAACTCTGTCGGTGCTAGGAATTCTTCCCAATCATGCATTTTAGGGTCCACGTACATGCGGAGCATCTGCTCCAAAATGCGATTCATGTGCTCTGTTTGTCCGTCAGTTTGAGGGTCAAATGCTGTCGACATTTGCGACTCACTGCCAAAGTACTCGTGCATCTTTTGCCAGAACTTACTAGCAAATTTTCGGTCTCGATTGGAGATAATGCGCAATGGCAAGCCGTGGTACTTAACGACACCCTCAAAGAAGAGACGAGCGGTCTCCTCTGCGGTCACGTCAGTGGTTGTAGGAATGAAGTGTGTCATCTTCGTCAAAAGATCCACAACCACTAGTATTAGATCGTGGCCATGGGCCGTGTCCAGAAGACCAGTGATGAAGTCTATGCTGACGCACTCCCATGGAGTCCCTCGAATGGGAAGCTGTTGGAGGAGTCCCGCAGACTTCTTGTTGCTAGCCTTATTTTGAAGACATGGGTCGCATGTCATGCAATACTTATAGACATCGACACTCCATCCTGACTACCAATAGTGATCAGAGAGTGCCTGTCTCGTCTTTCGGGTTCCCACATGACCTGCGACTGGCGGGTCGTGGAACTGGGAAATAACCTTTGCTCGAAGGTCTCCCGAGTTTGGCACAACAACTTGTTCTCAGTGCCAGTAGACTCGTGCAACATACACAAAGCCATACTTGTCCAGCTTTTGAGAGTCTTGAAACTAAGAATCCACACAATATCCCATCTGGATCCTGTTTACAAACCCGTTATAATGGAGAATCTCTCGTGGTGGTTGCCGCATAGGTGCAGGGGGATCTGGTGATTGTTCTATTACTGTTGCAACGGCCATAAAACACCCACTGACCTCGGTGGTTCCTTTAATTTCCACAGGCTATCGGCTTAGTGGATCGGCCACATTGATGCGTCCTCGCCGATATTCCATATGAACAAGAATCGGCTCAGGTATTTGCTCCAACGCGCTTGTCGTCTTGACAGGTTTGGTTGCATTTGGAAAAACACCAATGGATTATGGTCGTTCACGACCGTCACACCCCCTTCAGCACCCTCGAGGTAGCAATGTCACATCTTGAAAGTTTGTACTACTGCAAGGAGCTCTTGATTACCAGTCGTGTACCGTGTTTCCACAGGGATGAGCTTTCGGCTCTCATACGCAACTGGGTGACCGTTCTACATGAGGAAGGCTCCGAGTCCTACTACCGACACATCACATCGAACGTGCCATGGTTGCAATGGATCTGGAAGAGCTAGGACGGGCGCCGTGGATAGAAGCTCTTTGAATTTCAGAAAAGCGTTCTCGCAATCAGATGTCCATTCCCAACGCACGTCTTTTCGCGTGAGCCTGGTTAGCGGTGCTACCAGGGTTGAATACCCTTGCATAAACCATCGAAAGTAGTTTGCAAGGCCGAGGAAAGACCGAATCTGCCCAACATTTTTGGGATGTGGCCAGTCTATCACGACTTGGACCTTTTGTGGGTCGACACGGATGCCGTCCTTGCCAACGATGTGTCCAAGGTATTCGAGCTCATCTTGTGCAAAATTGCATGTGCTCACTTTTGCATAGAACATCTGTTCCCAAAGGATTGTGAGAACTTCGCGTAGATGTTCTATGTGCTCTTCCATTGTTTTGGAGAAAACCAGGATGTCATCCAAGTAAACGAAGACGAACTGTCCGAGTTGCTTGGCAAACGTTCGGTTCATTTCTCGTTGGAAGGTTGCCGGGGCATTTGGAAGCCCGAAGCATAAAACTCGGAATTGATAGTGTCCCATGTGCGTTTGGAACGTGGTTTTGGGCACATGATCGTCCATGATATAGATTTGATGGTACCCTTGGGACAAATCCAAGGACGAAAATACTTTGGCGCCTTGGAGTTGGTAAAAAAGTCCTCAATCCGCAGTAAGGGGAATCGATATTTCACCGTTGGCTTGTTCAACTCCCGGTAATCCACGTTCATGTGTAAATCACCATCCTTTTGGTTCACAAAAAGGATCGGCTCACCGTACGGCGATCTACTGGGCTCGATCCACCCTTTTGCAAGGTACTCTTTGATTTGGCGTTTGGCCTCTTGCCTTTCGGCTGGACTAAGGCAATACATGGGTCTAAACGGAGGAGTCGCCTCCGGTTGTAGCGGATTCGTGTGGCCCATGTGTCTTTCTGGTGGAAGCCCAGCTGGTGGGTCTTGGAATACATCCAAAAACTGTGCCAATAGAGATTTGTTCTGTTGTGACGTGTCTTTCTTCACGTTGTCCTCCACTTTCCATAGCTAAGCCAAGAAGTATCGACAACCTTGTCGAATACGTCTATTGACCTGCATTGCAGACAAGCTGACATAGACTTTGAGTCGGGTCTGTGATAATTCCGTACTCGGAATCAACGTAAAGTGGCATTGTCCTTTTCAGAGGATCAAACGCTCTGATTCAAACCACATTAGAGCCTTGTTGTCACGGAGCCAGGGATCGCCTAGCACCACGTCAAACGGGTCAAGAAGGTTGAGTACCTTCAACGTGACACTCTGTGTGTACCCTTAAAAACAAATTTTTGCTTTACAAGTACCGATCACGGGTACCGTATGGTTGTCACCGACAACAACTGCGCCATTTGATGGCTCGTACTTGAGGCCAACCTGCCAGGTAAATCCAAGGATAACAAAAGAGTCGTCTCCTCCAGTGTCAGCAAGTACGTTCACGGAGCACCAGCTAGGTGTCCTTTAAACTGCATCGTCATGTTGCCTCCACTCTTCCGAGTGAACAGACTTGACGACGTCAAGCCGAGTTTGTGATAAACACGGAATCTGTACGACGGGCGTCGCAACTACCATGATTCACCCACTCGAGTCCACATCTTCTGGGCACGTGTGAATTCTGCTAGCACCTTCCTGTCTTTTAGTTTGACTGGGTCAAAATTGTTGACTAATGGTAGTACAAACGTGTTTGAACTCATTGTTTTGAGGGCGTTTGCTTTAATCACTGTGTCACACAACTATTGCACAGTGGTCGGTATCACCTCCACTAAGTATGTACGATCATGCATCTCGTCTGGAGATGCAAGGTTTAGTGGGCAATGTCGGTCAGCAAGTGTAGAATGCGGTACAAAAAGAGGAGAGTAAACAACAGAGAAATTTGAACTCGTGAAAATCTCAAATTGTTTAATATCCTCATCTGAAAACATGAATCCACACTCGTGATCCAGTTTTACCCCTGAGTGGTCCCCACTGTCGTCACTTAGGGGTGGGGAAAACCCGCCCCACGGCCTTGTCCGTTACCACGGCCGGGCCCATTGCCGCGACCGCGACCCTGTCCACGGCCCTGTCCACGACCTCCTGCTGCACCATCCCCCCGAGATGCTATTGCTGCAGCTAATGCCGCGGCCTCTTGTCCACCCCTAGCAGCCTGAGAGCACTGAGCCCTTAAGTGGCCCGGCTACATTCAGTTGTGGCAGAGCCCTTCACGGAAGGATGTGTTGCGACGCTCACGCGTCGCCTGTAGCTCGTCATTCTCACGGCTGCGCTTGTGGTTGGGGCCCTTGTATCCACCAGCCTTCTTGGCTGGAGGGTTTGCAGGCTGCTTGCCCTTGGCCCCGCCTCGCTGTCTAGCTGACCCACCAACCCCTGTAGCGTCCATGCGCATGCCGCGGCCTTTCTGTACACTCGCGTTTGGCCGTGTATCAGAGTAGTGCTACGTGTTCACTCAATACACTTGGCGCATGTAGTCGTGGTCTTTTCCTTCAGCTTCTCGCTGGTAAGACCATCACGCAAGTACTCCAGCAGCATGCACTCCGGGCACCTGAAGGTCTGAGTCCCATCGTCCTTGGTGGAGCTTTCGGCTTCCTCCATGAGTGCGGCGAACTCGCTCAAGTAGGATTCGAGCGAGTTGTCCAACTGCCCAAAGTCCTTGATCATGTGGAAAGCACGCTGCGCCTCCTCACGTTGGGTGCACCTCTTGCGCATGATCGCGCAGAAGGCCTCCCATGGCATGGGCTACCACTCAAGGTGCGACTGCTGCGCAATCAACTCCTTGACCACATACTTGAAGAGTGTGTCTTCAAGTCGCGTCATGGCAAGGTCGCCCCACTGGCTCAACGGAGCCTTGTGGACACGTAGAACGTGCTCCATGTGGTTCATCCAGTCGGTTAGCTTCACGCCCTTCTGGAAGATATCCACACTATGGAGGAAGGACGTGTTCATGACCGACCTCGAAGTCGTCGAGGTAGGCAAGTCGTCGCTGCCACCGGCAGTGGCATCCATAGCTGCGGGACACTGCGCTTGCTGCTGCATCCGCACGTGGGTCACGCTCTGCAACGCCTTGTTGAGGTCGTTGCATCGGCGGCTTGCCTCATGGGCAACCAGGCGCTATAGCTGGCGATCGCAATCGAGGTCCGTGATGCTCTGCTCCACGTGGGCCAGCAGGTTGGCGAATGCAAACTTGAGCTCTGATGTCGTCAGAGCATTGGCGATAGCCTCCTGGGCCTCGCGTTGTCCGTACACCCTTACCCACTACAGAAGAGTACGGTTTGCGTACACGCCTCCAAGGAGTCCCACCTTTCGGAGGAGACTATCGTCGACGACGATGCTCGAGTGGGTGCTACCTTGCCCCATTGCAGCTGCATCGTAGGAAGGGGATTCACCCCCATTCCTCCGAGTGGTGCTGTATTTCCACCGTTGGTGGTGATCCTGAGCCGGCCTGCTGCCTCAGGAGAAAACTCCGCAAGCCTACGACGGTCATCGCGAATTTCCTTCGCGGCGACGTCGTGCGGCTCGTTCTCGTAGGAACTCCCCGTGTGGCTGCTTTCAGCGCCCTTGCTGCTCTCGGCAGTCTTGCTGCCGTCGACAGCTTTAGACGATGCGGCGGGCGCCTTCTCGAGTAATCGCCTCGAGTTCACCGCACGACAATGGTGATGGTCGCAATCCTCATCACCTTGGCCATCGTCGGTGTCGTGCTCTTTGTCGGGGTCCTCCTCCAGGGGATCCTCCTCCATCGCGTCGTCCGTTACGTGGGGGTCACCCACGTGTGCGCCTATGTGCTCGTCGAATAAATTTTAGGCCTCCGCATGTTTCTCGGTATCGCTGAGGTTGGCATCGGTTGCCTTTGGCGGTACGGTTGCCTTTGGGTTGGTAACTGTGCTCGCGGTGGCGACGCCCAAGATTTGGATTCCGCCGAGAGCTCGTGGTGAGGCCGTCACCACTTTGCCCTTATTTGTCTTGGACGGTCCGGCACGTGCCATCTCGTCGCCCGTGCAACTAGCACGTGAAGACCGTTGTGAGGATCACTCCACAACGTTAAGGAGGAATCGCCTCCCACAAACCCCTTTCTCTCACGATCGGTGAGGCAATTGTAAATTAATTTTCTATGTTCCTAGGCCGTCACGTCGGCACAAGGTCGTGGGTTTTGAAACTAGTCCTAAGCCGTGACTCACGGCGATTGGCCAAGACTAGTACCTAGGAAAACAGAAAGTTACAAGGCAAGAAAATGACAAGGGATGTGAGTGTCGCTCACAAAACAAGAGCAAGGAGTGCAAAGATGAATTCTAAAAAAAATTCCTAACAGTCTTTCACTCTTTCTTCTACTTCTTTTCATCCTCTTGTCTTCTTGTCTTCCTTGGTCTTCTCTTCACGCTCCTTGAAGCCTCTTGTGTTCTTGAGCGGCATTTCCCTCGAGCCGACAGCGTTGGCGAGCCGCCAAAATCTTGAAGGTGTTTTCCTTCCTCCTTTTTTGGGTGCCCTCAGGTCGTGAGAGCTTCTGACCTTGGGAGAAAATCCTGTCCCAATTTTTGGATGAAGAAGTTTCGAAGGAGCCTTGAACATGGGGAGGATTTTGTGGGTTTTGAGGATAGGAACTCCCCACCCCACCCCACAAAAATCCTCCTAGCCCTTTGGAACTGAGGAGAGGCTGGAAGGATGAGTCTCCACCAAGTAGAGCTCTTTTCAAGCTCTCTAACACCCTTTACGGCGCTTCAAACCGTGAAGTGTAGATGCCATAGTCCCTTCTGGCGTTTCTGTTGCTGCTTGTAGCTGCCGGCGGCGTTTTATCTATGTCGTAGCCGCCGTTTCCGTCAAACTGTTGGTCGCGAGGGTCGTCTGGCTCTGAGAACCACTGTCTCGGGTCGTGTCTCTAGCTCCTACTTTGAAGTCATCGTCGGAGTTCGCAGAATGGAGTTCTCAGTCTGTGTCAGGGGTTTACCCCTTTCACAAGACTGAGGGGCAATCGTCATCAATGACCCAGAGCAGGGAGACTCGAGTATTTTGATTCTCCAGAGGCCCATTTCCGTTTTTAACCAAACCCCTAGTTTTGGGACCAAAACGAGGGGTTTTTACCTCGAACTCGTGGGTTTGCACGAGTTATTTCGTTTATTTTATGTCGAAGTTCGTTGTGAACAAACTTCGATTTAATTTTTACCGTTCTGGCGCGAAATCTTCGCGTGCAAGGCACGCTGGTAATGTCGCGCCAGATCCTCTCGTATCTCATCCCTTGTCTGCCTCCCTCGTCCTTGCTTGTTGGTTTGCGATGAGGACGAGCGGGGGCGAGGGCACGAGGCCACGAGGCCTCGCCCTCGAGGCCCTCGTGGGCCCTCAGCCGCCGATCAGGCTGAGGCCAAATCGGCGGCTGGCGGCTGGCCGGCCGGTGGCCGGCCGGTTGCTTGGCCGGCTGCCGGCCGTCCAATCGGCCGGCAGTGAGCTGGCCGGCAGCCAGCAAAGTGCTGGGCGTCGGCCAGCCCTCGCTGATGCGAGGGGTGGTGCGCAACCACCCCTCGCTTCGGCGGGGAGGGAGGGCCGAACCGGCCCTCCCGCTACAGTTTCTTATACGTTTCTTTTACTTAAACGTATTCCTATACGTATTTTTGTTTTTTGACACAAAAACAATTATTCCTATCACCGTATTATTGATTAAGTCTCCTCTTAAAAACCTGGACAAACGAAATCAATTTTTAGGAGGGCACTTTGTTTTGGCCTTTGGTCGTAAGTGACTAAGGTGGGGGGGCTACCTTTGCACCAAAGTTGGCCCAAGATTTGAACCCGGTCCCCTAGAGATACCATCTACTACATGAATGGGCAGAGGTGCAGGTGTTTCCACGAGAGTGTAAATTCAGAGGAGACACGCTTTATGGAAAGAGGCTCCAATAGTAGAATGTTGCATACGCCAATGGGGCGGAAAAATTTGGACTCAAGTGAACGAAGACAAATGTTGGCCTTTTTCGTACCAAGAGATGTGAAGAGAGAAGAAATAAGCCAGATGTGGTGTTACAAGGCAGAGGGAAAGATGACGAGAATTCAAGGCGTCGGGGAAGCGTAAGGTTGGGTCCACCTTTCCTAATAGATAAGATGAAAGAGGGTGGATCCGTCCAAACCACATTCTATATCAGAGGTATGAAAGGGTTCATGAGGTGATCAAGAGGATCTGACAAGAGTGAGAAGATGCGTGGAAGCTTCCTAGTGACACAGCCGTTGACTAGGTGCCACTGCGTGGTCAGACAGTGACGACAGTCACAAGTTGTACGCACAATATCAAGGGTCTGGCTAGGGGACATAAGGCAAAGTATCATAATGTTTCAATAGCATTTGCAGAGAGCAAAGACAAATGAAAAATCCATGGCATAAGTACCTGCCGCAGCGCACAGCAGGTGTCGCACGCGGCAGCACAAGATCCATCCTAAAACCGGCCCAAAACCACTGTTTTGGCCGTATCTAATTGCAGACATGTCAGAACGCTACGCCGTCTGAACCAAGACGTGCAAAATCACAATCCAGACGCTACGACTGGTCACATGCATGCATTTTCCATCAAACGGTGGACAAAAAATGCAAAAACATGCAAATCGGGCCCACGGCCAGTCCACCTATAACTTCCTATATGCTGCAGAAATATCTGCAGGAGGTCCCGGGCAGCGTCCAGAGCTCTGGAACGGTTGTTGGTCAGCTCCAAGCTGGTATTACACCATCAAACAATGCGCCGGTACCACCAGGGTCTGCATCAGGGATCTGCACGGGTATGGACACAGCCGAGTGGTCACAGTTAACTGTACCGGTCGACAGGAACGTCACAAATCACAACACTCCCCCATGACCCGATGGTACGCATGTCTATACAGGTACAGTGCTGAAACAAGTACAACAACAAGTGCAAAAGCAGTCGTGACACATACACAGACACACTCCACACTCAACCACTCTCAGGCAAGGGGGGGAGCCCAGGAGAACAAATGGCCACCAGAATCTTTCCATAACTAGTGCCTTCGTCAAGAAGTCGACACGCTGCATGTCAATGCCAACCCATATGACGGAGATCACTTGTCGCTCCATAAGATCACATACAAAGTGATGCTAAACCGCAATGTGCTTCATGCGAGCGTGAAAGACACCAGAGTTCAGAGACACCAGAGCAAGAACACTCTGGTTGTTGCAACGAGGCACAATGGCAGGTACGGACTAACCTAGCTTAAGGAACAGGTGCTACAGCCATACTGCCACAGCGGCCCCTATACCCAGAGCAACATAATTTGCCTCCGATGATCTACGTGCAATGCACCCCTGCTTCCCGTTATGTCAAGAAACAGCGGTACCACCGAGTAAGAACACATAACCGGTGCAATTGCGTCCATCTCGACTCCAAGCCCAGTCATTGTCGGTGTAGCCGTCAAGGACCAATGAACACTGTTGACGAAAGCAGAGTCTGAGGTACGGTGTGGAGACCACGTACCGCACCACTTGCACAGCAGCATGAAGGGCTCTAGTGCGTGGAGCCTGCAAAAACTGTGGAAGGAGGTTGACGGTGAAGGCGATGTCAGGAGGTGTGGTAGTTGCTATGTACATCAAAGATCCGATGAGACGGAGGTACAAGCTTACATCGATTGTCTCCCCCAACTGTGTGGGATCATCCACCTTCAGGGCATCTTGCCGGTCAGGTGTGAGAGGTGTGGAGGCCGTGGGCATTATGCCAAGCAGGTCCCTGATGCCTTCCTCCATGACACGTGCGTATCGAGCTTGATGCAGCAGTAGTGTTTGACGTCTGTGGTCTCGCACGATCTCCATGCCAAGAAGCACCACTGTAGGAACAAGGTCCTCCATCCTATAGGCCGTCTAGAGGACCGCCTTGGCCTTGTTCACGGCCTCCATGGAAGAAGGCGGGATGAGAAGGTTGTCCACATAGACGAGGATGGTGGTGAAACACTCAGGCGTCCGATGGATAAAGAGAGAGGGATCCGCCTCGCTCTGTACATATCCCGCACGAGTCAGGGTGCCAGTGACCTCCCGGTTCCAACACCAAGGAGACTACTTGAGGCCGTACAAGGACTTGCGCAAGCGCTAGACCTTGTCCCCGTCCTTGAAGCCAGGTGGCTGAGCCATGTAAATCTCCTCATCCAGAGAGCCATGGAGGAACGCATTTTTCACGTCCATCTGGTGCAGTTCCCAGTCATGCTAAGCCACTACACCAAACAGAGCGCAAGCTAAGGTCATGCGGCTGACAGGGGTAAAGGTGTCCATGTAATCAATTCCCTCAATGTGAGAGTACCCATTGACGACAAAGCGAGCCTTGTGGCGTTACAGTGAGCCATCTGGCTTCAATTTCTTGCAAAAGACCCAATTGACCTGAATAGCCTTCCTCCCAGGTTGAAGGTCAACTAGCTCGTAAACTCTGTCCTTTTGGATGGCGTGAAGCTCATCCTCACGAGTAGCACGCCAGGCATCAGCATCCTGTGATGAGAGAGCTTCCCTCAGTGTGCCCGGGTCAGGCGCTTTAGAGGGAGAGCTTTGAGTGGCAATAGCACAAGCCTCAGTGCTCGGTTTGACGACCACAAGGTCATTTGCTTGATCACAAGCGATATGAAACTTGCGAGTCACAAGATCGTGCCCTACGGGGCACGTTGGATGTACCTCTGTGTGCTAAGATCGGACATTCAGGCCTAGAGCTTTTGTGCGGGGATCACCACTCGCGATGTTGCGAGTGGAGCGCATGGGTGTAGGACATGAAGCTCGCTTGACTCCGGAGTCCAATGGTTGAAGACGACCGCCGGGCACACGTGAGTAACCTGGGCTCGAGGGGCACACCTCAGGCTTAGAGACAGGCACGACCACAGCTGGTGAGGACTGAGGCAAACGAGTTGGTGATGCCGTACGAGGAAATGCGTGTGCGGGATACACGGGACTGGGTAAGGTAGGTGAGGCAGGTCCACGCACAGAGGCAGGAGTAATGGCAGACACAGGTTCATGATCATGGGTACCTGTGGGGTGCAAGGGAAAAGGGGTAGAAGCAGGCTGTGCTGGGGAGGTCTGTGGGCCGACAGCGATGATTGCTGGGTCATCAAGGGCCGGAGACAGAGAAGTGGAGGGAGCTCGAATGGACACTTTAGCCAGGCGAGAGGTGCTTGCACGTTCAAACTCCCCCATCCATCGAGAAGCCTCACGCATGGAAATGTGCGTGACGAATAGCGACGTGATCGAGATCAGATCACGGTAGGTAAGGGACTCAAAGAAGAGCGCGCCACATGAAGCAACGATGCGACAACGAGCAGGATCCCAAAAATGCCAGGCCTTTGACCGCGAGGAGATGCCTAGAAAGGCACACAAGCAACCCCGCGGTGAGACCTTGGATCCCTGCTGGTCCTCGGTGTACCACACAAAAGCCAAGGACCCCCATATGCGAGCGAAGCTCGCCGGCCCACTGCGAAGTGCGAGGGCAAAGCCCTCACACACACCCTCAAATTTGGGGTTCCGAACTCGGATACCCCGGAGTATATCAGCAAAAATAAAGTGCAGACAAGCCTATAGTTGTCTCCAAACATGTCTCCAGCAGAGGGACTAATCTACGATAGGTCAGCCAAGTGAACAGCCAAGTAGAGGGAGTCAACAAGCCACGTGGTCAGGGTGGAGACGAGCACGCAAGGGCGCGAACACCGGGATGTCGTACAATCACGATTCATCGCCTCCATTCCCGGGACCAACGTGTCCTGCGCACTCACGGCCACAAGCAGTATATGCACATAGGAATTAACAGATTTGATATGGGCGAAATGACCATGTATCCCTCGTTTGGGACAATGAGCCCCATCCGCCCCTCCGAAGGAACAATAAGCCCCATCCACCCCTCTGTCGGAACGATAAGCCCCATTCGTCCCTCCGTCAGAACGATAGGCCTGATCTGCCCCTCCCCCAGAAAGATAAGCCTCATCCGCCCCCACCCCTCAACAATAAGCCCCATATACCCGTCGGAAATGCTGAACTCTTTATTAGACGGTACATTGTTTATGTTATGCTGAAGAAGGGTGACCTGGTACTATTATTTCACTTTTAAGAAAATCACACCTGATTTTGTACAAGCACGCATCATGCATGTACTCGAGTCTCTCGTTTTTGTTTGATGGCCTTCCTTACTTAATAAGTTTTGGTTCAGGGTACTTGATGTGCTGTTTAACTAGGGGTATTTTTTCATTCCAAACATATTTCATGTACATTGGGTTTCCTTCATTCCACAGACCAAATGTTTGCATGGCCATCTAAATAACGACTGCATTATCTTTGTCACACCGAAAGACGCCCTGCGCAAAACTCGGCCATGAGCTGGCAGGGTTCATGCACCGGTATCCATACGTGTTACCGAGCCGAAGAGCTGCCTGGCCAGCTCAGCAAATGGTAAGCGGGCCAATTAGCATGCGCCAAAGAATGCGACGACAGTTGTCCGTGGTGCAACTTCCCCGGCTATCCATGAAGAGATGCTATCCACATTTCGCTGTCACATCCTTGCAAATGCCTGTTTGAGGGTACTAGAAAGCATGGCGTAACATGGGAATGCTCGAGGGTATTAGAAACCATGGCGTAACATTCGTTGACACAGACATGCACTACAATAGCATACTATGTACTCGAAGGAACGGATCGGCGGTCAATGCCCTCATCCTACGTGTCAACCTATCCTTGAATGGTCCGGCTTGAGGATGCGATGTTCCGGCAAGGTACCTCTGAGTTTGATCAAGTCTAATTCAGTCTCGCACGGTCGTCGTTGACGCCGTCACCGCTCCCCCCAACCATGTTGCTTCTGCAGCTGGCTCCCTCGTGACTTCGGGATGGTGGATGACCAAGTCGTAGAGCACACCGGCAAGCCTGATGAGGAGGGTAGATGGGATAAATAGCTAGTTTTTTTACTGTCTAAATACCCTCTGTTTTGGATGGCTTCCCAAGACCATGCGTGGCATTTTGCCATGCAACCAAGTCCTGAGGAGAATGTTCCTCGCCCCGCTTAGGGTCGTGCACCGCGCTGGTACCCCGATAACCCTCCTCCCAACGACCCATGAGGCGCGTTTGACAATGTCATGTTTTGGTTGACACGAGATTGAGCAGATGACTGGTGGACCCGGAAGTTGGACAAGGCTCACGTCCTCCCATAGAATCAGCTCCCTGATGAACCACCCTATGCTCCCAAGTCTCCTGATGTCCGGGAAGTCGGACCAGTTAAGTTTAGCATGGGGCGCCGTCGCGTGCTGTCCATCCCACATGACCACCTCGGTAATTCTCACATTGTGTTCATGGTAGTCCCTGTGTCTGCTTTGCTTGCAAACAAGACAACCGTGTGGTTGTAACTACAATTTTGTAAACCCAGTGTGCGGAAAGCCTACTCTGTCATGTTATGGGGTTCTCTCATGGTCAGGACATTCAGACAACGAACCATGTCACAGCCCGAAGAAGCTGAAGCAAATGCCGGAGGAGGCAAATGAGAGCATGTTTTTCGACAATAAGGACAACCCTTGTGCGTTTCTGGAGGATTATGAGGCTGAAAACTGCTTCAGTCTCAAGTGGGTGCGTAGTGTGCCCTGAAATATTCCACATTACGTACGCTGAGGCAAAGAACAAGTGGTGTACCTGGCTGCTCCGGGCCCCTTTTACGAGCAAGTTTAGACACGTGACGATGTCCCACTATGCCGAGGGACACAAGTGTGTCCCTAGCAATGGCCGCGGCAATCTGGCAAGGCAGAAGGGGTGGGAGGTTCGCAAAATGTCGGAGGCCTTGCAGCGTCACTTGACAGCATCAACTGCTACGCTGCCGCAGGTTCTCCACAAAGGGGTCGGCGTCAATGTGTCAAACATCACGCTCTACCGCACCAAGACATGCGCCGAAGAAAACTTGATGCGCAAGAAGACCGACACGTGGAGCCTCTTTTTGTCTTATGTCAACGAGGTATATACTGACCTTTGGTTTTAGACTGTTGCAGTTTGGTTCTGATGTTTCTTACATGTCTATTCACATGTGTATATCCACGTGCTACGTGCATGTGAAACGCGTGGACCCATGTGCACACGCTATGGCGCATGAGGAGAAAAATAGTGCCTTCCTGTGGGCTTTTGTTGCTCCAAGTGCCTCAACGATCGGGTTTCAGCAAAGTCGTCGGATTTTGACCATGGATGCAACATTTCTAAAAAATGGGCACAAGCAGGTTCTGTTCTTTTATGCCAACGACCATGTAGTTCCAATGGCGTGGGCACTGGCACCGACAGAGGAGAAGAACCGATGGAATTTTTTTGCACTTAGTTAACACTCGCTTATCCCACTACTGCACGATCCGGCACTTGCATCATCACAGATAGAGAGAAGGGGTTCGAGAAATCTCTACAAAAGTACCTCACCGGTGTTACACACACCCACTACACATGCCACTTACACGAGAAAGTGCGCACGTCCTATGGGAAAAAGGACGCACACTGAACATGGAATTTTGCGCATGCGCTCAATGTCAAGCATTGGGAGAAGGAAACCACCCACCTGCGTAAAGTGAGTTCCTCTGTGTATGCATGCCTCTTTGGGAGGCAGAGGGAGGAAGGGAGTGTGGTGGGGGGGTGCATCTGGAGAACTGGACACGTCTCCACCGCCCTTTGGGCAGAGGAGGCCACACCACTTCCAACACATCAGAGAGCTCGAACGCGCGAATCGCAACACATCGGAAGCTCTGTCTGTACTACTATTTTGTCAGCATTTATCCCTTTGTGTAGCGCATGTACTTTGCTCGGCATGTCCAGGCAGAAGGTGTGGCCCCTGCCCAAGCCGACCGACTCCTCCACTGCCTTGCAATGGCACGTGAGTACACCGTGACGGAGGAGAGCCCAAACACAGCAACTATGAAGGCACCAATAAACAATCTGCAGCAGGTTGATTTGCTTGAGAAGTCTTGCAGCTGTGGCAGGTGGAAGGAGTTCAGACTGCCTTGTCAGCATGCATACACTTTTTTGCTGACCAAGCGCATCAACACGGAGAACCTGGTAGATCATGGACTCACCAGCATGGAGTTCCGTCGGACATACAACAACCCCATCCCCTCACTAGTGATGAAGAACATACGGCCAGTCGAACCCCAATGCCTGCAACCGGGACCTAGACGTGGGAAGGGCCTCCCACGCAGCGCACAGAAAGAGTGTAAGACCTTGCGCAAGAAGAACTTCATTTGCCCATTGTGTGGGCAAAACGGGCATACCAAGACACGGTGCAAAAACCCGCATGCTCCAAGCCCTACACACGCCGCACCAAGGGGGTATGATGGAGGTCTGGCGGCGGCTGCAGCACAAGCTACAGCCGCCTTGGAGGCACGTGCAAATGCCTCCATGACTCTGGATGCTCCATTTGCAACGTATGCCAGTGGTGACGTATAGTACGATCCCGAGGGTCCGCCTCGGGATGACCGAGATGATGAGGATGATGGTGTTGAAAGTGATGACTCTGGTGCATAATCCCCTCCTATTGGTGATGATGGTGAGACGGTGATCCAGGATGAGCACACCCATCAGTTGGATGAGGAGGAGAGGGAGTGGCAAGAGACATACGAGGAAGAGCTTGAGGAGGCAGAGTGAGGTGAGTCTGTGTTTGGTATGTGTTCATGCATTCCATTCGAGTACTTCCGTGCAGCATACCTTCTATGCTTTGCATCACTAGCCGTTGTTTTTGTTCATGTACAAGATGAACTATGCTAGACACTAGAGTTTGAACACACCATTCAGTCAGGCGGCTTACAATTCAAGAAGAAGGGAGGATTTGAGTCAGGCAGAAGGATAGGGTTAGGCTGAGCCACAGTAGTTAATTGCATGTGGGGAGGGGGGGCGGTGGTGTGCATGTTTTAAGAAGCAGACATGGTGGCCAACATGCANAGCATACCTTCTATGCTTTGCATCACTAGCCGTTGTTTTTGTTCATGTACAAGATGAACTATGCTAGACACTAGAGTTTGAACACACCATTCAGTCAGGCGGCTTACAATTCAAGAAGAAGGGAGGATTTGAGTCAGGCAGAAGGATAGGGTTAGGCTGAGCCACAGTAGTTAATTGCATGTGGGGAGGGGGGGCGGTGGTGTGCATGTTTTAAGAAGCAGACATGGTGGCCAACATGCAGACAGCAAGTCACAGCTATTCTACGACGCTGAACATTGTCAGCCATGGGAGCAGCTGTGTCCTCTGTGTGCCATTGTTCACTTTCTCCGACGGTTGAGTCGTGAACTATTCAAGGAGATCAGTTATCCCTCATTCACTGTGTGTAGTGTGTATTAATCCATGTTTGCATGCCCTAAAAACTTTGAATTCGATTATTTACCTGTTCCATATTTAATGCGACAACCTTTGCTCCTGGTTCAAATGATTTTGGTGGCACAATTAAAATCGACGAAACAAGAGGGGTGATACCTTCAATTCTATTATTGATTCAGGTCTTTCAAATCATTTTGACGAACATTGTCTTCGCTCAAACGTTTGATCGCTTGTGTTTGAACGGTTGAATGCCCGTAGATAGCGCACAGGAAGTTAGCGTGCCACGTGGCATATGTGGTCGGTAGAGCTGCAGCGGACCGCAGTGCATGGCATGTTTTCCCACTCTTGCATGTTGTTCACGCTATGTATCCTTGACCGTTTTTTTCTGATTCGAGTAAAGGAAGACAATACTATGGATGTGCAAAGCGAAGTTGTTGGTCGTGTGAGCCGAAATTTGTCATATCGAATTTCTTCAGCATATGATGCCCATATGGAGTGTTGTCCACCTAGAAAACACACGTAAAGAACCCCGGATGCATAAACCTGTAAATGTCATGGTGGTGCCTTGATTTCGATCATTTCATCCTGTAATTATTTAGGTGGTATCTATGAATTTGATGAAAGTTCGTTTTCGACGAAATTCGATGAGGCAATAAACAGTTAACATCGAAATCAAAGTTTTTTAGGGTATTGGAGTTTTCTTAAGCCTGCTTTCCTTTCCAAATAATCTCCTGTGACTTGCCACGATGTTTTACTACTATTGGCACAGGAAGGTTCATTGTAGTGACTAGTGTTGAAGAAGAACATGGTATCCCCATTGTCTTTTCCATGTGTTGACATGAACTAAGATTGTGTACCATGAAAAGAGTAGACATAGTTTAAGCACATATGAAGAATAACTTCCACTCTCCACGTAATCAAAAAGTTCAGGGGTTATCTGTTATAGCCTCGTGAATCACCCATAGCCAACTAAAATATGAGTTCAACATGCATTCACAATCTTTTTGCAAAGCTAACCATGTCACATACATTAGTCTTCATTAGATAAGACTATTCACTATGTCTGAAGCTATGCTATTGCTTATGTAAAGCTGTTCACTGTGTGTCTCATTTAACCGACGTTGCTGTCGTAAAAAATGAAGGTGGTTTTACCCTATAAGTTTCCTATTCTAGCTGTTACATTGCTCATTACCTTATCCACATATTGTTGGTTTATGTGCCACAGACACGTTGTGACCTCTGGCCTCGTTGCACACTCACCGCACTGACACAGGTGACTGATGCTGGAGAGACATCTGTGCTGAAGCTATACCTCAAGTGGTGATGACTCATGGGCATTCAGAGAAAGACCATTTAGAGTCACTCACAGGATTGAGTGTTCCCCCTACCACAACATCTCACATCATAAATTCTTGATAACACTAGGGTTCCTAGTGGCACTTGCTTGTGGAGGGGGGATCATGGCCGGGTTGCTCTCTCGGCCTGGACTTGCATGCTCTTGATAGGAGAATAATGCGTGGAACAGGTCCAGGCTCGACCCTAGCTCGGCATGGGTGAGAGCGAGGGTGGGCTCGCTGCTTGCCCGCTCGTCACCCCGCCAGCACCTTGGTGCTCGTCTATCACCTCTGTTCGATGTGACTCTTACACTTGTGTTTTCTTTGCTAAAAGCGTCGCCGTTCATGGCGTCTTGCCGAGAGCGTGCTTGGCTCGTGGTTCCCTTCACCCTCGCCCTCCCTCCTACCAGGATCCTCTATCCTCTGGTATCAGAGCAGTGGAGAGAGGAGGTATTGAGCTCGTGAATTGAGCGCTCGATCCTGGTGTGCGGCAAGTCTTCGTCGCCACCACCGCTTCCGCCGCCACTTCAGTCACGCTCGCTGCCGATCTACTGTTGAGCACCCTCCTACAGCAACTCCCTTCCCCCACTCATCTTGTGGCGGGCAGCAGCGTGAGCAACGAGCGGACAACCACGGGTGCTTTCTTCATTCGCCCCCGCGGGATTACTCCCGTCCGCGGGTGCTGCCGACCTGCAACTGCCTCATCTGCGGCAGCAGCTTAAGCGGCAGCACCACCACGCCCTTAGTCGCAGCCTTCTCAGCAGCGCCTACCAGTGTGATAGCTGTAGCTACATCAACAGCAGCTGCACTCCGGAGCACGGGCGCTTGCAGCCACTGCTGCCGTCGCATTCTCCACATCAACTACGGCAGATACACACGTGACAGTAGCAGCAGTAGCAGCAACAAAGAGACAGGAGCAGTAGCAGTAGCATCAAAGTGACAGCAGCAGCAGCAGTAGCAGCAAAGCGACAGCAGCAGCAGCAGTAGCAGCAGCAAAGATACAGTAGTAGCAGCATCAGCAGCCGCAAAATGACAGCAGCAACGGCAGCAGTCGCAGTTCAGGTGTACAGGGGCAATAGCCACAGACGGTTGCTGCAGTCTCAGCTGCCGTACTTACAACAGTAGCTTCAAGGAACTCCCGCGTGTTTCCCACCTCAATCGTCACAGGTCATTGCAGCTGTCATCATCCCCATCTCTAGTAGCAACAGGTGCCAATCCACTTGCAGCAGCAGCAGCAAAGCGACAGCAGCAACAGCAGCAGCAAAGCGACAGCAGCAGCAGTAGTAGCAGCAAAGAAGCAGTAGTAGCAACAGCAGCCACAAAGCAACATCTGCAATGGCAGCAGTCGCAGCAGCTGCCATACATTTCTCCAGAGACGGCTGCTTCAGTCTCAGCTGCCGCACTTGTAGTAGCAGTTGCAAAGGATGCCCGCCTTTCCCCACCTCAGTGGTCAAACTGGCGCACGGTGACGCTCTAGACGAGGCAGCGTTGGGGGAATACTACAACAGTGGAACATTGCACTGACGTGAACGACGTCGTCGTGGCATGAGCAGCGACGGGGGGTCCGAGTCCGCCTCAGCACGATCCGCTCGCGTGTCACGTCATCGTCGAGTAAGCGTCTCCCCTCCCCATTCTATCAGGGAGGACCCTCTGCCATACGGCGATCCCGAGGTTCCGGCCACCTAGCAGCACTCAGCGTTCTCGTAGGATGTCGTTAGTCTTGTGAGTACCCTTACACGCACAACCTCAGCTATCATCGACGTAGGAGCAGCAGCCGCAGCCATCTTCGCCGCCGCCGTTAGAGCCTCGCATGCTCCTGCTGCCACCTCAGCAGGGTGCGCTACAGAGTCATACACAGAAGCCACGGTTGTTGCTGGTCCCATTGCTGCAGCGGCTGCTGATATAGGCACACATATATCTGCTACAGCATCTCCCATTGCCTTTGTAACGGCCTCAGCTGCATTAGCTACAGCGGCAGCCGCTGCTTCCATTCGCACCTCCACCGCAGTCGCCGTCACCGCAGCCTCATCTGCTCCATCTGCCACCTCTAGCCTCGTCACAGCAACCATCTCCATTACAGCAGTCTTCACCA